>CM057005.1:189053-462328 GCA_029891345.1 Dryococelus australis | reverse complement strand
CCACTTGTAGTTACAGGAGTAGTGTCTACCACTTGTAGTTACATGATAAGTGTCTAACACTTGTATTTTCAGGAGTAGTGTCTACCACTTGTAGTTTCAGAAGAAGTGTCTACCACTTGTAGTTTCAATAGAAGTGTCTACAACTTGTAGTTTCAGCAGTGGTGTCTTCCACCTGTACTTTCAGGAGTAGTGTCTACCACTTGTAATTACAAGAGTAGTGTCTACCACTTGTAGTGTTAGGAGTATGGTCTACCACTTGTAGTTTCAGAAGTAGTGTCTACAATTTGTAGTTTAAGGAGTAGTGTTACCACATGTAATTTCAGGAGTAGTGTATTCCACTTGCAGTTTCAGGAGTGATGTCTATCTCTTGTAATTTCAGGAATATTGTCTACCACTTCTAGTCTCAGGAGTAGTTTCTACCATTTGTAGTTTCAGGAGTAGTGTCTACCACTTGTAGTTTCAGAAGTAGTGTCTACCACTTGTAGTTACAGGAGTAGGGTCTAAAACTTGTAGTTCCGGGATTAGTGTCTACCACTTGTAGTTTCATGATTAGTTTCTTTCACTTGTAGTTACAGGAGTAGTGTCTGCCCCTTGTAGTTACAGGAGTAGTGTTTTCCACTTGTAGTTTCAGGAGTAGTGTCTACCACTTGTAGTTTCAGGAGTAGTGTCTACCACTTGTAGTTACAGGAGTAGTGACTAAAACTTGTAATTACAGGAGTAGTGTCTACCACTTGCAGTTTCAGGAGTAGTGTCTACCAGTTGTAGTTAGAGGATTGAAGTCTACCACTTGTAGTTTCAGGAGAAGTGTCTTCTAATTGTAGTTTCAGGAGTGGTGTTAACCACTTGTAGTCTCAGGAGTAGTGTTTACTACTTGCAGTTTCAGGATTGCTGTCTACCACTTTTAGTTTCAGAAGTTGTGTCACCAATTGTAGTTTCAGGACTAGTGTTTACCACTTGTAGTTTCAAGAATAGTGTCTACCACTTGTAGTTTCAGGAGTCCTGTCTACAACTTGTAGTTTCAGGAAAAGTGTCTACCACTTGTAGTTTCAGGAGAATTGTTTACCACTTGTAGTTACATAAGTAGTGTCCACCACTTCTAGTTACAGGAGAAATGTCTACCACTTGTAATGTCAGGAGTATTGTCTACCACTTGTATTTTCAGGAGTAATGTCTACAACTTGTAGATTCAGGAGAGATGTCTACCACTTGTAGTTACAGGAGTGAAGTCTACCACTTGTAGTTACAAGAGTGAAGTCTACCACTTGTAGTTTCAGGTGTAGTGTCTACCACTTGCAGTTCTGGAGTGATGTCTACCACTTGTAGTTTAATGAGTTGTGTCTATCACTTGTAGTTTCACGAGTAGTGTCTACCCCTTGTAGTTACAGGTGTGCTGGCTACCACTTGTAGTTTCAGGAGTAGTGTCTAAAAATTGTAGTTTCAAGAGTAGTGTCTACCAATTGTAATTACAGGATAAGTGTCTAACACTTGTAGTTTCAGGAGTAGTAGCTACGACTTGTAATTTCAGGAGTAGTGTCTACCACTTGAGTTACAGGAGTGCTGTCTACCACTTGTAGTTACTGGAGTAGTCTATACCACTTGCAGTTTCAATAGTAATGTCTACCATTTGTAGTTTCTGGAGTAATGTCTACCTCTTGTAGTTTCAGGTGTAGTGTCTACCACTTATAGTTACAGGAGTAGTGTCTACCACTGGTAGTCTCAGGTTAGTGTCTACCACTTATAGTTTCAGGAGTATTGTCTACCACTTGTAGTTACAGGAGTCCTGTGTAACACTTGTAGTATTTCAGGAAAAGTGTTTCCACTGTAGTTTCTGGAGTGGTATCTACCACTTTTAGTTCAGAGTATGTCTACCTATTTTAGTTAGAGGAGTGTGCTTTCACTATAGTTACAGGAGTAGTGGTTACCACTTGCAGTTTTAGGAGTAGTGTCTATCTCTTGCAGTTTCAGGAGTAGTTCTACCAATGTAGATTCAGGAGTAATGTCTACCACTTGTAGTTACAGGAGTAGTGTTTACCACTTGTAGTTTAAGTAGTAGTAACAAACACTTGATGTTACAGGAGTGCTGTCTGCCATCTTTAGTTTCAGGAATTGTGTCTACCAATTGTGGTTTCAGGAATAGTGACTACCCTTGTAGTTTCAGTAGTGATGTCTACCACTTGTAGTTTCTGGAGTGGTGTCTAACACATGTAGTTCAGGAGTAGTTTCTACCACTTGCAGTTACAGGAGTAGAGTCTACACTTTTAGTTACAGAGTATGTCTACCACTTGAAGTGTCAGGAGTAGTGTCTTCTTCTTGTAGTTACAGGAGTAGAATCTACCACTTGAAGTTTCAGGAATTGTGTTAACCACTTGTAGATTCTAGAATAGTGTTAACCACTTGTAGTTTCAAGAGTAGTGTCTACCACTTGTAGTTACAGGAGTAGTGTCTACCACTATAGTTACAGGAGTAGGGTCTACCACTTGTAGTTCCAGATAGTGTCTACCACTTGTAGTTTCATGATTAGTTTCTTACACTTGTAGTAAGAGAATAGTGTCTACCCCTTGTAGTTGCAGTAGTGTTTATCACTTGTAGTTTCAGAGTAGGGTCTACCGTTTGTAATTTCAGGAGTAGTACTACCACTTGTAGTTACAGATATTGTCTACCACTTGTAGTTCCAGGAGTAGTGTCTACCACTTGTAGTTTCAGGAGTAGTGTCTACCACTGGTAGTTAGAGGAGTGATATCTACTTCTTGTAGTTACATGACTAGTGTCTACCACATGTATTTACAGCAGAAGTGTCTACCACTTGTAGTTCCAGAGTAGTGTCTACCACTTGTATTTTCAGGAGGAGTGTCTACCACTTGTTGTTTCAGGAGAAGTGCCCACCACTTGTATTTTCAGGAGTGATGTCTACCTCTTGTAGTGTCAGGATGTGCTCTTACCACTTTTTAGTTTAAGGAGTAGTGTCTACAACATTTAGTTACAGGACTGGTGTCTACCACTTTTAGTTTCAGGAATAGTGTCTAGCAATTGTAGTTTCAGGAGTGGTGTCTGCCACTTTAGTCTCAGGATAGTAGTGTCTTCGATTTGTAGTTTCAGGAGTAGTGTTTCCACTACTTGTAGTTACTGGAGTGTGTCTACCACTTTGTAGGCTCAGGTAGTAGTGTTACCAGTTATAGTTTCAGGAGTATTTCTACCACTTGTAGTTTCAGGAGTCCTGTCTACCACTTGTAGTTTCAGGAAAAGTGTCTACCACTTGTGTTATCAGGAGTGTGTCTACATCTTTTAGTGTCAGAGTAGTGTTTAAATATTGTAGTTACATGAGTGTCGATACCACTTGTAGTTACAGGAGTAGTGTCTACCACTTGCAGTTTCAGAGTAGTGTCTATCTCTTGCAGTTTCAGGAGTGGTTTCTACCACTTTTAGTTTCAGGAGTAGTGTCTACAACTTGTAGTTACAAGACTGGTTTCTACCACTTTTATTTCAGGTGTAGTGTCTACCATTGTAGTTTCAGGAGTGGTGTTTACAAATTGTAGTTTCAGGCGTAGTGTCTACCACTTGTTATTACAAGAGTATTGTCTACCACTTGTAGTTTCAGGTGTTGTGTCTACCACATGTAGTTACAGGAGTATTGTCTACCACTTGTAGTTACAGGATACTGTCAACCACTTGTAGTTTCAGGAGAGTGTCTACCACTTGTATTTCAGGTGTAGTTTCTACCACTTGTAGTTTCAGGAGAAGTGTCTACCACTTGTAGTTTCAGAAGTAGTGTCTGCCACTTATTTTCAGGAGTAGTGTCTTCCACTTGTAGTTTCAGGAGTAGTGTTCACCACTTTAGTTTCAGGAGTAGTGTCTACCACTTGTAGTTTCTGGAGGATGTCTACCACTTTGTTACAGGATTGATGTCTACCACTTGGTAGTTACAGCAGTAGTGTCAACCACTTTTAGTTACAGGAGTAGTGTCTACCACTTGAAGATTCAGGAGTAGTGTCTATCACTTGTAGTTTCAGGAGTAGTGTCTTCCACTTGTAGTTTCAGAAGTAGTGTTCCACTTGTAGTTTCAGGAGTATGTGTCTACCACTTTTAGTTTCAGGAGTAGTGTCTACCACTTGTAGTTTCAGGAGGAGTGGTTACCACTTGTAGTTACAGGAGTGAAGTCTACCAATTGTAGTTTCAGGAGAAGTGTCTGCGACTTGTAGTTTCAATAGTAGTGTCTAGCACTTGTAGTTTCAGGAGTGGTGTCTACCACTTGTAGTCTCAGGAGTAGTGTCTACCACTTATACTTTCAGGAGTATTGTCTACCACTTGTAGTTTCATGAGTCCTTGTGTACCACTTGTATTTTCAGGAGTGGTGTCTACAACTCTTAGTCTGAGGAGTAGTGTCTACCACTTATAGTTTTTAGGAGTATTGTCTACCACTTTTAGTTTCAGGAGGCATGTGTACCACTTGTATTTTCTGGAAAAGTGACTACCACTTGTAGTTTCAGGAGTGGTGTCTACCACTTTTAGTTAAAGGAGTAGTGTTTACCTATTTAATTACAGGAGTGGTGGATTCCACTTGAAGTTACAGGTGTAGTAGTTCTACCACTAGCAATTTTAGGAGTAGTGTCTTTCTCTTGCAGTTTAAGGAGTGGGTTCTACCACTTGTAGTTTCAGGAGTAAGTCTACCACTTGTAGTGTCAGGAGTAGTGTTTACCACTTGTAGTTTCGTAGTAGTGACTACCACTTGCAGTTACAGGAGTGCTGTCCTCCACCTTTAGTTTCAGGAGTTGTGTGTACCAATTGTAGTTTCAGGAATAGAGTCTACCACTTGTAGTTTGTGGAGTGATGTCTACCATTTGTTGTTACAGGAGTAATATCTAACACTTGTAGTTTCTGGAGTGGTGTCTACCACATGTACATTCAGGAGTAGTTTCTACCACTTGCAGTTACAAGAGCAGTGTCTACCAATTTAATTACAGGAGTAGTGACTATTACTTGAAGTGTAAGGAGTAGTGTCTTCTTCTCGTAGTTACAGGAGTAGAATCTACAACTTGTAGTTTCAGGAATAGTGTTAAGCACTTGTAGTTTCAAGAGTGTGTCTACCACTTGTAGTTTCAGGAGTAGTGTTTACACTTGTAGTTTCAGAAATAATGTCTACCATTTTTAGTTTCAGGAGTTGTGTCTACCACTTTTAGGTTCACGAGGTGTGTCTACCACTTGTAGTTTACAGGAGTAGTGTCTACCATTTGTAGTTTCAGGAGAAGTGTCTACCACTTGTAGTTTCAGGAGTCCTGTCTACAACTTGTAGTTTCAGGAAAAGTGTCTACCACTTGTTGTTTCAGGAGTGGTGTCTACCACTTTTAGTTTCAGGATTAGTGTCTACACACTACTAGTCTCAAGAGTAGTGTCTACCACTTGTAGTTTTAGTAGTGTCTACCACTTGTTGTTTCAGGAGTGATATCTATCACTTGTAGTTACAGGAGTAGTGTCTACCACTTGTTATTACAAGAGTATTGTCTACCACTTGTAGTTTCAGGTGTTGTGTCTACCACATGTAGTTACAGGAGTATTGTCTACCACTTGTAGTTACAGGAATACTGTCAACCACTTGTAGTTTCAGGAGAAGTGTCTACCACTTGTAGTTTCAGGTGTAGTTTCTACCACTTGTAGTTTTAAGGAGAAGTGTCTACCACTTGTAGTTTCAGAAGTAGTGTCTGCCACTTGTAGTTTCAGGAGTAGTGTCTTCCACTTGTAGTTTCAGGAGTAGTGTCTACCACTTTTAGTTTCAGGAGTAGTGTCTACCACTTGTAGTTTCTGGAGGAGTGTCTACCACTTTTGTTACAGGATTGATGTCTACCACTTGGAGTTACAGCAGTAGTGTCAACCACTTTTAGTTACAGGAGTAGTGTCTACCACTTGAAGATTCAGGAGTAGTGTCTATCACTTGTAGTTTCAGGAGTAGTGTCTTCCACTTGTAGTTTCAGAAGTAGTGTCTTCCACTTGTAGTTTCAGGAGTAGTGTCTACCACTTTTAGTTTCAGGAGTAGTGTCTACCACTTGTAGTTTCAGGAGGAGTGGTTACCACTTGTAGTTACAGGAGTGAAGTCTACCAATTGTAGTTTCAGGAGAAGTGTCTGCGACTTGTAGTTTCAATAGTAGTGTCTAGCACTTGTAGTTTCAGGAGTGGTGTCTACCACTTGTAGTCTCAGGAGTAGTGTCTACCACTTATACTTTCAGGAGTATTGTCTACCACTTGTAGTTTCATGAGTCTTGTGTACCACTTGTAGTTTCAGGAGTGGTGTCTACAACTCTTAGTCTGAGGAGTAGTGTCTACCACTTATAGTTTTAGGAGTATTGTCTACCACTTTTAGTTTCAGGAGGCATGTGTACCACTTGTATTTTCTGGAAAAGTGACTACCACTTGTAGTTTCAGGAGTGGTGTCTACCACTTTTAGTTAAAGGAGTAGTGTTTACCTATTTAATTACAGGAGTGGATTATTCCACTTGAAGTTACAGGTGTAGAGTCTACCACTAGCAATTTTAGGAGTAGTGTCTTTCTCTTGCAGTTTAAGGAGTGGGTTCTACCACTTGTAGTTTCAGGAGTAATGTCTACCACTTGTAGTGTCAGGAGTAGTGTTTACCACTTGTAGTTTCAGTAGTAGTGACTACCACTTGCAGTTACAGGAGTGCTGTCCTCCACCTTTAGTTTCAGGAGTTGTGTGTACCAATTGTAGTTTCAGGAATAGAGTCTACCACTTGTAGTTTGTGGAGTGATGTCTACCATTTGTTGTTACAGGAGTAATATCTAACACTTGTAGTTTCTGGAGTGGTGTCTACCACATGTACATTCAGGAGTAGTTTCTACCACTTGCAGTTACAAGAGCAGTGTCTACCAATTTTAATTACAGTAGTAGTGACTACTACTTGAAGTGTAAGGAGTAGTGTCTTCTTCTCGTAGTTACAGGAGTAGAATCTACAACTTGTAGTTTCAGGAATAGTGTTAACCACTTGTAGTTTCAAGAGTTGTGTCAACCACTTGTAGTTTCAGGAGTAGTGTTTACACTTGTAGTTTCAGAAGTAATGTCTACCATTTTTTGTTTCAGGAGTTGTGTCTACCACTTTTAGGTTCACGAGGTGTGTCTACCACTTGTAGTTACAGGAGTAGTGTCTACCATTTGTAGTTTCAGGAGAAGTGTCTACCAATTGTAGTTTCAGAAGTAGTGTCTACTACTTGTAGTTTCAGGAGAAGTGTCTACCACTTGTAGTTTCAGGAGTAGTGTCTACCACTTGTAGTTACAGGAGTAGTGTCTACCACTTGTAGTTTCAAGAGTAGTGGTTACCACTTGTGTTTTCAGGTGAAGTGTCTGCCACTTGTAGTTACAGGAGTAGTGTCTACCACTTGTAGTTACATGATAAGTGTCTAACACTTGTATTTTCAGGAGTAGTGTCTACCACTTGTAGTTTCAGAAGAAGTGTCTACCACTTGTAGTTTCAATAGAAGTGTCTACAACTTGTAGTTTCAGCAGTGGTGTCTTCCACCTGTACTTTCAGGAGTAGTGTCTACCACTTGTAATTACAAGAGTAGTGTCTACCACTTGTATTTACAGGAGTAGATTCTACCACTTGTAGTGTTAGGAGTATGGTCTACCACTTGTAGTTTCAGAAGTAGTGTCTACAATTTGTAGTTTAAGGAGTAGTGTCTACCACATGTAATTTCAGGATTAGTGTCTTCCACTTGCAGTTTCAGGAGTGATATCTATCTCTTGTAATTTCAGGAATATTGTCTACCACTTCTAGTCTCAGGAGTAGTGTCTACCATTTGTAGTTTCAGGAGTAGTGTCTACCACTTGTAGTTTCAGAAGTAGTTGTCTACCACTTGTAGTTACAGGAGTAGGGTCTAAAACTTGTAGTTCCGGGATTAGTGTCTACCACTTGTAGTTTCATGATTAGTTTCTTTCACTTGTAGTTACAGGAGTAGTGTCTGCCTCTTGTAGTTACAGGAGTAGAGTTTTCCACTTGTAGTTTCAGGAGTAGTGTCTACCACTTGTAGTTTCAGGAGTAGTGTCTACCACTTGTAGTTACAGGAGTAGTGTCTTACACTTGTAATTACAGGAGTAGTGTCTACCACTTGTAGTTTCAGGAGTAGTGTCTACCAGTTGTAGTTAGAGGATTGAAGTCTACCACTTGTAGTTTCAGGAGAAGTGTCTTCTAATTGTAGTTTCAGGAGTGGTGTTAACCACTTGTAGTCTCAGGAGTAGTGTATACTACTTGCAGTTTCAGGATTGCTGTCTACCACTTTAGTTTCAGAAGTTGTGTCACCAATTGTAGTTTCAGGACTAGTGTTTACCACTTGTAGTTTCAGAATAGTGTCTACCACTTGTAGTTTCAGGAGTCCTGTCTACAACTTGTAGTTTCAGGAAAGTGTCTACCACTTGTAGTTTCAGGAGAATTGTTTACCACTTGTAGTTACATAAGTAGTGTCCACCACTTCTAGTTACAGGAGAAATGTCTACCACTTGTAATGTCAGGAGTATTGTCTACCACTTGTATTTTCAGGAGTAATGTCTACAACTTGTAGATTCAGGAGAGATGTCTACCTTGTAGTTACAGGAGTGAAGTCTACCACTTGTAGTTACAAGAGTGAAGTCTACACTTTAGTTTCAGGTGTAGTGTCTACCACTTGCAGTTTTCAGGAGTGATGTCTACCACTTGTAGTTTATGAGTTGTGTCTACCACTTGTAGTTTCACGAGTAGTGTCTACCCTTGTAGTTACAGGTGTGCTGGATACCACTTGTAGTTTCAGGAGTAGTGTCTAAAAATTGTAGTTTCAAGAGTAGTGTCTACCATTTGTAATTACAGGATAAGTGTCTACACTTGTAGTTTCAGGAGTAGTGCTACGACTTGTAGTTTCAGGAGTAGTGTCTACACTTGAAGTTACAGGAGTGCTGTCTACCACTTGTAGTTACTGGAGTAGTCTATACCACTTGCAGTTTAAATAGTAATGTCGACCATTTGTAGTTTCTGGAGTAATGTCTACCTCTTGTAGTTTCAGGTGTAGTGTCTACCACTTATAGTTACAGAGTAGTGTCTACCACTTGTAGTCTCAGGTGTAGTGTCTACACTTATAGTTTCGGGAGTATTGTCTACCACTTGTAGTTACAGGAGTCCTGTGTACCACTTGTAGTTTCAGGAAAAGTGTCTTCCACTTGTAGTTTCTGGAGTGGTATCTACCACTTTTAGTTTCAGGAGTAGTGTCTACCTATTTTAGTTAGAGGAGTGGTGGCTTTCACTTATAGTTACAGGAGTAGTGGTTACCACTTGCAGTTTTAGAGTAGTGTCTATCTCTTGCAGTTTCAGGAGTAGGTTCTACCACTTGTAGTTTCAGGAGTAATTTCTACTACTTGTAGTTACAGGAGTAGTGTTTACCACTTGTAGTTTAAGTAGTAGTAACAAACACTTGATGTTACAGGAGTGCTGTCTGCCATCTTTAGTTTCAGGAGTTGTGTCTACCAATTGTGGTTTCAGGAATAGTGACTACCACTTGTAGTTTCAGTAGTGATGTCTAACACTTGTAGTTTCTGGAGTGGTGTCTAACACATGTAGTTTCAGGTAGTTTCTACCACTTGCAGTTACAGGAGTAGTGTCTACCACTTTTAGTTACAGGAGTAGTGTCTACCACTTGAAGTGTCAGGAGTAGTGTCTTCTTCTTGTAGTTACATAAGTAGAATCCACCACTTGTAGTTTCAAGAATTGTGTTAACCACTTGTAGTTTCTGGAATAGTGTTAACCACTTGTAGTTTCAAGAGTAGTGTCTACCACTTGTAGTTTCAGGAGTAGTGTTTACACTTGTAGTTTCAGGAGTGATGTCTACGATTTTTAGTTTCAGGAGTTGTGTGTACCACTTTTAGGTTCAGGAGTAGTGTCTACCACATGTAGTTACAGGGTTATTGTCTACCATTTGTAGTTTCAGGAGTAGTTTCTACCATTTGTAGTTTCAGGAGCAGTGTCAACCACTTGTAGTTAGAGGAGTGATATCTACTTCTTGTAGTTACATGACTAGTGTCTACCACATGTATTTACAGCAGAAGTATCTACCACTTGTAGTTTCAGGAGTAGTATCTACCACTTGTAGGTTCAGGAGGAGTGTCTACCACTTGTTGTTTCAGGAGAAGTGTCTACCACTTGTATTTTCAGGAGTGATGTCTACCTCTTGTAGTGTCAGGAGTGCTCTCTACCACTTTTAGTTTAAGGAGTAGTGTCTACAACATGAAGTTACAGGACTGGTGTCTACCACTTTTAGTTTCAGGAATAGTGTCTAGCAATTGTAGTTTCAGGAGTGGTGTCTGCCACTTGTAGTCTCAGGAGTAGTGTCTACCACTTGTAGTTACAGGAGTGAAGTCTACCACTTGTAGTTTCAGGAGGAGTGTCTTCGATTTGTAGTTTCAGGAGTAGTGTTTCCACTACTTGTAGTTACTGGAGTGGTGTCTACCACTTGTAGGCTCAGGAGAAGTGTCTACCAGTTATAGTTTCAGGAGTATTTCTACCACTTGTAGTTTCAGGAGTCCTGTCTACCACTTGTAGTTTCAGGAAAAGTGTCTACCACTTGTAGTATCAGGAGTGGTGTCTACAATTTTTAGTGTCAGGAGTAGTGTTTTCATATTGTAGTTACATGAGTGTCGGATACCACTTGTAGTTACAGGAGTAGTGTCTACCACTTGCAGTTTCAGGAGTAGTGTCTATCTCTTGCAGTTTCAGGAGTAGGTTCTACCACTTTTAGTTTCAGGAGTAGTGTCTACAACTTGTAGTTACAAGACTGGTTTCTACCACTTTTATTTTCAGGTGTAGTGTCTAAGAATTGTAGTTTCAGGAGTGGTGTTTACAAATTGTAGTTTCAGGCGTAGTGTCTACCACTTGCAGTTTCAGGAGTGCTGTCTACTACTTTTAGTTTCAGGAGTTGTGTCAACCAATTGTAGTTTCAGGATTTGTGTTTACCACTTGTAGTTTCAAGAATAGTGTCTACCACTTGTAGTTTCAGGAGTAGTGTCTACCACTGGTTATTACAAGAGTATTGTCTACCACTTGTAGTTTCAGGTGTTGTGTCTACCACATGTTGTTACAGGAGTATTGTCTACCACTTGTAGTTACAGGAATACTGTCAACCACTTGTAGTTTCAGGAGAAGTGTCTACCACTTGTAGTTTCAGGTGTAGTTTCTACCACTTGTAGTTTCAGGAGAAGTGTCTACCACTTGTAGTTTCAGGAGTAGTGTCTACCACTTGTAGTTACAGGAGTAGTCTCTGCCATTGTAGTTTCAGGAGTGATGTCTACCTCTTGTAGTTACAGGAGTAGTGTCTACCACTTGTAGTGTCAGGAGTGATGTCTACCACTTGTAGTTACAGGAGTAGAGTCTACCACTTGTAGTTTCAGGAGTGGTGTCTAACACTTGAAGTTTTTGAAGTAGTGTCTTCCACTTGTAGTTTAAGTATTGTATTCCACTTGTAGTTACAAGAGTTGTGTCTACCACTTGTAGTTTGTGGACTAGTGTTTACCACTTGTATTTTCAAGAATAGTGTCTGCCACATGTAGTTCCAGGAATAGTGTCTACACTTGATGTTTCAGGAGTAGTGTCTACCACATGTAGTTTCTTGATTAGTTTCTTAGACTTGTAGTTACAGGAGTAGTGTCTACCCCTTGTAGTTACAGGAGTAGTGTTTACCACTTGTAGTTTCAGGAGTAGTGTCTACCACTTGTAGTTTCAGGAGTAGTGTCTACCACTTGTAGTTTCAGGAATAGTGTATACCACTTGTAGTTAGACGAGTATTGTCTACCACTTGTGGTTTCAGGGGTAGTGTCTACCAATTGTATTTACAGGAGTAGTGTCTACCACTTGTAGTTACAGGAGTATTGTCTACCACTTGTGGTTTCAGGGGTAGTGTCTACCACTTGTATTTACAGGATTAGTGTCTACCACTTGTAGTTACAGGAGTATTGTCTACCACTTGTGGTTTCAGGGGTAGTGTCTACCACTTGTATTTACAGGAGTAGTGTATACCACTTGAAGTTACAGGAGTAGTGTCTACCACTTGTTGTTTCAGGAGTAGTGTATAACACTTGTAGTTTCAGGAGAAGTGTCTACCACTTGTAGTTTCAGGAGTGGTGTACACCACGTGTTGTTACATGCTTAGTTTCTACCACTTGTAGTGTCAGGAGTAGTGACTACCTCTTGTAGTTTCAGGAGTAGTGTCTATCACTTGTAGTTTCAGGAGTGGTGTCTACCACTTGTAGTTTCAGGAGTGATAACTACCACTTGTAGTTTCTGGAGTGGTGTCTACCACATGTAGTTTCAGGAGTAGTTTCTACCACTTGCAATTACAAGAGTAGTGTCTACCTCGTTTTAGATACAGGAGTAGTGTCTACCACTTAAAGTGTCAGGAGTTGTGTCTTCATCTTTTAGTTACAGGAGTAGAATCTACCACTTGTAGTTTCAGGAATAGTGTTAACCACTTGTAGTTTCAAGAGTAGTGTCTACCACTTGTAGTTTCAGGGGTAGTGTTTACACTTGTAGTTTCAGGAGTGATGTCTACCATTTTTAGTTTCAGGAGTTGTGTCTACCACATTTCGGTTCAGGAGTAGTGTCTACAACTTGTAGTTACAGGAGTAGTGTCTACCATTTGTACGTTCAGGAGCATCGTCAACCACTTATAGTTTCAGGAGTAGTGTCTACCACTTGTAGTTACAGGAGTTGTGTCTACCACTTGTATTTACAGGAGTAGTTTCTACCACTTGTAGTTTCAGGAGTAGGGTCTACCACTTGTAGTTTCAGAAGTAGTGTCTACAATTTGTAGTTAAAAGAGTAGTGTCTACCACATGTAATTTCGGGAGTAGTGTCTACCACTTGCAGTTTTAGGAGTGATGTCTATCTCTTGTAGTTTCAGAAATATTGTCTACCACTAGAAGTCTCAGGAGTAGTGTCTACCACTTGTAGTTTCAGGAGTAGTGTTTACCAATTGTAGGTTTAGGAGTGGTGTCTACCACTTGTATTCTCAAGAGTAGTGTCTACCACTTGTAGTTACAGGAGTGATGTCTACCACTTGTAGTGTCAGGAGGGCTCTCTACCACTTTTAGTTTCAGGAGTAGTGTCTGCAATTTGTAGTTATAGGACTGCTGTCTACCACTTTTAGTTTCAGGAGTAGTGTCTACCAATTGTAGGTTTAGGAGTGGTGTCTACCACTTGTAGTCTCAAAAGTAGTGTCTACCACTTGTAGTTACAGGAGTGAAGTCTACCACTTGTAGTTTCAGGAATAGTGTTTACCACATATAGTTACACGATTGCTGTCTACCACTTGGAGTTCCAGGAGTGGTGTCTACCACTTGTAGTTATATGAATGGTGTCAACCACTTGTAGTTTCAGGAGTAGTGTCTACCACTTGTAAATTCAGGTGTGATTTCTACCACTTGTAGTTACAGGAGTAGTGTCTACCACTTGCAGTTACTGGAGTAGTGGCTACCACTTGTAGTGTCAGGAGTAGTGTCTTCTACTTGTAGTTACAGGAGTAGAATATGCCACTTGTGATTTCAGGAATAGTGTCTACCACTTGTAGTTACAAGAGTAGTGTCTACCACCTGTAGTTTCAGGAGAAGTTTTTACACTTGTAGTTTCACAAGTGATGTCTAACATTTGTAGTCTCAGGATTAGTGTCTACCACTTATAGTGTCAGTATTAGTGTCTTCTACTTGTAGTTACATTAGTAGTCTCTACCACTTGTAGATTCAGTAGTTGTATCTTCCCACTTTTAGTTTCAGGAGTAGTGTCTTACACTTGCAGTTACAGGAGTAGTGTATACCACTTGTAATTTCAGGAAAAGTGTCTACCACTTGTAGTTACAAGAGTAGTGTCCACCACTTGTAGTTTCAGGAGTCCTGTCTACCACTTGAAATGTCTGGAGGAGTGTCTACCACTAGTAGTTTCAGAAGTAATGTCTACCACTTGTAGTTTCAGGAGTGATGTCTACCAACTTGTAGTTTCAGGAGTAGTGTCTAACAATTGTAGTTTCAAGAGTGGTGTCTATCACTTGTAGTTATAGGATTAGTGTCAACCACTTGTTGTTTCAAGAGTAGTGTCTACCACTTGTAGCACCAGGAGTAGTGTCTGCCACTTGTAGTTTCAGGAGTAGTGGCTACCACTTGTAGTTTCAGGAGTGATGTCTACCACTTCTAGTTTCAGGAGTAGAGTCAACAACTTGTAGTTACAGGACTGGTGTCTACCACTTGTAGTTAAAGGAGTAGTGTCGACCAGATGCAGTTTCAGGAGTGATGTCTACCACTTGTAGTTTCAGGAGTAGTGTCTACCAATTGTAGTTTCAGGAGTAGTGTCTACCACTTGTAGTTTCAGCAGTAATAGCTACCACTGGTAGTTTCAGGATTTATGTCTACCACTTGTAGTTTCTGGAATGGTGTCTACCACTTGTAATTTCATAGAGTAGTGTCTACCACATGTAGTTACAGGAGTGCTGTCTCCCACTTGTAGTTTCAGGAGTGGTGTCTACCACTTGTAGTTTCAGGAGTAGTGTCTACCACATGTAGTTACAGGAGTAGTGTCTACCAATTGTAGTTACAGGAGGAGTGTCTACCACTTGTAGTGTCAGGAGTAGGGTCTACCACTTGCAGATTCAGGAGTAGTGTCTACAACTTGTAGTTACAGAAGTAGAGATTACCACTTGTAGTTTAAGGTAAATACTGTAAATACCAGCACTGCTACTTTACAGAAACGTCGTACTCCACAGTTAATACCAGCAATGCTACTTTACAGAGAAGTCGTACTGCACAATAAATAACAGCACTGCTACTTTACAGCGACGGAGTACTCTACAGTAAATACCAGCACTGCTTATTTACAGCGACGTCGAACTGAACAGTATATACCAGAACTGCTACTTTAAAGCGACGAAGTACTGCACAGTAAATACCAGTACTGCTACTTTACAGCGACGTCGTACTGCACAGTAAATACCAGCACTGCTACTTTACAGCGACGTCGTACTCCACAGTAAATACAGCACTGCACTTACAGCGACGCGTACTCACAGTAAATAACAGCACTGCTACTTTACAGCGACGCGTACTGCACAGTAATACAGCACTGTATTTACAGCGACGTGTACCAAGTAAATACAGCATTATTTACAGCGACGATACCACAGTAAATACAGCACGCTACTTTACACGACGGTACTCCACAGTAAACCAGCACTGCTACTTTACAGCGAGCGTACTCCACAGTAATACCAGCACTGCTACTTTACAGCGACGAGTACTCCACAGTAAATACCAGCACTGCTACTTTACAGCGACGTCGTACTCACAGTAAATACAGCACTGCTACTTACGCGACGTCGTACTCACAGTAAATACACATGCATTTACAGCGACGGTACTACAGAATACCACATGCTACTTTACAGCGACGTCGTACTCACAGTAAATACCACACTGCTACTTTACAGCGAGCGTACTCACAGTAAATACCACATGCTACTTACAGCGAGGTACTCACAGTAAATACAGCACTGCACTTTACAGCGACGGTCTCCATAAAATACCAGCACTGCTACTTTACAGCGCGTCGTACTCACAGTAATACCAGTTTACAGCGACGTCGTACTGCACAGTAAATACACACTGCTACTTTAACGACGTTACTCACAGTAAATACCAGCACTGCACTTTCGCACGTCGTATCCCAGTAAATACACACTGCTACTTTCACGACTCTACTCACAGTAATACCAGCATGTATTACAGCGAGCGTACTCACATAAATACAGCACTGTACTTTACAGGACGGTATCCAGTAATACAGCACGCTCTTACACGACGTTACTCACAGTAATACCAGCACGCTATTACAGCGACGGTACTCACAGAACACACTGCTATTTACACGCGGTATCACGTAATACAGCATGCCTTACGACGTGTACTCAAGTAATACAGCGCACTTTACAGCGACGGTACTCACATAAATACACACTGCTATTACGCGACGCTACTCCAGTAATACCAGCACTGCTACTTACGCGACTCGTACCACAGTAAATACCACACTGCTACTTTACAGCGACGTCTATCACAGTAAATACAGCACTGTATTACGCGACGTGTACTCACAGTAATACACATGCTACTTTACAGCGACTTACTCACAGTAAATACCAGCACTGTACTTTACAGCGACTCGTATCCACAGTAAATACACACTGCTACTTTACAGCGACTCTATCACAGTAATACACACTGCTACTTAACGACGTGTACTGCCAGTAAATACGCACTGCTACTTACAGCGACGTATCCATAAAACAGCACTCTATTAACGACGTCTACCACAGAAATACCAGCACGTATTTACAGCACGGACACATAATACAGCACTGCACTTTACAGCGACGTGTACTCACAGTAATACCAGCATGCTACTTTAGCGACGGTACCACAGTAATACACACTGATTACAGCGACAGTAATCAAGTATACCACACTGCTACTTACGAGGATCAAGTAATACAGCATCTCTTCGACGGTACCCGAAATACAGCAGACTTTACAGCGAGGTATCACATAAACAGCACTCTTTTACAGCGACGGGTACTCCAGTAATACAGCATCTACTTTACAGCGACGTCGTACTCCAGTAAATACCAGCATGCTATTTACAGCGACGTGTACTGCACAGTAAATACCACACTGCTATTTACGTGGGTACTCACATAATACACATCTACTTTACAGCGACGTCTACTCCACAGTAATACAGATGTTTTACGCGAGTGTACTGACAGTAAATACAGCCTGCACTTTACAGCGCGTCGTCTCCACAGAATACACACTGCTATTACAGGTCTACTCCAGTAATAAGCAGTACTTTACAGGACTCGAACTCACATAAATACGACTCACTTTATGCGACGTCTACTGACAGTAATAACACATGCTACTTTACAGCGACGATATCAACAGTAATACCAGCACTATACTTTACAGCGCGCGTACTCCACAGTAATACAGCACTGTACTTTACACGACGTCGTACTGCACACTAAATACCAGCACTGCTCTTTACAGCGACGTCGTACTCCACACTAAATACCAGCACTGCTACTTTACAGGACATCGTACTGCACAGTAAATACCAACACTGCAACTTTACAGCGACTTCTACTCCACAGTAAATACCAGCATGCTAACTTACAGCGAAGTCTGTACTGCACAGTAATAACAGCACTGCTACTTTACAGCAACGGAGTACTCCACAGTAAATACCAGCACTGCTTACTTATAACGACGTCGTACTGCACCAGTAAATACAAGCACTGCGACTTTACAGCGACGAGTACTGCACATAAATACCAGCACTGCTAATTTACAGCGACGTCGTACCCACAGTAAAAACCAGCACTGCTACTTTACAGCGACGTCGTACTCCACAGTAAATACAGCACTGCTATATTTACAGCGACGTCGTACTCCACAGTAAATACCAGCACTGCTATTTACAGCTACGTCGTACTCCACAGTAAATACCACAATGCTACTTTACAGCGACGTCGTACTGCACAGTAAATACCAGCACTGCTACTTTACAGCGACGTCGTACTCCACAGTAAATACCAGCACTGCTACTTTACAGCGACATCTTACTGCACAGTAAATAAAAGCACTGCTACTTTACAGCGACATCGTACTGCTCAGTAAATAACAGCACTGCTACTTTACAGCGACGGAGTATTCCAAAATAAATACAAGCACTGCTACTTGACGGCGACGTCATACTCCACAGGAAATACCGGCACAGCTACTTTACAGCTACGTCGTACTGCACAGTAAATACCAGCACTGCTACTTTACAGCGATGTCGTACTCCACAGTACATACCAGCACTGCTACATTACAGCGACGGAGTACCCCACAGTAAATACCAGCACTGCTACTTTACAGCGACATCGTAATACACAGTAAATAACAGCACTGCTACTTTACTGCGACATCGTACTGCTCAGTAAATACCAGCAGTGCTACTTTACAGCGACGGAGTACTCCAAAGTAAATACAAGCACTGCTACTTTACAATGACGTCGTACACCTCAAAATATACCAGCAGTGCTACTTTACAGCGACGTCGTAAAGCACTGTAAATACCAGTATTTTAGTTTACAGCGACGGACTACTCCACAGTAAATACCAGCACTGCTACTTTACAGCGACGTCGTACTCCACAGTAAATACTAGCACTGCTACTTTACACCGACGTCATACTCCACAGTAAATACCAGCACTGCTACTTTTACAGCGTCGTGTAATCTACAGTAAATACAAGCACTGCTACTTTACAGCGACGGAGTACTCCACAGTAAATACCAGCACTGCTACTTTACAGCGACGAGTACTGCACAGTTAATAACAGCACTGCTACTTTACAGCGACGAAGTACTCCAAGTAATTACCAGCACTGCTACTTTTACAGCGACGGATTATCCACAGTAAATTCTAGCACTGCCTCTTTACAGCGACGTCGTACTACACAGTAAATACCAGCACTGTTACTTTACAGCGACGTCATATTGCACAGTAAATAACAGCACTGCTTCTTTACTGAGCGACGTGCTCTACAGTAAATACCAACACTGCTACTTTACAGCGACGTCGTATCCACAGTAAATACTAGCACTGCTACTTTACACCGACGTCATACTCCACAGTAAATACCAGCACTGCTATTTACAGCGTCGTTGTACTCTACAGTAAATAACAGCACTGCTACTTTACAGCGACGGAGGACTCACAGTGAATACCAGCCTGCAACTTTACAGCGACGTAATACTCCACAGTAAATACCAGCACTGCTACTTTACAGCGACGTCGTACTGCACAGTAAATAACCAACACTGCTACTTTACAGCGACGGAGAACTCGACAGTAAATACCAGCACTGCTACTTTACAGCGACGTGCCGTATACATGCTGAGTATAATACCAGCACTGCTACTTTACAGCGACGTCGTACTGCACAGTAAATTACCAGCACTGCTACTTTACAGCGACGTCGTACTCACACTAACATACCAGCACTGCTACTTTACAGCGACGCGTACTCACAGTAAATACCAGCACTGCTACTTTACAGCGACTTCGTACTCACAGTAAATACCAGCACTGCTACTTTACAGCGACGTCGTACTGCCAAGGTAATAAACGCACTGCTACTTTACAGCGACTCGTACTCCACAATACCAGCACTGCTACTTTACAGCGACGTCATACTCACTGTAAATACCAGCACTGCTACTTTACAGCGACGGTCGTACTCCCATAAATACCAGCACGCTACTTTACAGCGACGTCGACTGCACAGTAAATACCAGCACTGCTACTTTACAGCGACGTCGTACTCCACATAAATACCACACTGCTACTTTACAGCGACGTCGTACTGCACAGTAAATACAGCACTGCTACTTTACAGCGACGGTATCCAGTAAATAACACACTGCTACTTTACAGCGACGTCGTACTCACATAAATACCGCACTGCTACTTTACAGCACGTAGTACTCCACAGTAAATACCAGCACTGCTACTTTACAGCGACGGGTACTCCACAGTAAATACCAGCACTGCTACTTTACAGCGACGTCGTACTCCACAGTAAATACCAGCACTGCTACTTTACAGCGACGTCGTACTCCACAGTAATACCAGCACTGCTACTTTACAGCGACGTCGTACTCCACAGTAAATACCAGCACTGCTACTTTACAGCGACTTCGTACTCACAGTAAATACCAGCACTGCTACTTTACAGCGACGTCGTACTGCACAGTAATAACAGCACTGCTAATTACAGCGACGCGTACTGCACAGTAAATACCAGCACTGCTACTTTACAGCGACGTCGTAATGCACATAAATACAGCACTGCTACTTTACAGCGACGTCGATACTCACAGTAAATACCAGCACTGCTACTTAACAGCGACGTCGTACTCACAGTAAATACCAGCACTGCCTACTTTACAGCGACGGGTATCTCAGTAAAATACCAGCACTGCTACTTTACAGCGACGTCGTACTGCACAGTAATACCAGCACTGCTACTTTACAGCGACGTCGTACTCCACAGTAAAACCAGCACTGCTACTTTACAGCGACGGAGTATCACAGTAAATACCAGCACTGCTACTTTACAGGACGGATACTACACAGTAAATACAAGCACTGCTACTTTACAGCGACGTCGTATGCACAGTAATAACAGCACTGCTATTTTACAGCGACGAGTACTCACAGTAAATACCAGCACTGCTACTTTACAGCGACGTCGTAATGCACAGTAAATAACAGCACTGCTACTTTACAGCGAAGTCGTACTGCACAGTAAATACCAGCACTGCTACTTACAGCGACGTGTACTCCACAGTAAATACCAGCACTGCAACTTTACAGCGACGTCGTTCTCATAAAATACCAGCACTGCTACTTTACAGCGACGTCGTACTCCACAGTAAATACCAGCACTGCTATTTTACAGCGACGTCGTACTTTACAGTAACTACAAGCACTGCTAATTTACAGCGACGGAGTACTCCACAGTAAATACCAGAACTGCTACTTTACAGCGACTTCGTACTCCAAAGTAAATACCAGCACTGCTACTTTAAAGCGACGTCGTACTGCACAGGTAATAACAGCACTGCTACTTTACAGCAACGGAGTACTCCACAGTAAATACCAGCACTGCTTCTTAACGGCGACGTCGTACTCCATAGTAAATACCAGAACTGCTACTTTACACCGACGGAGTACTGCACAGTAAATACCAGCAGTGCTACTTTACAGCGACGTCGTAATGCACAGTAAATAACAGCAGTGCTATTTTACAGCGACTGAGTACTTAAAGCAAATACCAGCACTGCTACTTTACAGCGACGTCGTAATGCACAGTAAATAACAGCACTGCTACTTTACAGCGACGTCGTACTGCACAGTAAATACCAGCACTGCTACTTTACAGCGACGTTTTACTCCACAGTAAATACCAGCACTGCAACTTTTCAGCGACGGTGTATTCCTCAGCAAATACCAGCACTGCTACTTTAGAGCGACGTCGTATTGCACAGTATATACCAGCACTGCTACTTTACAGCGACGTCGTACTCCACAGTAAATACCAGCACTGCTACTTTACACCGACGGAGTAATGCACAGTAAATACCAGCACTGCTAATTTACAGGTACGGAGTACTACACAGTAAATACAAGCACTGCTACTTTACAGCGACGTCGTAATGCACAGTAAATAACAGCAGTGCTATTTTACAGCGACTGAGTACTTACAGCAAATACCAGCACTGCTACTTTACAGCGACGTCGTACTGCACAGTAAATACCAGCACTGCTACTTTACAGCGACGTCGTACTGCACAGTAAATAACAGCATTGCTACTTTATAGCGACGGACTATTCCAAAATAAATACAAGCACTGCTACTTGACAGAGACGTCATACTACACAGGAAATACCGGCACTGCTACTTTACAGCTACGTCGTACTGCACAGTAAATACCAACACTGCTACTTTACAGCGAAGGAGTACTCCACAGTAAATACCAGCACTGCTACTTTACAGCGACGGAGTGCTCCACAGTAAAATACAAGCACTGCTATTTTACAGCGAAGTCGTACTGCACAGAAAATACCAGCACTGCTACTTTACAGCGAGGTCGTACTCCAAAGTAAATACCAGCACTGCTACTTTACAGCGAGGTCGTACTCCACAGTAAATAACAGCACTGCTACTTTACAGCGACGGAGTACTGCACAGTAAATACCAGCAGTGTTACTTTACAGCGACGGAGTACTCCACAGTAAATACCAGCACTGCTACTTTACAGCGTCGTCGTACGGCACAGTAAATACCAGTATTTTTAATTTACAGCGACGTCGTACTGCACAGTAAATACCAGCACTGCTACTTTACAGCGACGTCTTAGTGCACAGTAAATACCAGCACTTCTACTTTACTGCGACGTCGTACTGCACAGTAAATAACAGCACTGCTATTTTACAGCGACCTCGTACTGCTCAGTAAATACCAGCACTTATACTTTACAGCGACGTCGTACTGCACAGTAAATACCAGCATTTCTACTTTACAGCGACTGAGAACTCCACAGTAAATACCAGAACTGCTACTTTACAGCGACTTCGTACTCCAAAGTAAATACCAGCACTGCTACTTTACAGCGACGTCGTACTGCACAGGTAATAACAGCACTGCTACTTTAGAGCAACGGAGTACTACACAGTAAATACCAGCACTGCTTCTTAACGGCGACGTCGTACTCCATAGTAAATACCAGCACTGCTATTTTACACCGACGGAGTACTGCACAGTAAATACCAGCAGTGCTACTTTACAGCGACGTCGTACTGCACAGTAAATACCAACACTGCTACTTTACAGCGAAGAAGTACTCCACAGTAAATACCAGCACTGCTACTTTACAGCGACGGAGTGCTCCACAGAAAATACAAGCACTGCTATTTTACAGCGAGGTCGTACTCCACAGTAAATACTAGAACTGCTACTTTACAGCAACATAATACTCCACAGTAAATTCCAGCACTGCTACTTTACAGCGACGTCGTACTGCACAGTAAATACCAGCACTGCTACTTTACAGCGACGGAGTACTCCACAGTAAATACCAGCACAGCTACTTTACAGAGACGTCGTACTCCACAGTAAATACCAGCACTGCTACGATACAGCGACGGAGTCCTCCACAGTAAATACCAGCACTGCTACTTTACAGCGACGTCGTACTCCACATTAAATACCAGCACTGCTACTTTATAGCGACATCGTACTGCACAGTAAATTACAGCACTGCTACTTTACAGCGACGGACTATTCCAAAATAAATACAAGCACTGCTACTTGACAGCGACGTCATACTACACATAAAATACCGGCACTGCTACTTTACAGCTACGTCGTACTGCACAGTAAAATACCAGCACTGCTACTTTACAGCGACGGAGTACTCCACAGTAAATACCAGCACTGCTACTTTACAGCGACTTCGTACTCCAAAGTAAATACCAGCACTGCTACTATACAGCGACGTCGTACTGCACAGGTAATAACAGCACTGCTACATTACAGCGACGGAGTACTACACAGTAAATACCAGCACTGCTACTTTACAGCGACTTCGTACTCCAAAGTAAATACCAGCACTGCTACTTTACAGCGACGTCGTACTGCACAGGTAATAACAGCACTGCTACATTACAGCGACGGAGTACTACACAGTAAATACCAGCACTGCTACTTTACAGCGACGTCGTACTGCACAGTAAATACCAGCACTGCTACTTTACAGCGAAGTCGTACTGCACAGTAAATACCAACACTGCTACTTTACAGCGAAGGAGTACTCCACAGTAAATACCAGCACTGCAACTTTACAGCGACGTCGTTCTCCATATTAAATACCAGCACTGCTACTTTACAGCGTCGTCGTACTTCACAGTAAATACCAGTATTTTTAATTTACAGCGACGTCGTACTGCACAGTATATACCTGCACTGCTACTTTACAGCGACGTCTTACTGCACAGTAAATACCAGCACTGCTACTTTACTGCGACGTCGTACTGCACAGTAAATAACATCACTGCTACTTTACAGCGACGTCGTACTGCACAGTAAATACCAACACTGCTACTTTACAGCGAAGGAGTACTACACAGTAAATACCAGCACTGCTACTTTACAGCGACGTCGTACTCCACATTAAATACCAGCACTGCTACTTTACAGCGACATCTTACTGCACAGTAAATAAAAGCACTGCTACTTTACAGCGACATCGTACTGCTCAGTAAATAACAGCACTGCTACTTTACAGCGACGGAGTATTCCAAAATAAATACAAGCACTGCTACTTGACGGCGACGTCATACTCCACAGGAAATACCGGCACAGCTACTTTACAGCTACGTCGTACTGCACAGTAAATACCAGCACTGCTACTTTACAGCGATGTCGTACTCCACAGTACATTCCAGCACTGCTACATTACAGCGACGGAGTACCCCACAGTAAATACCAGCACTGCTACTTTACAGCGACATCGTAATACACAGTAAATAACAGCACTGCTACTTTACTGCGACGTCGTACTGCACAGTAAATACCAACACTGCTACTTTACAGCGACGTTTTACTCCACAGTAAATACCAGCACTGCAAATTTTCAGCGACGGTGTATTCCTCAGTAAATAACAGAACTGCTACTTTACAGCGACGTCGTATTGCACAGTATATACCAGCACTGCTACTTTACATCGACGTCGTACTGCACAGTAAATACCAGCACTGCAACTTTTCAGCGACGGTGTAATTCTCAGTAATTACCAGCACTGCTACTTTACAGCGACGTCGTATTGCACAGTATATACCAGCACTGCTACTTTACATCGACGTCGTACTGCACAGTAAATACCAGCACTGCTACTTTACAGCGACGTCGTACTCCACAGTAAATACCAGCACTGCTATTACAGCGACGTCGAACACCACATTAAATACCAGCACTGCTACTTTACAGCGACGTCGTAATGCACAGTAAATAACAGCACTGCTATTTATAGCGACGGAGTACTCCAAGTAAATACCCAGCACTGCTACTTTACATCGACATGAGTACACTAAAACGTATAACCAGCACTGTTACTTTACAGCGACGGAGTACTGCACAGTAAATACCAGCACTGCTACTTTACATCGACGTCGTACTGCACAGTAAATACCAGCACTGCTACTTTACAGCGACGTCGTACTCCACAGTAAATACAGCACTGCTACTTTACACGACGTCATACTCCACAGTAAATACCAGCACTGCTATTTTACAGCGTCGTTGTACTCTACAGTAAATACAAGCACTGCTACTTTACAGCGACGGAGTACTCCACAGTAAATACCAGCACTGCTACTTTACAGCGACGGAGTACTGCACAGTAATAACAGCACTGCTACTTTACAGCGACGAAGTACTCCAAGTAATTACCAGCACTGCTATTTACAGCGACGGATTACTCCACAGTAAATTCTAGCACTGCCTCTTTACAGCGACGTCGTACTACACAGTAAATACCAGCACTGTTACTTTACAGCGAACGTCATATTGCACAGTAAATAACAGCACTGCTTCTTTACTGAGACGACGTGCTCTACAGTAAATACCAACACTGCTACTTTACAGCGACGTCGTACTCCACAGTAAATACTAGCACTGCTACTTTACACCGACGTCATACTCCACAGTAAATACCAGCACTGCTATTTTACAGCGTCGTTGTACTCTACAGTAAATACAAGCACTGCTACTTTACAGCGACGGAGGACTCCACAGTGAATACCAGCCCTGCAACTTTACAGCGACGTAATACTCCACAGTAAATACCAGCACTGCTACTTTACAGCGACGTCGTACTGCACAGTAAATAACAACACTGCTACTTTACAGCGACGGAGAACTCGACAGTAAATACCAGCACTGCTACTTTACAGCGACGGCGTACTGCTGAGTAAATACCAGCACTGCTACTTTACATCGACGTCGTACTGCACAAAAAATACCAGCACTGCTACTTTACAGCGACGTCGTACTCCACACTACATACCAGCACTGCTACATTACAGCGACGTCGTACTCACAGTAAATACCAGCACTGCTACTTTACAGCGACTTCGTACTCCACAGTAAATACCAGCACTGCTACTTTACAGCGACGTCGTACTGCTCAGGTAATAACAGCACTGCTACTTTACAGCGACTTCGTACTCCAAAGTAAATACCAGCACTGCTAATTTACAGCTACGTCGTACTGCACAGGTAATAACAGCATTGCTACATTACAGCGACGGAGTACTCCACAGTAAATAACAGCACTGCTATTTTACAGCGACGTCGTAATGCACAGTAAATACCAGCACTGCTAAATTACAGCGACGTCGTACTACACAGTAAATACCAGCACTGCTATTACAGCGACGTCGTTCTCCACATTAAATACTATCACTGCTACTTTACAGCGATGTCGTAATGCACAGTAAATACCAGCAGTGCTATTTTACAGCGACTGAGTTCTTACAGTAAATACCAGCACTGCTACTTTACAGCGACGTCGTACTGCACAGTGAATACCAGCACTGCTACTTTACACCGACGTCGTACTCCACAGTAAATACCAGCACTGCTATTTTACAGCGACGTCGTAGTTTACAGTAACTACAAGCACTGCTAATTTACAGCGACGGAGTACTCCACAGTAAATACCAGAACTGCTACTTTACAGCGACTTCGTACTCCAAAGTAAATACCAGCACTGCTACTTTAAAGCGACGTCGTACTGCACAGGTAATAACAGCACTGCTACTTTACAGCAACGGAGTACTCCACAGTAAATACCAGCACTGCTTCTTAACGGCGACGTCGTACTCCATAGTAAATACCAGAACTGCTACTTTACACCGACGGAGTACTGCACAGTAAATACCAGCAGTGCTACTTTACAGCGACGTCGTAATGCACAGTAAATAACAGCAGTGCTATTTTACAGCGACTGAGTACTTAAAGCAAATACCAGCACTGCTACTTTACAGCGACGTCGTAATGCACAGTAAATAACAGCACTGCTACTTTACAGCGACGTCGTACTGCACAGTAAATACCAGCACTGCTACTTTACAGCGACGTTTTACTCCACAGTAAATACCAGCACTGCAACTTTTCAGCGACGGTGTATTCCTCAGTAAATACCAGCACTGCTACTTTAGAGCGACGTCGTATTGCACAGTATATACCAGCACTGCTACTTTACAGCGACGTCGTACTCCACAGTAAATACCAGCACTGCTACTTTACACCGACGGAGTAATGCACAGTAAATACCAGCACTGCTAATTTACAGGTACGGAGTACTACACAGTAAATACAAGCACTGCTACTTTACAGCGACGTCGTAATGCACAGTAAATAACAGCAGTGCTATTTTACAGCGACTGAGTACTTACAGCAAATACCAGCACTGCTACTTTACAGCGACGTCGTACTGCACAGTAAATACCAGCACTGCTACTTTACAGCGAAGTCGTACTGCACAGTAAATACCAACACTGCTACTTTACAGCGAAGGAGTACTCCACAGTAAATACCAGCACTGCAACTTTACAGCGACGTCGTTCTCCATATTAAATACCAGCACTGCTACTTTACAGCGTCGTCGTACTTCACAGTAAATACCAGTATTTTTAATTTACAGCGACGTCGTACTGCACAGTATATACCTGCCATGCTACTTTACAGCGACGTCTTACTGCACAGTAAATACCAGCACTGCTACTTTACTGCGACGTCGTACTGCACAGTAAATAACATCACTGCTACTTTACAGCGACGTCGTACTGCACAGTAAATACCAACACTGCTACTTTACAGCGAAGGAGTACTACACAGTAAATACCAGCACTGCTACTTTACAGCGACGTCGTACTCCACATTAAATACCAGCACTGCTACTTTACAGCGACATCTTACTGCACAGTAAATAAAAGCACTGCTACTTTACAGCGACATCGTACTGCTCAGTAAATAACAGCACTGCTACTTTACAGCGACGGAGTATTCCAAAATAAATACAAGCACTGCTACTTGACGGCGACGTCATACTCCACAGGAAATACCGGCACAGCTACTTTACAGCTACGTCGTACTGCACAGTAAATACCAGCACTGCTACTTTACAGCGATGTCGTACTCCACAGTACATACCAGCACTGCTACATTACAGCGACGGAGTACCCCACAGTAAATACCAGCACTGCTACTTTACAGCGACATCGTAATACACAGTAAATAACAGCACTGCTACTTTACTGCGACGTCGTACTGCACAGTAAATACCAACACTGCTACTTTACAGCGACGTTTTACTCCACAGTAAATACCAGCACTGCAAATTTTCAGCGACGGTGTATTCCTCAGTAAATAACAGAACTGCTACTTTACAGCGACGTCGTATTGCACAGTATATACCAGCACTGCTACTTTACATCGACGTCGTACTGCACAGTAAATACCAGCACTGCTACTTTACAGCGACGTCGTACTCCACAGTAAATACCAGCACTGCTATTACAGCGACGTCGAACACCACATTAAATACCAGCACTGCTACTTTACAGCGACGTCGTAATGCACAGTAAATAACAGCACTGCTATTTATAGCGACGGAGTACTCCATAGTAAATACCAGCACTGCTACTTTACATCGACAGAGTACTAAACAGTATAACCAGCACTGTTACTTTACAGCGACGGAGTACTGCACAGTAAATACCAGCACTGCTACTTTACAGCGACGTCGTACTGCACAGTAAATACCAGCAGTGCTATTTTACAGCGACTGAGTACATACAGTAAATACCAGCACTGCTACTTTACAGCGAAGTCGTACTGCACAGTAAATACCAACACTGCTACTTTACAGCGACGTCGTACTCCACAGTAAATACTAGCACTGCTACTTTACACCGACGTCATACTCCACAGTAAATACCAGCACTGCTATTTTACAGCGTCGTTGTACTCTACAGTAAATACAAGCACTGCTACTTTACAGCGACGGAGTACTCCACAGTAAATACCAGCACTGCTACTTTACAGCGACGGAGTACTGCACAGTTAATAACAGCACTGCTACTTTACAGCGACGAAGTACTCCAAAGTAATTACCAGCACTGCTACTTTACAGCGACGGATTACTCCACAGTAAATTCTAGCACTGCCTCTTTACAGCGACGTCGTACTACACAGTAAATACCAGCACTGTTACTTTACAGCGACGTCATATTGCACAGTACATAACAGCACTGCTTCTTTACTGAGACGACGTGCTCTACAGTAAATACCAACACTGCTACTTTACAGCGACGTCGTACTCCACAGTAAATACTAGCACTGCTACTTTACACCGACGTCATACTCCACAGTAAATACCAGCACTGCTATTTTACAGCGTCGTTGTACTCTACAGTAAATACAAGCACTGCTACTTTACAGCGACGTCGTACTGCACAGTAAATAACAACACTGCTACTTTACAGCGACGGAGAACTCGACAGTAAATACCAGCACTGCTATTACAGCGACGTCGTTCTCCACATTAAATACTATCACTGCTACTTTACAGCGATGTCGTAATGCACAGTAAATACCAGCAGTGCTATTTTACAGCGACTGAGTTCTTACAGTAAATACCAGCACTGCTACTTTACAGCGACGGCGTACTGCTGAGTAAATACCAGCACTGCTACTTTACATCGACGTCGTACTGCACAAAAAATACCAGCACTGCTACTTTACAGCGACGTCGTACTCCACACTACATACCAGCACTGCTACATTACAGCGACGTCGTACTCACAGTAAATACCAGCACTGCTACTTTACAGCGACTTCGTACTCCACAGTAAATACCAGCACTGCTACTTTACAGCGACGTCGTACTGCTCAGGTAATAACAGCACTGCTACTTTACAGCGACTTCGTAAACCAAAGTAAATACCAGCACTGCTAATTTACAGCTACGTCGTACTGCACAGGTAATAACAGCATTGCTACATTACAGCGACGGAGTACTCCACAGTAAATAACAGCACTGCTATTTTACAGCGACGTCGTAATGCACAGTAAATACCAGCACTGCTAAATTACAGCGACGTCGTACTACACAGTAAATACCAGCACTGCTATTACAGCGACATCGTTCTCCACATTAAATACTATCACTGCTACTTTACAGCGATGTCGTAATGCACAGTAAATACCAGCAGTGCTATTTTACAGCGACTGAGTTCTTACAGTAAATATACAAGCACTGATACTTTACAGCGACGTCATACTCCACAGTAAATACCAGCTCTGCTACTTTAGAGCGACGTCGTATTCCACAGTAAATACCAGCACTGCTACTTAACAGCGGAGGAGTACTCCACAGTAAATACCAGCACTGCTACTTTACAGCGACAGAGTACTCCACCGTAATACCAGCACTGTTACTTTACAGCGACGGAGTATACTGCACAGTAAATTCCAGCACTGCTACTTTACAGCGACGTCGTACTGCACGTAAATACCAGCACTGCTAATTTACAGCGACGTCGTACTACACAGTAAATACCAGCACTGCTTCTTTACAGCGACTTCTTACTCCAAAGTAAATACCAGCACTGCTACTTTACAACGACGTCGTACTACACAGGTAATACCAGCACTGCTACTTTACAGCGACTGAGTACTCCACCGTAATATCAGCACTGTTACTTTACAGCGACAGAGTACTGCACAGTAAATACCAGCACTGCTACTTTACAGCAACGTCGTACTGCACAGTAAATACCAGCACTGCTAATTTACAGCGACGTCGTACTCCACAGTAAATACCAGCACTGCTATTACAGCGACGTCGTACTCCACATTAAATACCAGCACTGCTACTTTACAGCGACGTCGTACTGCACAGTAAATACCAGCACTGCTACTTTACAGCGACGTCGTACGCCACATTAAATACAAGCACTGCTACTTTACAGCGACATCGTACTTCACAGTAAATTAACAGCACTGCTACTTTACAGCGACGGAGTACTCCAAAGGAAATACAAGCACTGCTACTTTACAGCGATGTCGTACTCCACAGTAAATACCAGCATTTCTTCTTTACAGCGACGTCGTACTGCACAGCAAATACGAGCACTGCTACGATACAGCGACGTCGTATTCCCGATAAATACCAGCACTGCTACTTTACAGCGACAGAGTACTCCACAGTAAATACCAGCACTGCTACTTTACAGCGACGTCGTACACCACAGTAAATACCAGCACTGCTACTTGACAGCGATGTGGTACTCCACAGAAAATACCAACACTGCTACTTTACACCGACGGAGTAATGCACAGTAAATACCAGCAGTGCTACTTTACAGCGACGTCGTACTGCTCAGTAAATACCAGAACTGCTACTTTACAGCGACGGAGTAATCCACAGTAAATACCAGCACTGCTACTTTACAGCGACGTCGTACTGCAGAGTAAATACCAGCACTGCTAATTTACAGCGACGGAGTACTCCACAGCAAATACCAGCACTGCTACTTTACAGCGTCGTCGTAATGCACAGTAAATAACAGCACTGCTACTTTAATAGCGACGGAGTACTCCATAGTAAATACCAGCACGGCTACTTTACAGCGACGTCGTACAACACAGTAAATACCAGCACTGCTAGTTTACAGCGACGTCGTACTACACAGTAAATACCAGCACTGCTAATTTACAGGTACGTCGTACTCCACATTAAATACCAGCACTGCTACTTTACAGCGACGTCGTAATGCACAGTAAATACCAGCACATTGCTACTTTACAGCGACGGAGTACTCCACAGTAAATACCGCACTGCTACTTTACAGCGAGGTCGTACTCTACAGTAAATACCATCACTGCTACTTTACAGCGACGTAGTACTGAACAGTAAATAACAACACTGCTACTTTACAGCGACGGAGTACTCCACAGTAAATACCAGCACTGCTACTTTACAGCGACAGAGTAATCCACCGTAATACCAGCACTGCTTACATTTACAGCGACGGAGTACTGCACAGTAAATTCCAGCACTGCTACTTTACAGCGACGTCGTATTGCACAGTAAATACCAGCACTGTGTACTTTACAGCGACTGAGTACTTACAGTATATACCAGCACTGCTACTTTACAGCGACGAAGTACTCCACAGTAAATACCAGCACTGCTACTTTACAGCGACATCGTACTCCACAGTAAATACCAGCACTGCTATTTACAGCGAAGTCGTACTCCACAGTAAATACCAGAACTGCTACTTTACAGCGACGTAATACTCCACAATAAATACCAGCACTGCTACTTTACAGCGACGTCGTACTCCACAGTAAATAGCATCACTGCTACTTTACAGCGACGTCGTACTCCACAGTAAATACCAGCACTGCTACTTTACAGCGACGTCGTACTCCACAGTTAATACCAGCACTGCTACTTTACAGCGACGTCGTACTCCACAGTAAAATACCAGCTCTGTATTTTACAGCGACGTCGTATCCACAGTAAATACCAGCACTGCTAGTTTACAGGACGTCGTACTCCACAGTAAATACCAGCACTTCTACTTTACAGGCGTATCCAGTATACCGTACTCACTTACAGGTCTATCACATAACCAGCACTGCTACTTTACAGCGAGTTCATACTCCACAATAATAACCAGCATTGCTACTTTACAGCGACGTCGTACTCCACAGTAAATACCATCACTGCTACTTTACAGCGACGTCGTACTCCACAGTAAATACCAGCACTGCTACTTTACAGCGACGTCGTACTGCCACAGTAAATAACAGCACTGCTACTTTACAGCGAGGTCGTACTCAAGAGTAAATACCAGCACTGCTACTTTACAGCGACAGAGTACTCCACAGTAAATACCACACTGCTACTTTAGAGCGACGTTTTACTCCACAGTAAAATACTAGCACTGCTACTTTACAGCGAAATTGTACTCCACAGTAAATACCAGCACTTCTACTTTACAGCGAAGTCGTACTCCACAGTAAATACCAGCACTGCTACTTTACAGCGACGAGTACTCCACAGAAATTAAAAGCATAGCTACTTTAAATCGACAGAGTACTACACAGTATAACCAGCACTGTTACTTTACAGCGACGTAGTACTGCACAGTAAATACCAGCACTGCTACTTTACAGCGACGTCGTACTGTACAGTAAATACCAGCACTGCTATTTTACAGCGACTGAGTACTTACAGTAAATACCAGCACTGCTACTTTACAGCGACGTCGTACTAGACAGTAAATACCAGCACTGCTACTTTACAGCGACGTCGTACTGCACAGTAAATACCAGCACTTCTACTTTACAAGCGACGTCGTACTGCACAGTAACTACCAGCATTGCTACTTTACAGCGACGGAGTACTCCACACTATATAAACGCACTGCTACTTTACAGCGAGGTCGTACTCTACAGTAAATACCAGCACTGCAACTTTACAGCTACGTCGTACTGCACAGTAAATACCAGCACTGCTACTTTACAGCGACTGAGTACTTACAGTATATACCAGCACTTCTACTTTACAGCGACGGAGTACTTCACAGTAAATGCCAGCACTGCTACTTTACAGCGACTTCATACTCCACAGTAAATACCAGCACTGCGACTTTACAGGGACGTCGTACTCCACAGTAAATACCAGCACTTCTACTTTACAGCGAAGTCGTACTCCACAGTAAATACCAGCACTGCTACTTTACAGCGAGTTCATACTCCACAATAATAACCAGCATTGCTACTTTACAGCGACGTCGTACTCCACAGTAAATACCATCACTGCTACTTTACAGCGACGTCGTACTCCACAGTAAATACCAGCACTGCTCCTTTACAGCGACGTCGTACTACACAGTAAATAACAGCACTGCTACTTTACAGCGACGGAGTAATCTACCTTAAATACCAGCACTGCTACTTTACAGCGACGGAGTACTCCACAGTAAATACCGGCACTGCTACTTTACAGCGACGTCGTACTCCACAGTAAATACCAGCACTGCTACTTTACAGCGACGTCGTACTGCACAGTAAATACCAGCTCTGCTACTTTACAGCGACGTCGTACTCCAAAGTAAATACCAGCACTGCTACTTTACAGCGACTTCGTACTGCACTGTAAATACCAGCACTGCTACTTTACAGCGACGTCGTACTGCACTGTAAATAACAGCACTGCTACTTTACAGCGACGTCGTACTCCACAGTACATACCTGCACTGCTACTTTACAGCGACGTCGTACTCCACAGTAAATACCCGCCATGCTAATTTACAGCGACGTCGTACTGCACAGTAAATACCAGCACTGTTACTTTACAGCGACGTCGTACTCCACAGTAAATACCAGCACTGCTACTTTACAGCGACGTCGTACTGCACAGTAAATACCAGCACTGCTACTTTACAGCGACGTCGTACTCCACAGTAAATACCCGCCCTGCTACTTTACAGCGACGTCGTACTGCACAGTAAATACCAGCACTGTTACTTTACAGCGACGGAGTACTCCACAGTAAATACCAGCACTGCTACTTTACAGCGACGTCGTACTGCACAGTAAATACCATTACTGCTACTTTACAGCGACGTCGTACTCCACAGTAAATACCAGCACTGCTACTTTACAGCGACGTCGTACTGCATAGTAAATAACAGCACAGCTACTTTACAGTTGAATGTCCTTGTGTTCCTGTTACAGTCTCTTAGAATCCAATTTACTATAAAATAAGAATAGAATGCATGGTGATACAGTTGCAGATTTGTAGTACGCGATGTCTACAGGCTGGCCTCTGAAACTACCTGTTCCTGGCTAGTCTGTGGCCATTCAATACAGGCTCATTAAGTAGCATTATAAGAGATCAAGAATTTGATCAAGAATTTGAGTATCTATAAGTCCACATATTTATCACATTTCTCAAGCATTTATCACAGCTCACTTTCTCCTGAAGCATTAACATAGTATAAAGTAATAAGCTTAGCTCTGCGGCTTAGCAGGCCAGCCACAAGCAGCGGGCAGTTGAATAATAAACACCGGGTTTAAGAAACAAGCAGCGTACTGTAAGGTCGGCGGAGCAGGCAGCAAGCGACGTCTTGTCACAGCGAGCCGCCGTCATGTCGGGCCAATGTTGGCCGATGACGGCTCTTCAGACCGGATATGGACAAGGTGACGATGTTCCAACTATATATTCATATAGTTCACACAGTACTTTACAGGCTTTATCGGGATATTCACTTGTGGCTTAATTAACGAAATGCTAAAGTAATATCCTGTAAATAATTATAATTTATTAACATCATACTCCCACGAATTAATTAATATAAACGTTGTTCTGTGGACAGGTTTTAATACAGTGAGATATTAACTTAATACACTGTTCTTCATATGAGTTTACGTCTGCCACATCAATTCAACAGCCTCTATATGGGACCGTTACATTGCTGGAGGATATGGTTTTCCCCGCCTCTTTTTAGCATACCAATCCCCTTAACAAGATAAAACTTTAATTAAATTATTATATCTGCCAAAGGTTAACTTTAATAATGATAATATGTTGCGAGCGATAAATTATATACTACCTCCGACCAACTAAAAGTTCCCCACCCACTGTATGAGAGAGTTTTTTCTATAAAGGCACCGCGATTATGTGGCCAAAATTTCTGTCGGTGTGAAAGTGAACAGTCTCACAGAGTAATATTTGTTATTTTAATGACCTATGACTAGGTCTACACGCGAAAGTCAGCATCTATGTAAGAGAATTGTAGACTATGTAATGACCACACAATAGTCTGCCAAGGATTTCTGTATATAACATGTATTCATTATTATATGTCACCATGACGGACAAACAAACATATTCCGTGAGTATAAATTGAAACCTCATATATTATATAGTCAATTGAAACTTTAACCATATTAATAACTTGAATATCTGAAACTAAACTATGTATTATTTTCTCATTATCATTCAGAATACTAAGACACTATATCACAAAGTCAACGCTATAGAGAATGAAACATTTCGAACTCTTCAAATACCAAGAACATTTAATTAACTTCTAATCTATCCATAATACATGCACAAAGAATTAAAAGAACTTATTAAATCCTACAACTGCCTTCACACGCGAACGAATGATAACATAATAACTCAATAATTCCATCAAATAAAATTGTATTTCTGGAAATTAAAATAATCTTAATATTTGCCCAAACTTTAAATTTGGTAACAAGCTTCAATCATTTCCATCATTGAGATTTCATGACTTTTTAAGACCCTTTAATGTTCTCAGTTTCCACTGGGAATCTAGTTTCGGTGCAGATAAATTAATATTTGAATTACCATTTCTTTTGATAACATATCCTCAATTCGTTAATAAAATAACATTTTCTCTTTACATTGTGTTCTTCATATTAAATATAGTTAGAGTTTCAAATATAATGAAACGTATGCATGAATATCATATAAGGATTCTTGATACATAGTAATAATAGTTATGTATACCATTTGTTCCATATATTGAAATCAAATCTTCCTGAAAATGTTGAAACATATGAGAAAATCAATATAAAATTTCTGGTTCGCAAATTATAAATTTTACCAACACACCCAACTGAAAATCATTTCCTTTTCGTTTCACTGAAATGTTTTATTTCAACAACTTTGTTTTCAAAGAGTATCTAAAACTTTAAAAGAATAGAAATACCTTGCGCCTAGCACCATCATAGCCTAAAGAAAATAATTATTAACAATCATGATTTTAAAGTGTAGTGGTACTTTTCTTTAATAAGTGGAATTTAAACAACATAGCAATACATCTTCTTTTTTTTCAAATATAACTAACCTAAATAAATAATAAATTGTTGAGATGCATTTAAATCCAGGCATACAAATAAATTTTAATCTTGGTAGGGGTCTGCAGAAGTTCAATCCAACATATCCACACATTGAAAGTATTTTTATCTTGGTACTGGTCTGTAGAAGTTCAATCCAACATATCAATACGCTGAAAATATTTTGTACCTAAAAATAAAAAGTCTTAGCCACATCTAATTTTTTTTATGTATTAACCCAAGTACTTAAAAGTAAAGCAAACGACAGACTATAAAGCAGAAAAGTTGCTAAGCAAGGGTTTTAAATAATTAAAAATTAATATTAAATATAAAATACATAGTGTATCTCTAAGTGTAATAATTAATATAAGTGGATAAAAATAAAAACTGAGATAGTTTGATATCATATATAATTAACACGAGTTGCATTTCTTGACTTTAAAGTAAGAGTTAATGGATTTTAAAACAATGCAAGTGTGTTAACGAGATCGAGTAAGATAATTCGACGTCAATATAAACATAATAACATGATTATTCTGAATTTAGCATTGAACAGATATAAATATTATTTAGGATGAGATATAATATTAATGCAATTTAAATAAAATGAAATTATCTGCGAGCGATAAATAATATTTTAGTGAATTAATACTAATGTTATGCTACGCTTATATATGAATTAGAGGCATGTCATGCAAAACTAAATAATAAATTTTAATATCAATAAAATAAATGGTAAAATGTAGGAGACTCATATTTAAAATGCATGTCACTAAATTACCTATCACTAGTATAATAAAAGTATTATGTTGTCTTATATTACATATCACTAGTATAATAAAGGTATTATGTTGTCTTATATTACATATCACTAGTATAAAAAAGGTATTATGTTGTCTTATATTACATATCACTAGTATAATAAAGGTATTATGTTGTCTTATATTACATATCACTAGTATAAAAAAGGTGTTATGTTGTCTTATATATGGGTAAGATTAGTATTAAAAAGTCATATAGAGTTACCTAATTATAAGGTGTGCTGGGCGCTATAGTTTTATAAGAGTACAGATTTCCTGGGGCAGCATGTTGCTTTAAGAGGTGCGAGCAGGATCGAGGTAGTGGCAAGGCAGCACGACCTATTTACATGTTTAAATTTGAAGTGACAACACACCTATCTTCCCCCTCACGCAAGTCTGCATTTTTATGTGATAGGTACCATGGTCTGACAAAATGCATGTATGAGCACGCACACCTATATAAACACTGCAATGACTTTTACTGCTATATGTAAGATTGAGAGTTAATATTTTGAAATAAGTTTTTACACACTTCTCGCTAGCATATTTAATATTATTTGGCATAGAATGATCTCTGTTCATTCTTAATAGTCGGCGATCCAGAAGCTTGCCAACGTCCGTGGTACAACATATAATAAAGATAGTCACATACAAATAGTTTTATGTGTCGGATGTCAGAAGCGATATAAGATGGACGACTGGAATAGAATACAAAGGGTTTGAACGGAAACAGGAACTAGTGCCATGGACACACCCACTTCGGATATGTACAGTTAATCCATAAGTTGGCCAGTTTAATTAAGTCGTTTAGGTAATTACCCAGGAAGTAACCACTTTGATTATCGCGAGAGTAGCAGAGATGTGGGATCCGGCGGCCTTGCCACCCACCCAGGATCACTCGTTGTGTTGTTTTGCACACGAGTGAAGAACCATTGGCTCTGTCAGGAAGCTGATCTGAGAGATGAGAGATTATTTGGGAGCCTATATACTCCACTGTGTTGTCGAGTTGTCTCCAAGCAATAGGAGGAATGTCAGATAGATGTTAGACGTTTGCTGTGGGTCATGTATGCTACACACCTATGCATAAATAAATACTTCTGTTGTGGGTATAGGCTGCTATACAGACGTGCATTACTAAGGATTATACTTTGCAATAAAATGTTAACATTTTTTAATAATTAAAAATAAATAAATAAATACAAACGCAGAAAGCATGGCTGACGGAACCAATATGGCTAATGGTTAGGTCAGACTCCGATCCTGGCTAATGTGTAACAATTTGACATACACTATGCATATAAAACAGTATGGTTGCCACTGCTCTGTCCTCGAAAACGGTCCTCAGCGAGCAACTCAAATTACTTGGATAGTCTGAAAATAGACTTTCAGGGGCTCGTTTTTGCAACTGAGAGACTCAGTGCTTGTTTGAGGAGAATAAGGTAAATTTTAAAGAAAAAAGTGAAATTTTGAGAGGAAAAGAGAAATTGTTAGGGAAAACAGGAAATTTTTAGGTAAATTTAATCGAATTTGAGGGGAAAAAGGAAAATTTTTTAGGGAAAAGAAAAAAAAAGGGAAATTCAAGATGGCAGCAGCCAGCTACTATGCACCTATCCTATAGGCCCTTGCAGCAAAATCGCGTTATAATTCTACTTACAATATTTCTTTTCTTCAGTATATATGTGGAGGTCACTATAAATTTTCATTATTTCAATATACAGTGTAAAATTATATTTATACAATCATGTCTCGAAGACAAATGAACATTCACGCTCGTGTTTCATAAAAATGGCAATAAAATGATATCTAGTGATTTAATGCAACGACATTCTCAGCTGTTTGCCACCTGAGGCATGGTCACCAAGATTGAGTTAGGACAACCATCTGAAGTAACCTCTCAGGGTCTCTTTCAATTAGGTAGTCCTGATGTTTCCCGCCTCCTATTGGCTGACAGCTGGCGAAGCGGAGGCGGCATGAAATATGGCCAGTAAGGAGAGGAGCGAGGAAATTTCCATATTAAAATGGGACACTGAAATATACTTCGCGACTTGAGCCGACTGTGACTATTATTGGATAATTTTTATACAAACTTTATATAAAGTTATTTTTCTTAAATTTTTAAAATATATTTAGTTGGGTACGTGACTCAAACCCGTGTTTCAGACTCGAGAAGAGTCTTGGACCGCTCGTTTACTTAACGCCATACCCAACACTAAGTGCACTGTTCAAGGCTCGTCTGAGCTTGGTGGACCGCAGTTGGCATGACATCAACTGTATCACGATATCATTTGAGACATTTTTCGTAGTTCACGTTTTCATTCGCTATGCGACTCGCTACATTCTCGCATCATTACATCATTATCGTAACTCGATTTACTGCATAATCACAATGGGCTAGATGTTTTGAGAACATTTTCGCGAAGATCTTTCCAAAAAGATTCGTATTAAGCGACATGTTACGAAATTGGCTGCCATCGCCTATTGGTGTGTAGTCTAAATCGTGTTCCATTATCATTGCTCTTGTCTCTATGATCTGTGTAATACATTATCATACATTCGCTTTCTTTCGCCATTCTCTCAGTTCATTGTTCATTACTAGGTCGTCATACGTATTATCTTCAGTACATCAGAATGTGACCCATGGCTTCTAACTCATCAGTTGCCTGCTGATAAATCCTTTTGAATTTTTCTATTGTCATCTTCGGGGTTATCGCCAATCTGTATCCTATACTGGATCCACTCCCACAGTAATATTTACATAGCAGATTTGTTATGCCCCTTTAGGACGTAGCAAATCTAAAGGAATGCAAAGATAAGGACGCACGACATTCTTAAAAAATCAAGAAAGCATGAACACAAAAATTCCAAGATCAATACAAATATATTGAAGTCAACCTATACATGATCACCAAGAACAACAATTTTACAACTTAAATTGAAAATATAAACTGCATCTGTAAATTTCTGTTGCTTCCTACCAATCGGTGAACTAGGGAAAGGAGAGAATATACATGCATTGGAACAAACAGAAAAACGACAATATTAATGTATCCTGAGAAATAATCCAACATGAATAAAAACTTATGAAAACCCATTAAAAAAGGGAAAATGAATCCCTGAGTAAAGCAAGCACCATTACAACTTTAAAAGTAAAATTACACACTAATGATTCACTAAAAAGTACAACATGGATAAGTCATTTCAAGAATACCATTGGGAAGGAACAAAAACCCTCATTACACTTAACCATGAGCTAATAGCATGCCATAAAATATCCACTAAACTCTGACATTAAAATACTTTTGTCAAATCGTAGTCCAGGAGACCATTCCTATAGCACACCAAAAAAAAAAGGAAGAATTCACCTTTTACAAACATTCCTATAAAATAACATATTGAAAATTCACACAAGCAAAACAGTGAAGAAACACTTCCCTACAAAAATCAATATACATAAAAATCGCTTTAAAAAAAACACACTACTGAAAGGGAAACTCGACTCCCAGCATAACCACAACTACGTTCATTGCAATACTTAACTTGAGTAGTACTCGTATTATGTGAAAACGCGTCTAGTATGCTGAATTTCCGTTATCCGTAGAGGTGTAAACATGAGATATCGTCGGCCAGCCCGCGTAACTCGATGAGGAACACTGCACACTTGCTCGGGTTGGGGACGAACATTTATACGCAAAGATACGGCTCGGGAAGGTTAAAGCGTATGGAAGGTACTAGAGTGTGCGAGGCTGAACTCGTTGCCAGTAGTAGCCACCAGACAGCGCTCGGCTGAGCCAGGAGCGCCGTGCGCCTATCTTCAGTATAGCTCAGCGCTTGGAGGTGTTCAGACGTGCGCCACCCAAAAAGGAGGGGGGAGAGGGCTAAAATAACAAGGTCTTTTTTTTTTTTGCAGCAAAAATATTGCCTCTTCGAATAGTAACTCCTCTTCAAATAAAATAACAGTTTATTAATCTGGGCTAACAAATAGAGGCGTGGCGAATAACCAATCAGACTTGCTAACCAAGTTCATTAATGTCATGTAGTTCTGTAAAAACACGAACCAAGCCCATAATAGTAGCCTTTAATCATACTCCAGGATATTGTAGACATAACAAACCTGGCGGGACGAAAATATAAATATTTCAGGCAGGAAAGTCTTTGGCAGGACATTCTTTTGCAGGACAGGAGTAATCACATAAAAATGCTTGAGTTTGCTAATTGACACGCGTGTCAGACTTGAAGCAGGGTTTCAACGTGTATATGTATTTTCAAAATGAACCAAGGTTAGTAATATTTTATCAGCCTTGACAATGGCTCTTTTAACATAACTCCAAACAATATCTTAATATGTTGTTTTACGCAAAAGATATATTTATTTACCTTGATTATATCCATGGAAAAACTACCAGATTGATCCCAAAGAAATTATGTACAAAAATATTAATATGTGATTTATTCCACCCAATAAAACTCATTAACAAATGCATAATATTTTTAAATACACAAAATATTTCTAAGATTTTAAGTGTCCAAAATTTTTCACACTAGTGGCAGCAATAACACAATATAAGAAAAACCAAATCTGGGTCTAGCATCATAATTATTATTATAGGCTTTTAACTATGGCAACAGCAATCTTTTATATTAACAAGACAACAAAAATGGTAGCAATAGTACATGATAAAAAAACCAAATGGAATATTACTGGCTATTTTATTTAACTAGAGCGCAGGCTAACTTTCATTTTAACAATACATCTTAATTGGCAGAAATAGCACATTATAAAAGCCACATTGAATATTACTGGCTGTTTGTCTAGATAGAAGGCCATAAATACATAACATTCCAAATTTAATATCAAAATTTACAAAGAAAACATCTATGACCTGCTTGGTAGTGTTTTCTCTTTCTCTGGGCATTTAAAGTAGTACAAGGCCATTCATGCAAAAATCATGATTGAAAAAGTTACTTTTATTTTTTTCTTTCTTGAGAGCTCAGACAGCAAACAACGAAATTCGTTATAAAAACAAATTATCAAAATTCATAATGAATATTTTTACATTTTCCTATAAGGACGAAAATATTGCTCTTCCTCAAACAACCTTACAAGCTTACCCATTTAAAAAAAAAAATTAAAAATTTTTTTTCATTACTTATCTCCCAAGGCAGACAGTCCATCGGGGAGCAAACATCCTCTTTGACAGGCTGCTCCGCCGATCTTACATACAGAAAATATTCAAAATATTTAATTCATGCTCAGCCAATAGGAAACTGCCTCAACATCCAGATGGTTACAACAAGGGGCTGAAAGTTCTTCCACACCAACGTCCTCACGCAGCGCAGCTGTCAGACTGTTCACTTCTGGAAGTTTAAACACTCCAATCAAGCTCGGCAAAAAGCCAGCCTCAGTGACGTCACCAACACTGTTACAACGTCTGCACATTCCCCCGAGACAGTTCCAGAGGCTCCGCTTGAGAGCGCTAGGTGCGCCGCCATCAGTTTATTGAGCTCTGCTATCTAGTTGGCTGAGAAGCTATGGTCATGTCAGACGTGTCGCTGAAGTGTTCCGTCAGGTAACAGGATGGCAGAATAAAAGGCCCTTGGCGAGCAACAAAATGCACAAAACTACTAGTATGTGTTGTAGGTTTTCTAAGTTTGTGTAGTTAGTTTAGAAATAGTCTGTATTTACATGAAAACTGATTACTTCATATGCCAAGGTCAAGAAATAGTTTCGTTAAGTCTGCTGTTTGAACGTGGCGAAACACTAACTTATAGTCCATTGAATATATTTTTGTTTTTGCTCTTCGATTTACAACGTGTTGCATAACGCGAAAACCACAGTTCAGAAAAAACGATAAACTTTGAGATATATTGTCCATTTTAATTAACTTCACGTACACTTCATTAAAATTGTGTCGTATGTTCAAAATAAATATTTGAGTCTCGGATAGGAAAATGTACAGAAGGAAAAATCATTAAATTGACACCGCCCAACTCAATCCCCCCTCCTAAAATGGGATCTTCTTGTAGATCACTAATGGCAAGAGTCCAAAGAACAAGAAGAACTAGTTGGTCTAGAAGAACATTGAAAATCGAAGAGTCGTAGAAAATGAGCATCTGAAAGGGCACCATCTCCAATAGCCCAGAAGAAGCTTGAAGAACTCGAAGGAACATGAAGATCTCAGTGAAAGCATCTAGAAGAGGGTGATTAACAGCCATAGATCCCCATCCGGAGTGGCCAGCCCCGAAGACGACTCCACAAGCCTCCATCACGTGCATTGGAGAGGAAACTCATCTCTCAGAAGAAGGCAGCTTACATCCAGTAGAATCTTGGAGGGGTTGCTCAACAGTAGCTCCACCACTCTATCGTGACAGCACCAAAAACAAATCCAAACAAACTTGCGCATGTATCCAGTTCTTATAACAATTTTGTACTCGAATGTCGTTATTCTTGACCTACAATCAAATATCTCAATATTAATGGGAATATTAAATAATAACCTACCAATAAACATCTACCAATAAAAACACCTTAAAAATAAATTGGTCATGAGAAGCACTCAAGAATAAATGAGTATGAGTACATCTTAAATCTAAATGAAGATAAGTACCTTTCATGACAATGTGCATGCACACATCTTAATACTAAATGAATATGAAAACCCTATGCAATGAGCGTGGGAATGGGGAATGACTATCCCTCGATTCCCTCGATGGACTGACTACACTGGATTGGTTTCACAATATCTAAAAGATAACAAGATGACACAAAAGATTATAATTTACTCAAAATTTCAGATGATCACAAGGATTATACATGTAAGTAACACGAAAAAACCTATTACAATGCAAACAACAAGATCAGATGTGGTTGTACATACTTACTACATGTCAACATCATTTACTCATACTTACTACATGTCAACATCATTTACTCGTACTTATATTTAACTGCGACAGATGGGCTTTACAAACACGCTCAGGATTATAAATATATATATATATATATTCTATCATCACAGTCACTGGGGTTAGTAAACGTCTAACAATAAAAGGTCCTGCGAATTTAGTCGCTATCTTAGAAGCCTCATTACTCAAATAATGTGTCTTAACGAACACCTGATCACCTTGTTTAATATTTACCATACCAGTTTTATAATCCTTTCTTGAAGACATCCTGTGATGATACTTATTAAGGGTTTACGTAGTTTCAGCCCAAATTCCCTCAAGTTCCCTAACATCCAGGGCTTCCCAGCAAAACTCATTCAACCCCCAGGCATTAATTAGCAGATGAAAAAGACTTCTGCTGAAAAATAATTCAGCAGGCGCCCTTTTGGTGGCTGAACTCAACACATTGTTAAATATCAAGGACAATTGGTTAAGTCCCAAATCCCAATCATTATGGGAACTAGCCTGGAAAAATCCTCAGAGCCGCCTTAAAATTTCGATTGTACCGTTAAACTACATTGGCTTGAGGATAATAAGGTGTCATTTGAATTAATTTTACTCTCCAGTATTAGAACCTGATCTTCAGATTCTCCTCCCCCCCCCCCCCCTAACAGGCTCTACCTTATTCTGCGTGGATTCACTCACTAATTCCTTCCCTGAACCACGACATGATTTTCCACTACGATAGTTACTGAAGGAGGTTGGTCTACATGAAATTCACCCTCATCAAACATCCTAATTAGGCTGTCAGCCACACCAATATCTACTCCTTTCACGTGTTTCACAGTGAAGTTAAAACATGTGAGCCTAACTGACCAACATGCCAACTGGCAATCAGGTTTATTGGTCGCAAGAAACCAGCTCAAGGCTTAGTTGTCGGTGTGTAGTTCAATTACAGTACTTTCGAGATAGTCTTTAAATTTTTATATACCAAAAATGACTTCCTTCTCGTATGCAGAGAACTTCTGCTCCGAAGGTGTCAGAAACCTGCTAGCATACGATATAGGAGTCAGGTGGCCATCCTTCAACTGGCACAACACCGCTCCTACTGCCTTTGAACTTGCATCAACCTGCAAGACAAAAGAGTGATCAAACTGTGGCAAATGGAGCACCGGAGGAGTACCTAGTTTTTCTTTAAGACTGCGAAAATCCCGATCATGCCCCCCCCCCCCCCCCACACACAGGAACTCTACCCACAGGAACTCCACCCATTTCCTCCTCGAGGCGTTGAGAGGCTCGGCTATGTTAGCAAAGTTGGTAATGAACTTGGTGTAAAATCCAACCATTCATAAAAATCGTCTCACTCCCTCAAATTTTTAGGGACAGGAAAGCTACTATAGGGCGAATCTTTTCCGGATCCATGAGTAACTGGCTCTCTGTGATTACAAAACCTAAGTTCTTCACATAGCTTTTGGCACAAGTCACCTTTTCTGGGTTAATAGCCACCCCTGATTCTCTTAATGCAAAGAAAAGGAGACGAAAATAATCTATATGCTCATCAAAACTTTCGATGTATACACATACATGATAGATATATGTGAATAAGCACTCATACTGATACTTTCACAATACAGAAATGAGAACTCCAGACATGGCTTGAGGCCCACAGTTCACTTCCATGGGCAACCACAACCACTGGTACAGTCCCCAAGGGGTTTAACAAGTTAATACACCTCTTGAATCGATGTGTAGATAGCATTGGAGGAATGCCGAATTCAAATCAAATACTGAAAAATATTTAGCTTTGTTCACATGTGGAAACACCTACTCAATTGTTGGTAGGGGGTAGGCATCCACAAAAAATGTTTTTATTGATCTTACGGTAATCGCAGATCACCCGATATTCTCCTGGGGTCTTCTTCGGTAATAAGAAGTCAGGGCTTGAGTAATTACTCACATATAGCTCAACTACCTTTTCCTCCTGCAAATCCTGGATGATTTTATGAAAACTTTAAGTTTGGGAGGGGCCACCCGACATGGCACTGAGGACACAGGCTCGATGTCTTTAAGCTTTAATTTAATGTGATTTTGGCTTTTAATGCTCCAACTTATATGTGATTATATCCGGAAACTCCCTCAATAATAGATTTAACTGTTGCTCCCTCTTTGGAAACACACATCCTTGCTCTTTATTAGTCTAGGCACAAGTAGTATGGAAGTCAGATGATTTTGAGCTTATCTGAACTGGCTGTGACTTGCAGAAGGAAAAAACTAATTCCTGTTGTGCCATGTTAATACTTGCTTGAGTATGGTCAAAGAAATCAACTCCCAGCAATAATTCATGGTTTAACCCTGGAAATATTCTGAATGGAAATTTCCACATGAAGTGGTATATTCGGATCTTAAATTCAGCAATACGCCTAGAGGTAATCACACCACCGCTTGCTAGAGAACAACCAATTGCTTCACTAGGATAAATGCGTACCACACCTTTTGGAAAGTTCTTTAACACATGGTTACAAAATGTGTGGCAAATAAGTGATCGTGAAGCTCGTGAATCCCTTTATTTATCTGCAATCATCAGAGGAACATACAACAAACCGAACTTGTTCCTGTGCCCCAGGACATTCCCATTATACTCTGCTATAGTTTTGGCTTTAAGAGGACATCTCACTTTAATGTGACCCTTTTGCTTACATAGATAATATGTGACATCACTCATACTATTAGTGGCACAAGCACCCATGGTCTGTGAGTTCCATGACCTGGTCTTAACCTGGCCTCTACATGTTTCCGAATTACCAGCACCACTATTCACCCCACCTTCTGAAGTGATTGTGAGAGTGACTTCCTCTGTTACCACTAAATAGGCAGGTGATAATTTTTGCCACATATAAAACTGTATTTATTCCTGTTCGATTTTACTTTGGCTTTCTCAAAATCCGGCTTTTCTATTGTCTCTAATGAGCATTCCCGCAAGGTACGCTATACTTCTGTTACAAGACACGTTAATTTCTATAATGTCATCTGTTTGGCAGTTAAAATAAAATATCTACTAAATTTAGGAAGCATAATTATTGAATACTATTTGAGTAAAGTGTTCTTCGCTACACAAGCACCCTACTACTTCCACCACGCCTAGCATATATTTGACAATATCATACATTGACTGGTTAACCATTTCTTTTCTCCCCAAAAGTTTCAATCTAATGTTATCAACAGCAATTTCGTTCAATACCGCATTAAGACAAACCTTCACTACCTGCCCAAACTCAGAATTCTCCTCACGTGCCTGGCAGAAATAAGGTTGCAATATCTCTGGCACCCGAAAGGTAACCACAGCATATATGATTTGCCTATGGAAAAAATTCAATTCAATTACAGAAAACAGGGAAACGAAGAAATTTACAATCACCAATAGACTGGTGCTGTTAAGATGAGGAATTCGTGAGGAAAGCTCACATGGCACATCTTTTAATGTTTTAAAAAGAGGAAAGGACTCAAGAACCTCTAGTCCCCTGGTGTTTGTATCTCTGGTGGACTTGTTAGCACTGCCCTCCTTCCTCACAAGTGCACGTGTTTTCTCACACAACTTCTCAATCCCATCAGTATCCAGCACTTCCACACCAGCCTCCTTCAGTAGTTGTACCAGAGCCACCTTAGATAATTATTGTACCCAGGCAGTGGCTGTGGACATTTAAGAAGGTGGTCAGAGAAACAATTCATCAAAGTCAATAACCCTTTACTATAATCAAAACAAACCACAGCACATCTGGCTGTTACCATGATTTCACATGCACGTTTCCCATCAATTAAGAAACCACACAATCGAGAAAAAAAACAGAGTGCGCAGAATTCCCTGTGGGCGACCTTTAAACCACTGAGACACCAAAGGGCAACCTTAACGGGCCTTTTAGCTGGAAAACCTACTTTGAAGCTAACCTATAGAGTGCAAATAAACATCCAACTTTTATAATTATATAATGGATAAAGGAGTGACACATGCATATGTATTTTCAAAACTAACCATGTTTAGTAATATTTTATCAGCCTTGGCAATGGCCCTTCAAAATAACTTCTCACAGTATCTCAATATTTTGTTTTATGCAAAAAAAAATTTGTTTTCTTTGATTAAACCCATAGAAAAACTACCAGATTGAGCGCAAAGAAGTTATGTCACAAAATAAAGTGAATGTGTTATTTATTGCACCCAAGCAAACTCATCAATAACATCATGATATTTTAAAATACACAAAAACTATCTAAGAATTTGAATTGTCCAAAAAATTTTCACACTAGGGGCGACAATGGCACAATGTAAGAAAAGCCAAATCTGGACTCTATTATCAAAATTATTACTATAGGCTTTCAACTATGGCGAATGCCAAGTTTCATATTAACAAGACAACAAAAATGGCAGCAATAGTACATGATAAAAAACCAAATTGAATATTACTGGCTACTTTATTTGAATAGAGTGTAGGACATCTTTCCTATTTACAATACAGCAAAAGTGGCAGAAAGAGCACATTTTAATAGCCACACTGAATATTACTGGCTGTTTTGTTTGTCTAGAGCGTAGGCCATCTTTCATATTAACAATAAAAGTGGCAAAAATAACACATTATTAAAGACATATTGGATATTACTGGCTGTTTGACTAGAGAGAAGGCATTCAATAAATAATAACATTCCAATGCAATATTAAAATTTACAAAGAAACAAACTATGACCTGCTTGGAAGTGTTTTCTCTTTCTCTGGCCATTAAAAATATTATAAAGCCATTCATGCAAATAACATAATTGAAAATTTTACTTTTATCTTATTCTTTTCTTTCTTTAAAACTCTTACAAGAACAACGAAATTCGTTATAAAAACAAATTATCAAAGTTCATAATGAATAATTTTAAAGTTTCCTATAAGGACGAAAATATTGTCCTTCCTCAAACAACCTTACGGGCCTACCAATTTTATAAACATTTAAATATGTTTAATACTTAACTTCCAATGCAGACGGTCCATCGGGGAGCAGCCGTCCTCCTTGACTGGCAGCTCCGTCGATCTTACATACAGAAAATATTCAAAATATTTAATTCATGCTCAGCCAATAGGAAACTGCCTCAACATCCAGATGGTTACAACAAGGGGCTGAAAGTTCTTCCACACCAACGTCCTCACGCAGCGCAGCTGTCAGACTGTTCACTTCTGGAAGTTTAAACACTCCAATCAAGCTCGGCAAAAAGCCAGCCTCAGTGACGTCACCAACACTGTTACAACGTCTGCACATTCCCCCGAGACAGTTCCAGAGGCTCCGCTTGAGAGCGCTAGGTGCGCCGCCATCAGTTTATTGAGCTCTGCTATCTAGTTGGCTGAGAAGCTATGGTCATGTCAGACGTGTCGCTGAAGTGTTCCGTCAGGTAACAGGATGGCAGAATAAAAGGCCCTTGGCGAGCAACAAAATGCACAAAACTACTAGTATGTGTTGTAGGTTTTCTAAGTTTGTGTAGTTAGTTTAGAAATAGTCTGTATTTACATGAAAACTGATTACTTCATATGCCAAGGTCAAGAAATAGTTTCGTTAAGTCTGCTGTTTGAATGTGGCGAAACACTCACTTACAGTCCAATCAATACATACTTTTTGTATTGCTGTATGGTTTTTTATGTGTTGTATAACATGAAAACCACTGTTCGAAAAAACTATGAACTTCGTATATATATTATCCATTTTAAGTAACTTCGCATACAGTTCATTACAATCGTGACTTAAGTTTAAAATAAACAGTTCATTTTTAGGTAGGAAAATGGGCAGTATGAAAAAAAGTATTAAATTGAGACCCCCATCTGAGTGTCTGTATAGCGGGTTTATACTCTCTATTCCAGGAATAGAAAACGTTATGGAGAATTTGCTGTTCGTCCTATGAAAAGTTTATTAATAATTATGCATAAAATTTCTCTAATCAGTCTACAACTTCCTTTGTGAATTCTACAAAATATCTTTCAATTTCTTTGTTATATAATGACGATGTCAGTAGGAGGTGCGAGAGACTATTGCAATGTAATTTATTCAAAATTTAGCCCAGTGCATTTATTTACCCATGGAGTGCATCCCTGGGTCAAAGTCATCAGGGTGGTGGATCCGGAAATGAACTTGACCCAGAAGTACATTGTGGGTCAATGACTTTTGTTCATTGACCTTTGGTCAATTATCTCTTCATTGAACCCAGAAATGCATGAGCATCGAAAGTCATTTATCATGTAGGCACTTCCAGGTTCATTGGCCAGAGGTTATTGAACCTTTATTTCTTTATTTTTTATTTGGTAGGAAATGAGGCATTTGCTGAATGTGGTTAACCTTGAGTCTGATTTATATTGGGAATGACACAATAACCAATGATTGTAGGTGCAGCACGTGTTCACTCAGTTTATGTCTCGGCGAGACTGAGATATAAGTTCACGGAAAATGGTTTACAAGTATGATGGATAGGATGGTGGGTGTATTACAGACATTTGATACCTCAGCTGGCGTGATTTTGTCGACTTTGTAATGAGTGGTAGTGGCAATGAAATCTCTGTTGCTGATTACAATGCACTTGGCATAATGCCAAATGTAAATGTGCATAAATTAACTGCATTCCCTGAGGCTACGGGTGATATACTCTCATGGCGACGACACAGTTGCATAGAGTATGACATGCATAACGACGCAATGAGTACTTGGTAACTACACAATTAGCAGATAATCAAATGTATATGATTAAATTATTAGTTAACAATAACAAAAAATTAATGATATGCACTATTAGCAATTACACATTATATAATTACATGTCCACTATCCACGAGAGATACATCTCTACTGACCACATTATATATATATATACATATATATATATATATATATATATATATATATATATATATATATATATATATATATATATATATATATATATAGGTTTAATAACCCTATCCAATTGTCGACAACCCTGTTTTCCGACATGTAAGAGGGTAATACCCCCATTCCGTACATCGCCAAACCTGTTTGCCTAGCGCCATATTGTATTTTTCCGAATACAAGGTATGAATATGTTCGAAAAAATATTCAGTTAAATGATGGAAGTGATATAGTAAACACCTCCTGCTTCTGACAGAATATGAGACTCGAACCCAGCACCCGAGAATCTAACCCAGCATTCTAGACATATCCAGTGAAATTTAACGATTTACTGCAAAATGAAAATTTTGTTTAGAAAATTAAAAACGATTAAAATTAATAAATTCATAGTAAAAAAGGTAGTTTTGGGTATTACCATTTTACATATACACAATCTGGTCAGTAAAGACATATCTCTCATGGAGAGAGGAAGTGTAATTGCATAATGAGTAAATGCTAATTGTGCATTATTATTAATTGGTTGTTATAGTTAATTGATAATTATTCATATATATTTGCTTACCTGCTCTAACTGCTTACTTACCAAGTACTCATTGCGCGGTTATGCAGGTCATACTCTATGCAACTGTAGTCGCCAAGTGATGAAATCACCTGTAGCCTCAGGTAGCACAGTTAATTGATGTGCATTTACATTTGGCATTATGTCAAGTGTAGTGGGTCCAGCGACAGAGCTTCATTACCCCCACCACTTGTAGCGAAGTAGCCAAGGTCATGCCAGCCGAGGCATTACCCCCACCACCCTACCCGTACTACTTGTAAACCTCCTTCTCAGTCTCGCCCAGGCAAGCGCCAAGTGAAGACGTGCTGCATCTCCAAACAACTGGTTATTGCATCATTCCCAAAAGAAACTAGTCCCCAGGTCAACCACATTGACCGAATGCCTCATTTCCTACTAAATATAAAATATAATATTTTCAGGTGCCTGGAAGTGCATTCAAGGTCAATGACTTTTGTTGCACATGCACTTCTGGGTTGCCCATGCACTTCCAGCATGCACATGCACCGGCCGCCATTTTTAATAAATGGTTGTCATTATGGTAAATAATAATGAATATTTTAACTATATTTTGGGGTTTCTTCTTTTATGGGATTCTTTTAAACTGCTTCTATAAATTTCGCCACGACCATGCATGATCAGTAAAATATTGATACAAAAGAAATATTAAAAAACACTATATAACTATCAAAGTCACACAATGAGGATCTCCTAATTTATACAGCGAAAAACACTTCTGGATTAGAAAAATTTCTGATTTTCAATTTATATTATAAAATTACAATATAAAGGGAAGGGAAAACCCCAGTAGGGTAAATACTACATAACTAGGCAGCCTTCTCCCCTCCCCAACACCTCCCCCCCTCCGGCGAAAGGAACAGAGAAACTTCCTAGTAATATCCTTCAATACTTTTCCTCCCAAAAAATGATAAACTATTCCTTTTATCTTTTCAGTGTCCAGTTCTGGAAGTTTTTCCGTCGTTCATGAATTGTGGACAGTACCCCAACGTGGCATCACATGCTGCACACATTCCTCCAAAACGTCTCTGAAGACACCTGGGGCAAAAGGACGGAACAACCCAACGAGGTAGCCGAGATTGGCGACTGGTGCTCAGTAAGACTGTCCTCCATCACCAGCAGCAGAGCGAGTGAATACGAAGTGCACATGCACCTAGGTAAGATGCAGAAGCCTTATTCCCAGTATGCGTAATACGTATTTGAAACAGTTTTACTTTCTGAATGCTGAAAACATCGAAACCCGTATTCCTTTTGAACGAAACTCAGAGTAACCGACAGGGTACCCGAAGCCATAAAATTTTCTACACACGAGAAACACCATCGATGTCACTCTTCAAGGGAGGAGGAATGCGATGGTGTCTCATATATAATGAGCACCAGCCATAAGAAAACTTGTGCCATAAGCTGCTGTCTCTACAAGACCTACGTGGATTGATTACTGCTGTTATGGACATGGAGTCTTGCATGTATGTGTATTCCCCCTCATACTCGCTCCCTCTGCCGCTGCTAAAGGCATACTAAGCACCGGTCGCCTTGCTCGGCTACCTAGCCAGGTCTTCCCCTCCCCCCTCCTTCTTCAACTTGTGATTTCAAGGACCTTCTGGAGACAGGTCTGCAACATTTGAAGTCATGTTGGAGCGCTGTCTACACTTCATGAACGATGGAAAAAATTCCAGAACTCGACATTCAAGAGATACAAGGAATGGTTTCTCATTTTTGGGAGTAGAAGCATTGAGGGACTCTGTTCTTTGGGGGTGGGTGGGGGGCTGCGTAAACATGTCCTAAGTTATGTAGTAACTACCCTATAAGGATTTTCCCTTCTTTTTTTATTGTAATTTTATAATATAAATTAAACAATAAAGTTATGTTTTGCAGTAGTACTTCACTGTATAACTGAGGGAATTTTCATGCAACTTCTATAGATTTCTTCAATTATTCTTTTATATCAATATTTTGCTGACCACGTATGTTTGTGGTGTAATTTATATTCGAAGATAAAAAAATTTCCATATAAGTGGAAACCCCAAAAAATAGTTTTAAAAACGCAATAGGTATTTACTATTTTACTTTGCAATCCCAAACATAAAGTATACCTTAACCACAAAATGGAATTGGGGGGGGGGGGGGGGGAGTTCTTTATTTCGTTCGAAATGTGTTCTACTGAATAAAGTAGACACGGCATCCCTGCCTCATGGTCGGAATGCTAATGCTACAGGGTTTAGCTCATCTTCTTACTACAATTTTCTCTGTAACTCTTTTCTAATATCTTCAAAATTTTGGTATTACAGAGTCACATGCCGAGCAACATCTTCAGTCCACTTAATGAAATATATATATACCATGGCTTTGAAATTTCCATGTGCATTTTTCTCTTTGCAGAGTCAATTAATTGCATATATGGCAATACTGTCCTCAAAGGCAGATCGCATTATGCCATAGAGATTTCTGGGACAATCCATCTTCTTGAGCTGCCAGAGAACCACTAGCCCCCAAGGATTTTCAAATGCTCTAGTAAAATTCAAGAATATGTGAAGAACAATATTTTCCAAACAACATCCAAACTTCTCTTGCAATCCCTCTTCCTTTATAAAATCCATACCTTTTGTTGTGCAATGCTTGTGTAGCCTACAAAGTGGTGAAGCCTCTTTTGTATTAGTTTTTACAACACTTTTTCTAATATGCGAAAAGTTTTTGGTCTATATGATTTTGCTTTTGTGGTTGTTTGTATCCACATCTATACAGAATCTTGAAGAGTCATTGTTCCCATATTCTTGGAAAGAATCATTGAGGCAGGCAATCATTCATTAATTACAGATTATAAATTTATAGACAGACTCTGTCAAAATTTTTTGGAGTGATCGCATCGTGTCCTAGTGCCTTATTATTCATCATTTATTCAATGATTATACCCAACTCTTCAGCCATGCATTCAGTTGCTTAATAGGGTGTCTTCTAATACATCAATACAGCATTACTTTTTTCATAAAGCTGAGTTTTTCCATCCAAACTATCATCCGGCAGGAGATATGAGACAAATTGTTGTGCATTATTTTGATCATCTATTATTATTCTCCTTGGTCTGGTTAGAATATTCACACTCCGATTGAACTTTGAATTGTTTGCCTAAATCATATATATACCAGTTACCAAGGATCACCATTTCCCTTTTTTGTCATGAAGTTCCTCCAAGAATCTTCCTTTTCTGCTTTAAAATTATTTGTAACTCTTCCTTTGACGACAATATTCTTTGTAACTCTTCCTTTGACGACAATATTCTTCTACCACTTGAAAACTCAATGCAAGCATTCTACTTTTCTTCATAATTCTTCAAGTTTTTAGGACTCTACCTCATTTCTACTAATTCTTCCTCCCACCATTCGTTTAGCTGGACTCCAGGTTTACAGGATCTTAAGGTAGGACTGCAGATATCTTAAATTAACTTTGTTACTTGTTCAGCTTGTGTTTGCAGATCTTCAGAGTATTTGTCTCTGTATCTTTGTATATTCTCAATCAGTATTTCATCGAGTCTTTTCCAATATGTGCACTCTTGATGCTGCGTGTTCTTAGGCTTTGAGATTCTTCTAGGGCTAAAATAAAATTGAAATCAACACAATTGGTCGGTGATCAATTGTAGAATCTTCAGTCATAGCCTAGTCCGTAACCAGTTTAGCTGTCTTTCTTGAGGTAATCACCATGTCCAAATGTGACTCTGTGCCATGTGTGGGATATGCATACTTGGGTAGGTTTCCAAGTTCATTAACGATATGGAGATCGTTCACCAAGAGATAGCGCTTAACCGCCATGTCACACGCATTTGTTTATATTGGGTACTATTGTATGGCCTTCGCATTAACATCTATGCCAGTAATAAATATCTGTTGTCCCAATATTCATAATAAGTTATACCACTTTTCCGAATGTTGCGGGTATCATCTGAGTACTGGAGGTAGGAGGATACCAAATACTATAATAACTAAGTTTGGTTGAACATAATACAGGTGTGGTTATCTCACACAAGGTCATCCATCGTCATGCAGTTCAAGTGTTTTATTCGAATTCATATTACTGAAACAGTGTTATTTCTGGAAGAAGCTACATTTACATATAATCCAAAAGTTTGTTATACTTAAGTGTCTAGTCAATTTCCCTTTCAGCACTTTATTGTATGTTTATATGTCCCATTCTGGTTTTCTCTAGGTCTGTTAATCATCTGCATACTTTATCGTTTCTAGTGCCATTGCAAGCACCTTTAACATTTTGGTCCCCTTTCATTGATAACTACTCAATGTGTACACTAATTTTTATCCCTCAGTCAATTAACACACACAGGATTATCCTTTGTCCTTGACTTAAAACTTATTTCCCTCTAATCCACATGGGGATCATCTTTCAGTACATTACCAATGCTTACTATGGTACCCATAATGTTGACACTTGAACAAGACAATTGAACAAGAAAATCCCAACTTTGCACTTCCATATGCTGAGTATCACAATTTGGGAGGCTTCAATTTATGTATAATTTTCTTTGCGGGGTTTATCTATTGGGAAAAAAAGGATTTCAGTATTTAATTTCTTAAAAACATTTTGACGACTTCATTTTAACAGTGCTCCATGCTTCTAACATAACTTTTGTATGGTTCAGTCTCTTGCAAAGCTCTGTAAAAGTATGATTTAATTTCATAACATTTTAGGAGTATATAGATATCATTTTCTTTATTAACTTTATTCTTTATCATAAAATAAACAAAAATCTTAATAAGAAGAGATTGTGATTCTGTAGTGAACTCCTCAAGGTTTCGCACCAAGTCGCCACTTGGACCAACTCCAAACTCCTGACCTAGTAGATCCTCTTGATCTTGATTTGTTTTTAGACTCCATTATTGTTTTAAATATCCCTTCTGACTATTATACAGCTCTTTTGCCGGTGTTGACTGTGTAATGCCATTTATTACCAGGCTCAAGTTTTAATACCATCCACTATTCTTGTTCACAAATTGTCACAAGTTAAATCAGCACACATTTACTGTCGAAGTTAGGTTTAAATCAAATGTAATTTACGGCGAAACAAAAAAAATCCAAAATGAAAGGGGAAGTACCTGTGTGTGTTGTGATGGTGGGCATTTGCCTGCTGAGGAGGGGAGGGGGGTTTGCTGTGGCCGAGACAACCACGACTGATGTAATGAGGGATGGCTGGCATGTAATTGCAAGAGCGAGCGGTGTTATAACAGCCACCTCGGGGATCGCTGTCCGACAGCATGGCGTCCAGTAAGAGTGCTAGCATGGCAGTGCAGTGGGCGCAGGTTCAGCCCGCCCCACCATGCCTAGTAGACTGAATGAGGCTCCAGTGCAGTGCAGGGTCGATGACTCCGCCCGATGTGTGATAGCCACTCCGTGACACCTTTAGGGATCACAGCTGGCACTTGGCTGTCATTCCTATGCCACCTCGCTTCCCCGAGCAGCGCTATGTGTTCCTGCCTCAGACTCTCTCTCTGCCCTGCCACTTTCCAGAGCAGCGCTATGTGCTCCTGCCTCAGGTTCTCTCTCCCCTGCCACTTGCCCGAGCATTCAAACCTCTTTTTTGTGAGGAAAAATAGTTTTATTTAGATGGATATTGCTGTTTAATTTGGGTTGTATATCAATGTTGACTTACTATAAGTATTTCTTTTTATGTTATCATGATACTACACGAGCAAATTATTCCTGTATTCGTGAATAGTTGTTCAGTTGAAATGAAATAACTCCAGAAAAATCTTCACTAGAAGGTATTAGTTTGCCTTGAATTAAAACTGAAAAGTGCATTGCAAAGAATGATTGCATTGGTTGCGATACTCAAGAAGGTGAGGATTACTGTGCATTGGTTGCTATAATCACTGGGCGATACTCAAGGAGGTGAGGATTACTGTCCATTCGTTGCTATAATCACTGGGCGATACTTAAGGAGGTGAGAATTACTGTGCATTGGTTGCTATAACCACTGGGCGATACTCAAGGAGGTGAGTATTACAGTGCATTCATTGCTATAACCACTGGGTGATACTCAAGGAGGTGAGGATTACTGTGCATTGGTTGCTATAACCACTGGGCGATACTCAACGAGGTAACGATTACTGTGGTTTGGTTGCTATAACCACTGGGGAATACTCAAGGAGGTGGGTATTACCTTGCATTGGTTGCTGTGATCACTGGGCCATACTCAAGGAGGTGAGTATTACAGTGCATTCATTGCGATAACCACTGGGTGATACTCAAGGAGGTGAGGATTACTGTGCATTGGTTGCTATAACCACTGGGCGATACTCAACGAGGTAACGATTACTGTGGTTTGGTTGCTATAACCACTGGGGAATACTCAAGGAGGTGGGTATTACCTTGCATTAATTGCTGTGACCACTGGGCCATACTCAAGGAGGTGAGGATTACTGTCCATTGGTTGCTATAATCACTGGGCGATACTTAAGGAGGTGAGAATTACTGTGCATTGATTGCTATAACCACTGGGCGATACTCAAGGAGGTGAGGATTACATGTGGAATTACATGACTCTGCAGTATGAAAGTAATCATAAATATAGGAATTTGTCTACCCTGACCTGTATGCTATAAATATAATTTACATTAGGGAAGTATAACAAACGAACATAACTACATGAATATGACAATTGCGTGAGTGTGCACTATTTAATTAATGACTTCTACCTACAACAAATAAAAAATGTCCCTATAATTTAACAAACACAATAACAAATATGACACTACTTGATGCCTCTCACACATACATTACTCATCTTTCTGCCTGTGAGACTGGTGAGGAGGAATTTTATAAAACATTATCCACACATATAAATAAATTAATTGATTAACACACGTAATGAAATCGCACCTCTCTCAAAACACATATGTCTGGCTGCGAGCTTAGTGAATCACTGTTTGATTTTTGACTGAGGTGATAAACTCCGAAATTTTAAACAAAACAAATGTTTCAAAATAAATCTAAGAAACGTGTAACAAAATTTCACCAGGATCTTCCCAAAAACACATCTGTCCACCTCGGAGGTCAGTCAATGAATGAGTGGATTGTATGAGGTGCATCTGCTTATAATCTGTTATGTGGTGCATGGCTGAGTTTAAATTTACAATGACTTATTTACACTATTCGTCCTACAAGTACATGAGCGAAAGTTTTACTATTAGTGTTAGAGTTCAGTTATATTTTATTTAAAGTTTTCAATTTCATTTTTTTGATTTTTTGCATAAAGTAAGACTGTGTTTCTTCACCACCAGACATTGTCATGTTGTTTCTTCAGCTGCAACAGTTGTAATCGCTGTGCTGTTAGAAATATATTTTTATTTGAAAGGTTGGTCGAACCCTCTCAGTTGTAGGACAGCAGAGAAACATTGTGGTGTGATGCCAAGTGCTCTTTCTACCCGACCCTGAAAAGGTATTTGTCTTGTTTTTTTTAAATTCACTATGGTTCTTGACCAGTGGTCCAGTAAAGTTTTCTCGAGATATCCAAACCTGTCCCTCCAATTTCATAATTCATTCCGACATGTTTGTTTCTCTCCATCATTTTATGTAAGTTCTCCTCAGCTCTTCAGACTCATCAAAAAACTTGTAAAATTTTCTTCTTTGAAAATGTGAGAAAACTAAGAAATACACTGTTAACAGGCTTTGAATTCAAAGCAACACTTATAATCTCCAATTATTTTATTATTACCTAGATTTTTTTTATTTTATAAGTAATTAAAACAATATATAAGATAATGACATGGAGAATTTTTCAAACTAATAAATAACAAATCACAATATTCAAATTAAATTAATGTAATTATGTAATTAAATTCAATATTCTTTTCAAAATTCTTTTTTTTTTTTACATTATCCTTAAGAGCAGAAATATTTACAACAAACATTGCCAGACTAAAACACATTTCAAATCAAACTACGTTTTACCAACCAAACAAATATATACAAAAATGTTTCTGACATAATTTAAAACAATCACTTTACAAACTTAAATACACTTCATTAATGTCATTTTAACAACAAGACATTTCCAGAACAACAAGATAACTATTTTAACGATTTTCTGCAAAAAGCTGTGTACATCAATTGTACATCATAACACAACTACAAATACTATTTATACTACTGTGGTTTCACTACCGATACTGCTTCTTCTACTACTACTACAACTGTTACAAAAATTGTCTGACATAGATTACAGGATGAAAAATATATCTTTACCAAAAAAAATGATTAACAAAATATTTACAAATATATTACAGGAATCTGGAGATCGTCATTTTCAACTAAAACTTAGTGTATACAGATAATAATTATGCATTCCTTGAAGAGGTAATAATGACTCACATATAAGGCGTTCATTTGTTGTGTCACATCTGGGTTATTTCCAGAAATACACGCCGGCAGCAGGGGACTACACACACTCACACAGTTTCATGTAGATGATTTGTCACACTGTGACTTAATTCTTCTTATTATTTATTGAAGATATTTGTATTCTTGATACAGATAGGCCTTACATATAGGCAGACATGAAGCAACATCATTTAATGGTGATGTAATATATGTTATAGACATTGTGGGCAGCAATAGTTACCTGTGAATTTGGTTGTGGAACACGAGGTACGTGTGGTGTTGTTGGCAGTTGGACGTAATCGACATTATGGTGGTGGTAATAGTTGTGGTGTAGTGGGTGGGCTGCATTTAGTGTGGTGTTGAAACAATGTGTAGGAAGGAAAATAAAAATAATTTTACTCTGGTATTCGATAGCGTCCCCACGGTAAGGTTGATATTACATCTGCCTCAATGTACCACATATTACTCATATCTGACAACACTATGTTGGTTACACATTCGGTGTAGATTTGATGAGCACACTAACGGAAGTGATATTGGGTCCCCAGAACCCTTGTGCAATTTTAGAGGCAATATCGATAATCCTCATACCTGAGTGACTGTAACACATTAGGTTTTACACCCTTCACCTTATGTATATATATTTATTTCCCAACAATGTATGCGTAAAGCTTGGGACCTAAACCCACAAAGTGTGTGATGATGCGACCAGAACATTGATCTTTCATCACCCCATTACTGCCTTTGTTCTCGTGAGGGAATCCATGTGGGTTATCGAGTGCATAGTTGGATGTATTAAACCACACCTTTAAATCGGAGACAATTGCTTTACAGATGTCATCACAAGCAACAGAATATACCAAGGAATCGGTGTCACAATAAAGGAGGTGTAAGGCTGTTGGAATAAATTTTGTACGTAAGTACTGATAATAGAATACATAGAGGGTTAATTTTAATAGATCAAGACCAGTGTACAAAGGTTTCTTGAATGCAACAGAAATCTTTAACTTATCAATAAAGACCAAGTTTTTATCAATAATGTGCCTTACATGGAATATCGGACAACCTATCAGCTCTGGAGCCCCATAGTTTGTGTCAGACCTCGAAATGACTCTGATGTCCCTTTCCCAGCGGACATTCTGCAAGGTTTTTCCATAAAAGAAATTATTCATTAACTTGAAAAACGATTTTTCGAGCGCCTTCGCAGGTTGAACTTGGTGTATGGAGCCATCGAAGCCTTCTGCTCAAAGTGCAAAACGCGATGAACAGACTCAAGTTTTGCCCCATACATCAAGTATTGGTTCAGTATTTACCCGTGTATAATATATTTCTTTCAGGGTGCGAATGCTAAAAGAAGTTACTCATGCGACCTGTTCGGGGTTATGCCATTTTCCGGGAACAAAGTCAGAGTATATAGTTTATCTTGACACTCGTCCGGAAAAGACAGATCAACTTCCGCCCGCGGAAAAACAAATGTCACCGTCATTATCCGTGTTTGAAAAATCCCATGTACAAAACATGTTAGCCTCAATACACTCAAAATTGCCAATCGGAAGCTTGGATCACATTGTATTACTGTACAGCCCGTTGATGTCGAAATAGCCTATATATATCGATGCCACATTGGGGTCGTAGTCCTCACCAATGTAAACATTGTTGGTTTCCGCACATCTTTTTGGAACTTGGGTAATGCTGACCTTAAACCCACGTTCTGCAAAAAGATATATGTCTGGGTCAGACAACAGCTCTAGCCGTGCACATGTCATTGACAATAGTGCATCCCATGAAAGAGATGGAGCTGTGACATACATAGCGGGGTCAACATCATAATAACCCAAACATACAGTCCTGAAATTCTCAAACAAATCAGCCAGCAAACAAACAAGTGTCCACACGGAAGTAATGAATAGCATACTTCAGCAAGTTTATGTAGTTGAATGCATCCCATGTGTCTTGGGCATGAGCGTAATCCTCATCGCTAATGCCTTCGCCTCTCATCAAATTATGAAATGCGTCCTTTGGTGGGAGTGACTTGCACATCAGACTGCTTGGCAACTCAAAAAAATCACAAGGAAAAACTCCCTTACATTTTGCCAATTCGAATTTGGTGTTGTCTGGAAACATCGAGCAGATGATACTCAATTGCACAGGTTGCAAATTTGCCTGCCAAAGTTTATAGAGAGTTGCTCAGGAACTGGAATGAGTCAATAAATCTTAACTAGAAATATTGTGCCTTTCTATTGAAATCAATCCCATTGGGAATTTGTTTGGTAATGCATTTGCATTTTTCAAGGGTCATTCCAATCACTTGAATTTAACCTGGGTTTTCGATTACCGCAGTTCCATCGGGTTGTGGTACGTGATGTTTAGCCAGATGCTTTATGAGAAAATGAGCATGATAATACTTCAGGTTATGAAAAACAGCGACAAGTTGTCTTTTGGGAAGTCTGAAGTTTAAGTTGCACTTATTATGTGCACAACCTCTGATAGACCACAATACCATATGTACCGAGCTTTTCCTTACAAATGTGACACATTTTCTGAGCCGTCAACCTAGCTTCATCAGCAGTGGTTTTTAGCTTCATTGGAAAAATCTGGCTGTAGATTCCTGCAACCCATTCTGTAAGTTCAACTGAGTTATCATTTAAGTGGTACAGACAATCATCACCCACAAAGTAAAATTAGTTAAATAAACTTAGATTGTATGAGCAGACCAATAACATGCTACAAGTATATGGAACATGATGGTTGCTGGTAGTTGTAATACTGATTTCATCATTAGGCAAGCAGGTAGACATGGGTTTCAGGCAACTTTCAACATCGCAATAGGTGACGATACCCAATCTCTGTGGTATGCTGTAATCTTTAAATTCCGAGTACTTGTCGTTTCCCAGTGGGGAAAGTACTGCGAACAGCTTTTTGTTGCTAGCAAAGAATAGTATGACTTGCGAGTTTCTCCTCACTAACAAAGCACTGGAGGGAACAATCGAAAATGTGAATTTTGTGTTGTTTCTCACTAAGTTGACTACCAACAAGCTGTGACAAATGTCTAATACAGAAAAAAATTCAAATGAGTGTTATTTCCACTCGCGCGAATTGCCAAATATTTACATGTTTGCCATGACATAATGCACGGTTACTAAAACCCCGCAAGTTTCGTCAATGATATTACTACCTTTATCCACCACACAGTAGACGTTCATAGAAATAGAATTTTTCTCCTTGAACTTACGAATATCCTGTATGATTACAGCTGTCGGAAGATCTTTGATATTCAAAATCTTGTGTGGATTTGGATAAGAGTAATTCTCTCGCCATATCGTGTGACAGGAAACAAAGATGCTATTACAGCATTGTGGAAACATATTCCCTCTGGGCAGTGTACATCAAAACAAGCTTTCCAATTTGCAATAAACTTTGGCAGTTTAATGTGCGCAGCACAGACGGCCTCTATTGTCTCACATGTACATCCATGTATATCAATATTTGCTGACTCCAGCCAGAACCATACACACTAAACTCCTCAAGTGTGTTTGTGAGAGAAGGAACAATATCATCATCATCATATATTAAACCCACATCGGATGAATCGAGGACAGGGATGGCTTTACTTTGAAAATAAAAGGTTCTGTAGCACCTTAATCTGCAATGAGGGATTTCAAATGCTTACCCGCTATGGTAACTGAAACTCTAATAGGTCAGGGTGATGCCATTATTAAGCTTAATAAATGGATTTTAGACCTGTTGAAAAAACTAGAAAAGTCCGCATCTCTGTCAAACCTATCGTTAAGTTTTCGTGTGTCATTTAGTCTTCCTGTGGATGCCATAGCCATGAGTTTGTATGTCAGGTCTGGCATATTCTCCACTGAGGCTGTGGAATAGGAAAACGAATTATTTTCTGGCTCCCTTGGTGAAATATTTCTAATCGACTCGAAAGTTGGTTGTAAAATGGTCCCAGCTCTCAGAATCACACGAATCTTCCGAGTCTGATAGAAATAAATGATCATTTAAAAGATCAACTTTCTCAAGTTTGGAGGAAGCAGACATGTTTTGACCTTTGGGTGTAAACGATCCCTACGCAAATGAATCTGTGCTCAACTCACTTAAGTAGAGATCATCCTCCAGGAGATTAACTCGTGACAGCTTAGGCGAAGGGATACTGTCTCGACAGCTTGGTAGTGGATGCCTGAAAAGTGAATATGTGGGAAGCGAGATAAATATAGGACTCAAGAGCCAATGACGTTGAATAGCATGGAAATGGAGTAGCGAACGAACTTCACATGGGTGAGTCGGAGCTGAGGATGAGGTGGAGCTAGGGGCTAGAGAATTGTTCACTAAAGAGTCGCTGCCCACAACGAGCGCCAGCGCTTAGGCACACTGCTTTTTCCGCCCCAGCCGACAACCACTCCTTCTCCACTGGTATCACTTGGAGTCTGGGGGTAGCCTGCATGCATGTGCCGCTGCTGTCTGTATGATAGGGCTAGGAGGAAGACTGGACACTTCTCCTCCTACCCCGCCTCCCCAATAAATTCACTCCGCGACACAGGTTCAAGAATGCAGTTCGTCTCCACTATACAATTGACCATAGCCTGGGACCTGTCTGGCCCTCGTCTTTCTTTCACAAGATTTACTTTTCGGTACAGGCGTGCGTCTTTCGTTTATAATATAACAGTGAAATTTAAACTCACGCTAATTCATTGCGGTTTAAGCACAGTTTAAATGTTATTTTTGTGAGAAAAAAATTACATCTACAATGCGCCTTTTAAAATTTTTGAATCTTACACTGTCAAAACTTGGTTACACCATAAAAAACATTTATGAAATTTTATAGAGAAATATAATTTACTCCACCAAAAATTCATTTAATGTTAAATAGTCTACACTGTAAAAAATACTTTCAAGGGGAGAATGAAAAAATTATTTTAAGTTGTAAATTTATGATTTTCATAATTTTAATAATCAATGAATGTTGACTAAACATTTCTTCGTGAGGGAGTCAGACATGGGATATTAAAAATTATACCAACTAAACAAACACTCTTAAAACTAAATATGTTAACAGTCAAAAATTGTATAACTTTACTTTAAAAACAAAATGTCTTAAAATTAACTTAAATACCCCATCCACCCCATTACAGACACATTAAAAACATTTCATTCGTTAGAAATACTCAATGCTCATATACCCATCAACTCACACATACTTCACCAGTCAACTCATACTGAACAAGCTTGGGAGCTGAGATGATGCATCTCCCCCTCACGCTTGGTGTGAGCGGCGTAGTTCTCCCTTTTTTCAGAGAGTCTAAAGTTTGTACCTCATACACACAGCAACCCTCCCATAAACATTTCTCCAATATAATACTTACGATCTATACAATTAATTACCCAATCCACCCCATCACATACACATCGAAAACATTTCATTCATTAGAAATACTCAATGTACATATATCTATCATCTCACACATCCTTCTCCAGTTAACTCATACTGAACAAGCTTGGGAGCTGAGATTATGCATCTCCCCTCACACTTCGCGTGAGCGGCATCGTTTTCCTTTGATTTAGCCTTTCCAAAGTTCATACCTCATACATACAACATTCCTCCCTTAAACACTTCATTAAATCTAAGTAAAACTAACTAAAATTGATTGAAAACATAATTTTTCCTGCACTCACACACTCAGTCATACAACTTTTTTTTTTCCTCGGAGTACTTCATATTTTTTATTCTAGAAGGCATTGAAATATATTTACGAATATTTAACTGTGTGGAGAGAGCCTCTATCTGAATTATTGTCTCACCTTATTTCTATAGTGTAATACTGTGGTGGTTACTGAGCATCTCCCGCTAAACTCTGTTAAATGGTCTCTTAAATGCAAGTCAACAAGGAATCTAAAATTTATTGAAAAAGAATTTTCCCTTACACTCACATGCTCAGTCATACACCCACACTCACTCACACACGCACACAGTTTTATTATCATTAAATAAAACTAACAAATTCCACTTTGAATTCTAAAAAAAAATGTCACACTCAGAATTAATTTAATGTAATTTTTATCCAAATTGTAACAATTTGTTATGAGAGTTACTAAAGACCTTATAAATCGTATCAGTTTTAACAATTTTAAAGAATCTTCATTCAATTTGTTAAAAAGTTTATAGAAACATAATTCGATTTGTTAAAAAGGTAAACGATTTAAAAGATTTGTTTTACGATTTTAAATATCCATCATTTGATTTGTTAAAAAGTTTTACGATTTAAAGACTTGTTTTACGATCTCAAGTACCCGTCATTTAATTTGTTAAAAAGTTTTACTATTTTAAAAACTTGTTTTACAATTTTAAATACCCATCATTCAATTTGTTAAAAAGTTTTAACAATTCTAAAGAATAATCATTCATTTTTTTTAAAAGTTAAACAATCCTAAGAAAAATTCTTTCAAGTTTTAATGATTTTAAGAAAACTTTCTGAAATTGAGGTCAAAATAAAATTTTTTTCAAAATAAATTTTACAAAAGTTTTGACAAAACACTGCATAAGAATTTAAAAGCCCGAAGTTAACCACTTACTTTAACTCTAGTAACGAAGCTGGTAAGCTTCGAACGAAACCTGAACTTAAGGTCAAGCTGGTTGAGATATTGCCCTCTCGGGCAGGCGAAAGTCCAGGCTGTCTACTCCAGCAGATGTGCGGTCAGCCAAATTCCCAAAAAAACGAGCATCGTGGAGTCGGTCCGGTTCTGGTGGTTGGGGAGGGAGGGGGTGTCTGCTCCCGATATACACTCAAGTAGGCAGTTGTCGCCATATTGAGAAATTACCGAAAACATTTGATGATTGTGGGCATCATGCATAGGCGAGGGGGTGCTTCGGAGTGGTTACAAGCTGGTTTCCTGACCTCAGGGTGCCGCAGATGCAGTCTGAAAGGGAGGAGAAAGGGGATGTTGGGATCTTTGGAGCTAAGTGACCTCCAGTCAGTCCCTCATGTATGCTTGGAGTAGATGGATGTGCTATTTGTCAACTCCTTCATAAACACCGCACCTCTACACACTTGGCGGCCGACGATGCAACCCTCGGAGGTTACCACAGCTACGGACTATCTACAGTGATAGCCGTGTTTTATGTAGTATTATACCAGGAAACTATACATTTTCGCATATTAGTATATTTTTTCGTATTGATATACTGTTTCTGATAAACAATTGATTTCTTTTTTGGTAGATGAAAATACCGTTTGTGTTAAGAACTCGAGTTATTTGTTACCAAGTGACGTGAATTTCTCAGATTTGACATAAATGTTTTTTACATCCCTATAAATTGTTGCATGATTATGCTTTGTGGGCTTATTACTTCTTCACGTCATACGAGTGTCCCTACACTTCGATGGAAATAATTTGTGTTAAAAGTGAATTATTTTGAAAATAGTGAAACTTCAGATAAAAAATTACTCTTATGTTGGCTGTTGTAGGATTAATGCAGAGTTATTCTCTTAAATTTCTACTCATTTGTCTATCGGCTTTGCTATATTTATATAATCAGGCTCTCCACGCACATAGCTTATAAGACGACATAATTGATATGCTGGACTCTACATCAAACTGACTTATTTTAAAAAAATACTCGAGATATGTGTGAGAGGCGTTAAGAGGTGTGGGTGTATTTCTATTATGCTATTGTGTCTGTTCAAAATTTAAATGCAAGTTTAGAAATCTTTATTTATTCATATGGTCTAGCTGGATTTCGTTTAGTGAATTTGCACTTGTCGACATCAGATATTATTCACATAGTTAAATTTTCTCTCATGTAAATTATATTACTAAGCTCGAGACTTATGTTACATTTAAGACTCATGTAATTCCACTTATTATTCATGTAATTGTTTGAAATTTCCTATTCGATGTGTGTAATTTATTCATACATAGACTGCTGTCAAATTCTCTAATGTTTAATTGGTTTCCGAAAACAGATTGTTTAACACATAAATCGCATCTTTCAAAGTCGCCTATCAACCATATACGAGCAATATCCTCCAAAAAACATACAAATTTACACATTGGCCAATCTTATAAATCGTTTATACACTGTACATTTTTCTTGTGTGTTAAATATATTCGTAAAAATCGACTATCTACCACCAACATCCTTACAAGCACCCCAGAATTTGAAAAGTTAGAAAAATAACATTAGCACACACTTGCACTCAACTTTAAACCTTTATATGACATTGCAACCCCCCACTCCTGTCAGTCTCCTTCAGAACACCACGCCATCAACATCGTACAGAGCTCCTCCTCGCAAAAAGAAATCATGAAAATCAAGAAATAAGAAAAATAAAAAATTGATCCACTTAAAAATTAACCCTTTTTATTAACACTTTTTGAGAAACCCTTTCAATTAAATTTAACTTTTTCAATTTTTGATTGCATTATATCGGATTAAGTATTGACCCTTTCTATCAAATCGATATTCCGTCAATTAATCCAAGGTGGTGTACAACCGGCCCGCCTCTACTACTGGTAGCGATAATTGGCGGATCTGTGCATATAATTACTGTACATTGCTTTGTTCGGGTCAATCAATGGATTCGAGGGGGCATACATCTACAAGATAAGTAGCTCTTGGTTTCGTTCACAAATGTACACTCTTCAAACTAAATGGGACCTTCACGTCATTCTGACGTTAGGCTAGCCATAAGATGGCCAAAAATCTTCAATCATTTTTAGCATGCGAAATGTTGGTCTCTTAACCGAAAATATTGATAATGGGTGAAAAAGTAAATGTTGCCTTTTGTAACCAGGTTTTGCAAACCCATAAGCAGTTATGTGACCAAGAATTAACAAAGAATTTGGGTGGTTGTAACCACTTGTAACCAAAACAATATTAATGGTCTTAATATTTTTAAATCAATTTCAGTCAATAGTAGGCGATATTTGGGACTCTGTTGTAATTATGGTTAGTTAACAATTAAAAAACTTCACAAAGTTTTGGACGGTTTTAATAATCACGTTTACTCGCGGGATTTAAGGCTGGAATTGCCTTGCAGTTACTCCTATCCATTTGGGATCGCGAGTAGATTAGAAAAAAATAAAATACTGTGTAAAAGTTTGAGGTTAAGAAATTCATTAATTTGTGACTACTAAAGTGTTACCTTATAGGGTTTTCCTTGTGTAGGAACAAACAAATTAGTCTGTAAATTTCTGTACGATATGAATTATTCCACTATTTTGTGATGATGGTATTTTGGGGTAACTTGATCAGTATATATTGTGATGGCCTTCTGTGTTTACTAAATTACTAGGTAGAGGTGTATACATGTCCTATATTTTAGTGTGAACAATTAAAGTATTAGCTGGGTTACAGCATATTTATTGTACCTGAAATTATTTGCATTTTACTTAATTTTTTATGGTAATTTGGTATTTCAATCAATTGGGAAGTTTTCCATATGTAATATTGATAACAAATTAAAGCTTTCCAACATGTAAGATTAATGACAAATGAAAAGAATAAAAATAAACATAATATAAATAAATAAATAATTACCACACTTCTTTGTTTCTGTTATAGAATGTTTATGAATATCAACTAACACTTACACTGTACAGATAAATTTTTATTGCATCACATTTTGCCATTTTTGTGTTCTGTTGGTTCTGCTAGGTTTGATGCAAATTCTCACCGTGCCACTTCCTTGGTTTAGGACATGGCACGGTCAGCAAGTCATTAGTAAAAGAACGGAGCTATTATAAAAGAAGAAAAGGAAGGGGAGGCGGTCTGAAAGGAAGCACTGTGAAGTACAAACATAGGACGGAGTCCCCGTTCTCAAAGGAAGGGGAGGCGGTCTGAAAGATAGTACTGTGAAGTACAAACATAGGACGTAGTCCCCGTTCTCAAAGGAAGGGGAGGCGGTCTGAAAGATAGCACTGTGAAGTACAAACATAGGACGCAGTCCCCGTTCTCAAAGTAAGGGGAGGCGGTCTGAAAGATAGCACTGTGAAGTACAAACATAGGACGGAGTCCCCGTTCTCAAAGGAAGGGGAGGCGGTCTGAAAGGAAGCACTGTGAAGTACAAACATAGGACGGAGTCCCCGTTCTCAAAGGAAGGGGAGGCGGTCTGAAAGATAGCACTGTGAAGAACAAACATAGGACGGAGTCCCCGTTCTCAAAGGAAGGGGAGGCGGTCTGAAAGGAAGCACTGTGAAGTACAAACATAGGACGGAGTCCCCGTTCTCAAAGGAAGGGGAGGCGGTCTGAAAGATAGCACTGTGAAGTACAAACATAGGACGGAGTCCCCGTTCTCAAAGGAAGGGGAGGCGGTCTGAAAGATAGCACTGTGAAGTACAAACATAGGACGGAGTCCCCGTTCTCAAAGGAAGGGGAGGCGGTCTGAAAGGAAGCACTGTGAAGAACAAACATAGGACGGAGTCCCCGTTCTCAAAGGAAGGGGAGGCGGTCTGAAAGATAGCACTGTGAAGTACAAACATAGGACGCAGTCCCCGTTCTCAAAGGAAGGGGAGGCGGTCTGAAGGGAAGCACGGTGAAGTACAAACATAGGACGGAGTCCCCGTTCTCAAAGTAAGGGGAGGTGGTCTGAAAGATAGCACTGTGAAGAACAAACATAGGACGGAGTCCCCGTTCTCAAAGGAAGGGGAGGCGGTATGAAAGGAAGCACTCTGAAGTACAAACATATTACGTAGTCCCCGTTCTCTAAATGTCCGTGCAAGATTACCATTTTTATACTTAAAAATTCTCAAGTGTTCAGTCATACTTCTATTGGCTTTAGTATGATAAAATAATATTTACATGATAAATAAAGCCATGTTAGCGTTATTATTTTAAACTGTTGCAGCCATACGCCATGATTGCAATCGCTTAGCTTCTTCAGTTGTAATATGCGTGCCTCCCCTACTCTTCTAACACCGCCTACCGTTTAACTCTGCCCTAGTTTGTAAAGTTATACTGACTATATTAATTTCTCTTCGGTTTTATGGTCTGATAATATCAAGGACTTCTACGGATACTCAAATGTAGTGTTTGGCTATGATTTAGAATTATAAATATGTTCTCAAAACAACGAAACATATTAGTTAATGAAATAAGGAAGTATTTCAAAGCGCCGTATTCGCCCATTTGTCTACCTGTCCAAGACACTTTCTATTGTCGTTAAGGACAAAGTATTGTTTAACCATTTCCCTTATTTTAATATTCCCTGTTGCTCTGTCTGTTGTAGCAACAGTCATTCGTATTCTCCACACGGTACATACACACTGTTTTTAAGAAACCTTCGACAATCACCCCATGTAGAACATGTTATATAGTAATATTAATAAATCTTATATAACAACCATTCAGCATCTCATTGTCATTAACAGTAGGCCTATATTATTTCATGGAAATAAAATTTTCACTTATATTATAATTGTATATATTAATTAATATTTCGTTAACAAACTGAATTTAGAAGTTAGAAAAAAATATACAGGAAATTTTCGTGTCGGCAACAGACATTAAAAAATAGTTGCCAGGTAAAAGTTAATGAATTAAGTTTTGGTACGTTATTTGTAAGTAAATATTTTCTACTGAAAAATTTACTTTTCCTGGTATTATTGGGGAAAACACCATGCATTAATATTTATAAAAATATTTTTAATGCCTGAGTAGCACAAAAATACGGTACGTAGTTCTTGCATTTATTTTTTTTCGCGGATGCAGAGACTTGTGTATGTGAAGCGTGCCGCTTATTTGTGTTTCAGTCGATCTTCGTTATGTTTCAGTCGATCTTCGTTATGTTTTAGTCGATCTTCGTTATGTTTTGTAAGATTCTCAACTCTACTAGCTGGCAAATGAGAGTTCAATTTTTTCTACATTAGCATACCTTATACTTATTCTAGCACAAATTGTGTTGTTTGTATTTATAATTAAAACGTGTTATTGATATTGAAAAATAATAAACAATTTGAATTCAGTTGTGGTGGCAAGACGGCTAACACTTTCTGTGTGATTACGTTGTGGTGGCAAGACGGCTAACATTTTCTGTGTGATTACGTTGTGGTAGCAAGACGGCTAACACTTTCTGTGTGATTACGTTGTGGTGGCAAGACGGCTAAGATTTTCTGTGTGATTACGATGTGGTGGCAAGACGGCTAACACTTTCTGTGTGAGTACGTTGTGGTGGCAAGACGGCTAACACTTTCTGTGTGATTACGTTGTGGTGGCAAGGCGGCTAACATTTTCTGTGTGATTACGTTGTGGTGGCAAGACGGCTAACATTTTCTGTGTGATTACGTTGTGGTGGCAAGACGGCTAACATTTTCTGTGTGATTACATTGTGAAATTTTTTTTTTAATTGGCAACACTACGTGTTGTTTGACCGAATGTTTATTTTTCTTTCTGGGAAAAATATTTATAACAGAGTAAAGTTTGTAGACGATGTGTTTTTAAATCTCGAAATTGTGAGAAATTAATTTTTCTATTGCAGGCGTTAGTAAAATTCGATATTCATTGTGTCAGCTGGTCGAGTGAGTAATGCGAAATGGCAGTGTTATTGGTTGATTTCCTTAACATTTATGTTGACTTAGTGTGTGATAGTAAGTAATACACGTATGAAGTTTATTTTTTTAAATTGTAAACGACTTTAACGTCAATCCAAATTAATTACAGTTTGTCTCTTTATCCAAACACTTAGCTAATTTTCCTTTGTGTTTGAAACCCTTTTATGTATCGTGTTAGGTTGCAATAAACTTCTAAAAATGCTACACACTAGCCAGTAACTTAACAAAAACAACTAATATGGACGACATATGCAGGAAAAAATCTTCAGTATTAGTGTGCCCTTACTTACAATATTCGCCAACATCTTTTAAATTTGTTGCCGCTATTCTTAACGCATCAATTCGCAGTATAAAATAAGCGGCACATGTTATATGCTTGAGTATCCTTTATTATAGTTGAATTAGATGTTCGTTTATTTTTAAATTTTTTTGGTTGTAATTCTTCTTTAATGGAAATACCCAAAAATTTACCGAAAAAAATGAAAATTAAAGATAGCCCCTCTCCACATTTCTACACAGTTAAACACAGTTTGGGCAGAACATTTACACGCAAAATGTGTAAAGAGTTATATAGTTAACAACAAAAATATTTTAATTAACTATAAACAATCACCACACGGTTTACCGCCAATAGAGGTACAGTTAAAAGTCATTAAGCCGACTTAAATATGGCAATAATGTGCGAAAATGTAAGTATTGTACGTATAGTTGTAGAATGTAAATAAGAAAATTACAACTGACGCTTAGAAATAGCTTGGTCATATTTAATTGTTATACACAGGAGGGATACGTAAGAGATACCGGAAAGTATTACTTTAGCAGGGCTTCAGAGAAGTGAGAAATAAGTATACACATAAGTATTCTCAGTTTACAAATATTGAACAATTTTTGGTTATTATCAATATGGACAAGTGTTTCGCTCTACAAATATTTTGTAACGCTAATTATTTTTTCGTGTTACACATGTTTACGTTTCTACGACATTAGCATGAATATTTCTTATCGTGACCATGAATTGCCAAAGATCAAAAGCAATATGTCATGAAGTGTTATAATTGTCTTCTCAAACATTCCAAAAAAAAATGTTATTTGGCTGCGCATCGTGAATTAATTCTTGACTTATTTTTTAGTTCTGCGTAAAGCACTAAATAATTATATTTTAAAACAAAATCAAAAGTCACATCTTGATTAATTGTTTGTTTGCTGACAAAGTTGCTGATCATGAGAAATCTTATAATTGAGTATATAACCACAACTTCGAGTGATTGCTGCTTACAATCTTATCATTGAGTATATAACCACAGCCTCGATGATTGCTGCTTACAATCTTATCATTGAGTATATAACCACAGCCTCGATGATTGCTGCTTACAATCTTATCATTGAGTATATAACCACAGCCTCGATGATTGCTGCTTACAATCTTATCATTGAGTATATAACCACAACTTCGAGTGATTGCTGCTTACAATCTTATCATTGAGTATATAACCACAGCCTCGATGATTGCTGCTTACAATCTTATCATTGAGTATATAACCACAGCCTCGATGATTGCTGCTTACAATCTTATCATTGAGTATATAACCACAACCTCGAGTGATTGCTGCTTACAATCTTATCATTGAGTATATAACCACAGCCTCGATGATTGCTGCTTACAATCTTATCATTGAGTATATAACCACAACCTCGAGTGATTGCTGCTTACAATCTTATCATTGAGTATATAACCACAGCCTCGATGATTGCTGCTTACAATCTTATCATTGAGTATATAACCACAGCCTCGATGATTGCTGCTTACAATCTTATCATTGAGTATATAACCACAACCTCGAGTGATTGCTGCTTACAATCTTATCATTGAGTATATAACCACAGCCTCGATGATTGCTGCTTACAATCTTATCATTGAGTATATAACCACAGCCTCGATGATTGCTGCTTACAATCTTATCATTGAGTATATAACCACAGCCTCGATGATTGCTGCTTACAATCTTATCATTGAGTATATAACCACAACCTCGAGTGATTGCTGCTTACAATCTTATCATTGAGTATATAACCACAACCTCGAGTGATTGCTGCTTACAATCTTATCATTGAGTATATAACCACAGCCTCGATGATTGCTGCTTACAATCTTATCATTGAGTATATAACCACAGCCTCGATGAGAGCTGCTTACAATCTTATCATTGAGTATATAACCACAACCTCGAGTGATTGCTGCTTACAATCTTATCATTGAGTATATAACCACAGCCTCGAGTGATTGCTGCTTACAATCTTATCATTGAGTATATAACCACAGCCTCGATGAGTGCTGCTTACAATCTTATCATTGAGTATATAACCACAACCTCGAGTGATTGCTGCTTACAATCTTATCATTGAGTATATAACCACAGCCTCGATGATTGCTGCTTACAATCTTATCATTGAGTATATAACCACAACTTCGAGTGATTGCTGCTTACAATCTTATCATTGAGTATATAACCACAGCCTCGATGATTGCTGCTTACAATCTTATCATTGAGTATATAACCACAGCCTCGATGATTGCTGCTTACAATCTTATCATTGAGTATATAACCACAACCTCGATGAGTGCTGCTTACAATCTTATCATTGAGTATATAACCACAACCTCGAGTGATTGCTGCTTACAATTTTTCCATACAACTCTGTTATTAATTATGCCAAATGGCATTTTGACATATTTTAAAATAATTTTTTTTTTTTTTTTTTTTTTTATATTTCCGTACAAATCTTTCATCATTTCTGCTTGAAAATTCTCCTATAGTCCCTACCTTGGAAAATTTCATTTTAGAATTTTTTTGGTCTAATGTAAAAAGTAGGCCTACTCCAAATTTTCTATAAATGAGCTACTAAATTTTGTTATTTAATTTTTAAGAGAATAATTGATATAGTTGATTGTTAAATATGCAAACTTATTGTATATCTAGTAGTATTTTTTTATATTTTTAACCCATTGAAACACAGAAACAGGATTTTTTAGAAATAAGTTTTCATCACCATATAACTATGATTTAAAGCCAATAAACTACAGTATCATTCATTTTATTATCTTATTAAGCATGACTATTCTTCAAAGTTTCTCAATGCATCATTCCTTTAAAATGTGTCATACCAAAATAAAAACGATATTAAAGGAATTAATATTATTGCTCTCGGAGAATCATTTAAATATATTAAAAATATCGTAACTTAATTTGTCGAATACGTAATGTTTCAATTGCCTCGCTATATTTTACATCCGGGTGATGTATACTAACTTTTTAGCAAATATATAATCTAATAGCGTGTAACGTTCCCGTTACTAGAAAAAAGCGTCGTAACAGTGTTATTTTATTAGTAGAAAATTGACGTCTGTATTAAGTGGGCTAATGTTTTCGGAAAAGCCGCCTCGGACGGGTGGAGGTAGTGTCGGGAGTATGTAGTAGAGACTGGCGAGGCTGCATGTTTTTGAACTGGCGGTAGTTGACCGCGAGGTGAGTGACCGTGGAAAGGGAAGAGGAGTGCTACCTACTCCTGTCTTCCAGCCCAGATCGGGTGAGGCAGGCCAAGGACAGGCGCGCACACACACACAGCAAGCTTCCCAACACTACATCAAATTTTACACATATTCAAATATAAACAAGGAGGCGCTCTAACTCTCCAACTGCCATTATTATTCTGCGACTAACTCTAAACGTACTTGCCGCATGTCTGATTGTCACATTAACGTCTTATAATAATGTCATAAACTTTTCCTTGTGTAATATTTATGTCTCTCCTTTAATTTATATTGACGGAAGTGTACGAGATTAACAGAGGCTCGCAGTTCTCGTTAGATAAAACTCAGAAATGAACGCGCAGCAAACGTATCGATACAGCTCCTATTTCATTAGAAACGATTAGACAGTGGCGTAATGATGGGTAGGGAAAGGGGGATGCTTCAAAGGCGTCAAGGCACACTGGGGGGAGTAGTGTCAATGAACAGCTACACTGCCTCAAGTGAAAGGAGGGTAGACAATTAGGACACATTCTGCGAGAACATTACTTTAAAGTATAATACATTTCAATACAGTAAATAAAAATAATTGCATAATTCATTACAATAATTAAAGAACTGTAAGGTCATAGTCATAACGTTTATATATTTGAAAGATGCCTTCAATTCTATATCACTAAGAAACTATAAATAAAATAATCAGTGAATTTGGTTTTCTATGTAAGTTGGCAAATCTAATGAATGAAATCTTTTCTGACACAAATTCAAAAGTAAAATCATGGCTGAAGTATGTATACATATCAAAATAAACTCAGGTGTAAGACAAGGTTAGGTTTAATCTCCACTATTTTCATTTGTGTCCTGGAGAACATAGTTACAATAAGGAATATAGTTACAGTAGGAAATATAGTTACAGTAAGGAATATGGTTACAATAAGGAATATAGTTACAATAAGGAATATAGAAACAATAAGGAATATAGTTACAATAAGGAATATAGTTACAGTAAGGAATATAGTTACAGTAAGGAATATAGTTACAATAAGGAATATAGTTACAGTAAGCAATATACTTACAATAAGGAATATAATTACAGTAAGGAATATGGTTACAATAAGGAATAGAGTAACAATAAGGAATATGGTAACAATAAGGAATATAGTTACAATAAGGAATATGGTTACAATTAGGAATATGGTTACAATATGGAATATAGTTACAATAAGGAATATAGTTACAATAAGGAATATAGTTACAATATGGAATATGGTTACAACAAGGAATATAGTTACAGTAAGGAATATGGTTTCAATAAGGAATATAGTTACAGTAAGGAATATAGTTACATGAAGGAATATAGTAACAATAAGGAATATAGTTACAATAAGGAATATAGTTACAATAAGGAATATATTTACAGTAAGGAATATTGTTACAGTAAGGAATATAGTTACAATAAGGAATTTAGTTATTATAAGGAATATAGTTACAATAAGGAATTTAGTTATTATAAGGAATATGGTTACAATAACGAATATAGTTACAGTAAGGAATATAGTTACAATAAGGAATATAGATACAATAAGGAATATAGTTACAGTAAGGAATATAGTTACAATAAGGAATATAGTTAAAGTAAGAAATATAGTTTCAATAAGGAATATAGTTACAGTAAGGAATATAGTTACAATAAGGAATATAGTAACAATAAGGAATATAGTTACAATAAGGAATATAGTTACAGTAAGGAATATAGTTACAGTAAGGAATATAGTTACAATAAGGAATTTAGTTACAATAAGGAATATGGTTACAATAAGGAATATAGTTACAGTAAGGAATATAGTTACAATAAGGAATATAGTTACAATAAGGAATATAGTAACAATAAGGAATATAGTTACAATAAGGAATATAGTTACAATAAGGAATATAGTTACAGTAAGGAATATAGTTACAGTAAGGAATATAGTTACAATAAGGAATTTAGTTACAATAAGGAATATGGTTACAATAAGGAATATAGTTACAGTAAGGAATATAGTTACAATAAGGAATATAGTTACAATAAGGAATATAGTTACAGTAAGGAATATAGTTACAATAAGGAATATAGTTACAATAAGTAATATAGTTACAATAAGGAATATAGTTACAATAAGGAATATAGTTACAATAAGGAATATAGTTACAATAAGGAATATAATTGCAATAAGGAATATGGTTGCAATAAGGAATATGGTTACAATATGGAATATAGTTACAGTAAGGAATATAGTTACAGTAAGGAATATAGTAACAATAAGGAATATAGTTTCAATAAGGAATATGGTTACAATAAGGAATATAGTTACAATAAGGAATATGGTTACAATAAGGAATATAGTAACAATAAGGAATATAGTAACAATAAGGAATATAGTTACAGTAAGGAATATAGTTCACAAAGGAATATAGTTAGAGTAAGGAATATAGTTACAGTAAGGAATATAGTAACAATAAGGTATATGGTTACAATAAGGAATATGGTTACAATAAGGAATATAGTTACAGTAAGGAATATAGTTACAATAAGGAATATAGTTACAATAAGGAATATAGTTACAATAAGGAATATAGTTACAATAAGGAATATATGTTACAATAAGGAATATGTTACAATAAGAATAATAAGTTACAATAAGGAATATAGTTACAATAAGGAATATAGTTAATAAGGAATATAGTTACAATAAGGAATATAGTTACAATAAGGAATTAGTTACAATAAGGAATATAGTTACAGTAAGGAATATAGTTACAATAAGGAATATAGTTACAATAAGGAATATAGTTACAATAAGGAATATAGTTACATAAGGAATATAGTTACATAAGGAATATAGTTACATAAGGAATATAGTTACAATAAGGAATATAGTTACAATAAGGAATATAGTAACAATAAGGAATATAGTTACAATAAGGAATATAGTTACATAAGGAATATAGTTACAATAAGGAATATAGTTACAATAAGGAATATAGTTACAATAAGGAATATAGTTACAATAAGGAATATAGTTACAGTAAGGAATATAGTTACAATAAGGAATATAGTTACAATAAGGAATATAGTTACAATAAGGAATATAGTTACAATAAGGAATATAGTTACAATAAGGAATATGTTACAGTAAGGAATATAGTTACAATAAGGAATATAGTTACAATAAGGAATATAGTTACAATAAGGAATATAGTTACAATAAGGAATATAGTTAGTTACAATAGAATATAGTTACAATAAGGAATATAGTTACAATAAGGAATATAGTTACAATAAGGAATATAGTTACAATAAGGAATATAGTTAACAATAAGGAATATAGTTACAATAAGGAATATAGTTACAATAAGGAATATAGTTACAATAAGGAATATAGTAACAATAAGGAATATAGTTACAATAAGGAATATAGTTACAATAAGGAATATAGTTACAATAAGGAATATAGTTACAATAAGGAATATAGTTACATAAGGAATATGTTACAATAAGGAATATAGTTACAATAAGGAATATAGTTACAATAAGGAATATAGTTACATAAGGAATATAGTAAATAAGAGTTAGTTACAATAAGGAATATAGTTAGTACAGTAAGGAATATAGTTACATAAGGAATATAGTTACAATAAGGAATATAGTTACAATAAGGAATATAGTACAATAAGGAATATAGTTCAATAAGGAATATAGTTACAATAAGGAATATAGTTACAATAAGGAATATAGTTACAATAAGGAATATAGTTACAATAAGGAATATAGTTACAATAAGGAATATAGTTACAATAAGGAATATAGTTACAATAAGGAATATAGTTACAATAAGGAATATAGTTACAATAAGGAATATAGTTACAATAAGGAATATAGTTACAATAAGGAATATAGTTACAAAAGGAATATGTTACAATAAGGAATGTTAAGAAATATAGTTACAATAAGGAATATAGTTACAATAAGGAATATAGTTACATAAGGAATATAGTTACAATAAGGAATATAGTTACAATAAGGAATATAGTTACAATAAGGAATATAGTTACAATAAGGAATATAGTTACAATAAGGAATATAGTTAATAAGGAATATAGTTACAATAAGGAATATAGTTACAATAAGGAATATAGTTACAATAAGGAATATAGTTACAATAAGGAATATAGTTACAGTAAGGAATATAGTTACAATAAGGAATATAGTTACAATAAGGAATATAGTTACAATAAGGAATATGTTACAATAAGGAATATAAGTTACAATAAGGAATATAGTTACAATAAGGAATTAGTACATAAGATATTTACAATAAGGAATATAGTTACAATAAGGAATATAGTTACAATAAGGAATATAGTTACAATAAGGAATATAGTTACAATAAGGAATATAGTTACAATAAGGAATATAGTTACAATAAGGAATATAGTTACAATAAGGAATATAGTTACAATAAGGAATATAGTTACAATAAGGAATATAGTTACATAAGGAATATAGTTACAATAAGGAATATAGTTACAATAAGGAATATAGTTACAATAAGGAATATAGTTACAATAAGGAATATAGTTACAATAAGGAATATAGTACAATAAGGAATATAGTTACAATAAGGAATATAGTTACAATAAGGAATATAGTACAATAAGGAATATAGTTACAATAAGGAATATAGTTACAATAAGGAATATAGTTACAATAAGGAATATAGTTACAGTAAGGAATATAGTTACAATAAGGAATATAGTTACAATAAGGAATATAGTTACATAAGGAATATAGTTACAATAAGGAATATGTAACAATAAGGAATATAGTTACAATAAGGAATATAGTTACAATAAGGAATATAGTTACAATAAGGAATATAGTTACATAAGGAATATAGTTACAATAAGGAATATAGTTACATAAGGAATATAGTTACAATAAGGAATATAGTTACAATAAGGAATATAGTTACAATAAGGAATATAGTTACAATAAGGAATATAGTAAACAATAAGGAATATAGTTACAATAAGGAATATAGTTACAATAAGGAATAAAGTAACAATAAGGAATATAGTTACATAAGGAATATAGTTACAATAAGGAATATAGTTACAATAAGGAATATAGTTACAGATAAGGAATATAGTTACAATAAGGAATATAGTTACAATAAGGAATATAGTTACAATAAGGAATATAGTTACAATAAGGAATATAGTTACAATAAGGAATATAGTTATAGGTAAGTTAATGGAATATAGTTACAATAAGGAATATAGTTACAATAAGGAATATAGTTACAATAAGGAATAGTTACAATAAGGAATATAGTTACAATAAGGAATATAGTTACAATAAGGAATATAGTAAGTTAAGTATAAGGAATATAGTTACAATAAGGAATATAGTTACAATAAGGAATATAGTTACATAAGGAATATAGTACAATAAGGAATATAGTTACAATAAGGAATATAGTTACAATAAGGAATAGTTACAGTAAGGAATATAGTTACAATAAGGAATATAGTTACAATAAGGAATATAGTTACAAGAATGTTAAATAATGTTAATAATTTTATAAGGATTATTCAATAGGAATATGTAATAAGGAATATAGTACATAAGATATGTACAATAAGGAATATAGTTACAAAGGATAGTCAAGGTAAGTAATAGGATTGTTACAAAGGAATATAGTACATAAGGATAGTTACAAAAAATATATCAAGATTGTACATAGGATTGTAAAGGAAATGATAGGTACATAAGGAATAGTTAAGATTAGTTACATAAGGATTAGTACAAAGGAATATAGTTACAATAAGGAATATAGTAACAATAAGGATATGTACATAGGATTTACAATAAGATTTTACAATAAGATTGTTACATAAGGAATTAGTTACATAAGGATTATCATAGAATAAGTACAATAATATAGTTACAATAGGAATATGTACATAAGGAATTAGTACAATAAGGATATAGTACAATAAGAATATAGTACAATAAGGAATATAGTTACAATAAGGATATGTTACATAAGAATTAGTACAAAGAATATTTACAATAAGAATATGTTCATAGGAATATGTTACTAGAATATAGTTCAATAAGGAATATAGTTACAAAAGGATAAGTTACAATAAGGATATGTTACAAAAGAATATAGTTACATAAGGAATATGTTACATAAGGAATAGTACAATAAGGAATATATTACAATAAGGAATATAGTTACATAAGGAATTAGTACAATAAGGAATATAGTACAAGGATTTGTTACATAAGGAATATTACAAAAGGATTAGTTACAAAAGGAATTATTACATAAGGAATATAGTACAATAGAAAATAAATGGTAATTACATAAGGAAATAGTAAAATAAGGAATATATTACATAAGAAATAGTACAAAAGGAATAAGTTACAATAAGGATATGTTACAATAAGGAATTAGTTACAATAAGGAATATAGTAACAATAAGGAATATAGTTAATAAGAATATATTACATAAGGATATGTTACAATAAGGAATAAGTTATAAGGATATGTTACAATAAGGAAAGTTACATAAGGAATATAGTTACATAAGGAATATGTTACAATAAGGAATATTACATAAGAAATAGTTACAATAAGGATTGTTACAAAGATATATAGGTTGTTACAAATGGAAGAAGGAATAGTACATAAGGAATAGTTACAAAGGAATTTTAAATAGGAATATAGTACAATAATATGTACAAGGAATAATTACATAAAAAGTTCAATAAGGAATATAGTACATAAGGAATTAGTAAATAAGTATAGTTACATAAGGAATATAGTACTAAGGAATATAGTTACATAAGAATAGTTCAATAAGGAATATAGTTACAATAAGGATATAGTTACAATAAGGATATGTTAATAAGGAATAAGTTACATAAGGAATATAGTTACATAAGGATGTTACAAAATTAGTACAAAGGAATTAGTTACAATAGGAATAGTTACATAAGGAATATAGTTACATAAGGAATATAGTTACAATAAGAATATAGTTACAATAAGAATTGTTACAATAGGAATATAGTTAAAGTAGGAATATAGTTACATAAGAATATAGTTACAATAAGAATATGTTACAATAAGAATTATACAAGGATATAGTTAATAAGGAATAGTTACAATAAATAATTAATGAATTTACAGTAGAATATGTAATAGGAATATAGTTACATAGGATATGTTCAATAGGAATATGTTACATAAGGAATATAGTTACAATAAGGATTAGTTACATAAGGAATATAGTACAATAGAATATATTCATAAGGAATATAGTTCAATAAGGAATGTAATAGGAATATGTTACTAGGAATATAGTACATAAGGTATAGTTCAATAAGGAATAGTTACAATAGATATGTACAAGGATATAGTTACATAAGGATATGTTACAAAAGGATATTCATAGAATAGTACATAGGAATATAGTACAAGAATATAGTTCAATAGGAATATAGTACAAAGGATATGTTACAGTAGGAATATGTTCATAAGGAATTGTAAAGGAAATGTTACTAGGAAGTACATAAGAGTAATAGAAATGTACATAAGATTGTACATAAATATAGTACAATAAGGATATAGTTACAATAGGAATTAGTTACATAGGATAGTACAAGGAAATGTTACATAAGGAATAGTACAATAAGGAATAATTACAATAAGGAATATAGTAACAAGAATATAGTTACAGAGGATAGTAACAATAGGAATTGTTACAAAAGGATATAGTTACAATAAGGATATAGTTACAATAAGGAATAAGTTACAATAAGATATAGTTACAATAAGGAATATAGTTACATAAAATTATTACAATAAGGAAAAAAGTAAGGAATATAGTTACAATAAGGATATAGTAAATAAGGAATTTATAGGTTATAATAAGGAATTATACATAGGAAGTAAATAGATATAAATAAGGAATATAAAGTTAATAATGAATAAGTTACAATAAGGAATATAGTTACAATAAGAATATAGTTACAATAAGGAATTAGTTACAATAAGAATATAGTACAATAAGGAATATTACTAAGGAATATATACAATAAGAATAAGTTACATAAGAATTATACAATAAGAAATATTACAAAGAATAACAAAAGGAATAATACATAAGAATATCATAAGATATAAAAAGAAAAATACAAAGAAAGTTACAAGGAATATATAATATATTATAGATATTACATAGAATAACAAAAGAATATTACAAGGATTTATTACAATAAGGAATGTACAATAAGATATAGATAGATATTTACAAAAGGATTATAACAATAAGGAATATAGTTACAGTAAGGAATATAGTTACAATAAGGAATATAGTTAAATAAGGAATATAGTTACATAAGAATATTTTAACATAAGGAATATAGTACAATAAGGAATATAGTTACAATAAGAATTAGTTACAATAAGGAATATAGTTACAATAAGGAATATAGTTACAATAAGGAATATATTTACAATAAGGAATATAGTACAGTATAAGGAATATAGTACAATAAGGAATATAGTTACAATAAGGAATATAGTTACAATAAGGAATATAGTTACATAAGGAAATAGTTACAATAAGGAATATAGTTACAATAAGGAATATAGTTACAATAAGGAATATATACAATAAGGAATATAGTTACAATAAGGAATAAGTTACAATAAGGAATATAGTTACAATAAGAATAAGGAATAAGTACAATAAGGATATAGTTACATAAGGAATAGTTACAATAAGAATATATTACAATAGGAATATGGTTACATAGGAATATGTTACAATAGGAAAAAATAGTTAAACAAGGAATATAGTTACATAAGGAATATAGTTACAATAAGATATAGTACAAAAGGAATATGTTACAATAAGATATAGTACAATAAGGAATATAGTTACAATAAGAATATGTTACAATAAGGAATATATTACAATAAGATATAGTAACAATAAGGAATATAGTTACATAAGGAATATAGTTACAATAAGGAATATAGTACAATAAGGAATTAGTTACATAAGGAATATATTACAATAAGGAATATAGTTACAATAAGGAATTAGTACAATAAGATTAGTTACAAAAGGAATATAGTTACAATAAGGAATATAGTTAATAAGGAATATAGTTACAATAAGAATATAGTTACAATAAGGAATAGTTACAATAAGGAATATAGTTACAATAAGAATAAGTACATAGTTAGACAATAAGGAATATAGTTACAATAAGGAATATAGTTACAATAAGGAATATAGTACAATAAGGAATATAGTTACAATAAGATATAGTTACAATAAGGAATATGTTACATAAGAATTAGTTACAATAAGGAATATAGTTACAATAAGGAATATAGTTACAATAAGGAATATGTTACAATAAGGAATTATAGTTATAGTACAATAAGGAATATAGTTACAATAAGGAATATAGTTACAATAAGGAATATAGTTACAATAGGAATATAGTAACAATAAGGAATATAGTTACATTAAGAATATAGTTACAATAAGAATATAGTAACAATAAGGAATATAGTTACAGTAAGGAATATAGTTACAATAAGGAATATAGTTACAATAAGGAATATTGTTACAATAAGGAATATAGTAACAATAAGGAATAAGTTACATAAGGAATATAGTTACAATAAGAATATAGTTACAATAAGGAATATAGTTACAATAAGGAATATAGTTACAATAAGGAATATAGTAACAATAAGGAATATAGTTACAATAAGGAATATAGTTACAATAAGGAATATAGTAACAATAAGGAATATAGTTACAGTAAGGAATATAGTTACAATAAGGAATATGGTTACAGAAAGGAATATAGTTACAGTAAGGAATATAGTTACAATAAGGAATATAGTTACAATAAGGAATATAGTTACAATAAGGAATATGGTTACAGTAAGGAATATAGTTACAAAAAGGAATATAGTTACAATAAGGAATATAGTTACAATAAGGAATATAGTTACAATAAGGAATATAGTAACAATAAGGAATATAGTTACAATAAGGAATATAGTTACAATAAAGAATATTGTAACAATAAGTGATATAGTTACATTAAGGAATATAGTTACAATAAGGAATATAGTTACAATAAGGAATATAGTTACAATAAGGAATATAGTTACAATAAGAAATATGGTTACAGTAAGGAATATAGTTACAGTAAGGAATATAATTACAATAAGGAATATAGTTACAATAAGGAATATAGTTACAATAAGGAATATGGTTACAGTAAGGAATATAGTTTACAATAAGGAATATAGTTACAAAAGGAATATAGTTACAATAAGGAATATAGTTACAATAAGGAATATAGTTACAATAAGGAATATAGTTACAATAAGGAATATAGTTACAATAAGGAATATAGTTACAGTAAGGAATATAGTTACAGTAAGGAATATAGCTACAATAAGGTATATAGTTACAATAAGGAATATGGTTACAGTAAGGAATATAGTTACAATAAGGAATATAGTTACAATAAGGAATATAGTTACAATAAGGAATATAGTTACAATAAGGAATATAGTTACAATGAGGAATATAGTTACAGTAAGGAATATAGTTACAATAAGGAATATAGTTACAGTAAGGAATATAGTTACAGTAAGGAATATAGTTACAGTAAGGAATATAGTTACAATAAGTAATATAGTTGCAATAAGGAATAGAGTTACAATAAGGAATATAATTACAGTAAGGAATATGGTTACAATATGGAATATAGTTACAATGCGGAATATAGTTACAGTAAGGACTATAGTTACAATAAGGAATATAGTTACAATAAGGAATATAGTTACAATATGGAATATTGTTACAGTGAGGAATATAGTTACAATAAGGAATATGCTTACAATAAGAACTATAGTAACAATAAGGAATATAGTTACAGTAAGGAATATAGTTACAATAAGGAATATAGTTACAATAAGTAATATAGTTACAATATGGAATATTGTTACAGTGAGGAATATAGGTACAATAAGGAATATAGTTACAATATGGAATATAGTTACAATAAGGAATATGGTTACAATAAGGAATATAGTTACAGTAAGGAATATAGTTACAATAAGGAATATAGTTACAATAAGGAATATAGTTACAATAAGGAATATAGTTACAGTAAGGAATATAGTTACAATAAGGAATATGGTCACAATAAGGAATATAGTTACAGGAAGGAATGTGGTTACAATATGGAATATAGTTACAATAAGGAATATAGTTACAGTAAGGAATATAGTTACAGTAAGGATTATAGTAACAATAAGGAATATAGTTACAGTAAGAAATATAGTTACAGTAAGGAATATAGTTACAATAAGGAATATAGTTACAATAAGGAATATGGTTACAGTAAGGAATATAGTTACCATAAGGAATATAGTTACAGTAAGGAATATGGTTACAATATGGAATATAGTTACAATAAGGAATATAGTTACAGTAAGGAATATAGTTGCAATAAGGAATATAGTTACAATAAGCAATATAGTTACAATATGGAATATTGTTACAGTGAGGAATATAGTTACAATAAGGAATATGGTTACAATAAGAAATATAGTTTCAATAAGGAATATAGTTACAGTAAGTAATATAGTTACAATAAGGAATATAGTTACAATAAGGAATATAGTTACAATATGGAATATTGTTACAGTGAGGAATATAGTTACAATAAGGAATATGGTTACAATAAGGAATATAGTTACAATAAGGAATATGGTTACAGTAAGGAATATAGTTACAAAAAGGAATATAGTTACAATAAGGAATATAGTTACAATATGGAATATAGTTACAGTAAGGAATATGGTTACAATATGGAATATAGTTACAATAAGGTATATAGTTTCAGTAAGGAATATAGTTACAATAAGGAATATAGTTACAGTAAGGAATATAGTTACAATATGGAATATTTTTACAGTGAGGAATATAGTTACAATAAGGAATATGGTTACAATAAAAAATATAGTTACAATAAGGAATATTGTTACAATAAGGAATATAGGTACAATAAGGAATGAAGAATTAATATAATATAAATTATCACCACTTATGTCAAAGAGAAAATGGGCAAACATATTCAAATTAATTCGCGGATGACTACACTCTAATTGATTAAAATCTAAGAAATACAGCAATACAAGTTAATATCTTAAACGATGTTAGTTGATATTCTGACAACGTAAGTTGTACATCGATTTGGATCGCTTCCTCGACTTAGGCGATGATGAATTGCGGAAACGAAGGTTTGCTTTTGAGCTGAACGATCATGGAGCTGCATCATTGCTACTTGGCTGTCGTCAGTGTCGATTGTGCGATAAAGTTTGTACCTATTGTCAAAATGCTCGTCGACATGAATGAAAGATCTGTACGAAGAGTCCTTTTCGCGCGATGAAGCAATACAACATTTGTCCCACTAAGTTTGTGTAAAGCGATAATTTGAAGGAAATATAGACAGAGGCAAGGATTCGTCATTTGTAGTCAGCAATTGTTGCCGGCAATACCTCCTGCTGCATTGATGCTTACCGATTCGATAGGTGATTATGATGAGACAGTTAATGCTAAAGACGAAATGAGTGCAGTAGAGTCAGCTTGCGCAGAACGCTAACTAGCAATACATTCGCGTGAAGTCAACAAACTTCAAAATAAACGGTCGTAGGCCTTAAATTCTGATGAGCATTCAACTCATGCTACAAAGGAAAGTAAATTTTATATTGAGAATTGAACAGGAAGTGGAAACGGTCATGAAGACAGAGCTAATGTTGTAAACGAAGATGGTGACTCTCTCGATGTACTGACAAGCCCCTCCAACACATTTGCTGAAACAAGCGAAATTGAAAAAACAGAATATGCTGAGAACACTGACAAAATGTTCACCGAATAACAAAATGAACTTTTTGATATACTCGCATATTTTATTGACCTCCACAAACATGGGTATCACTTTCTCATTGTTAAGATATATTGAATCATCAGTAAACTGAAGGAACGGGGATATATCGTAAGATGTGATGAACTGATATCTTCTGAAACTGTAAATGCAAAATAATATTAAAGTATTACTTTTGTGTCGCATCCCTCACAACTTTAAATTGTTGCTGTAAGCACTTGCCTATAAATGTAAAGATATGAATACAGAATTATAATAAATACTTTAGAAATATAGTATTAGAAAAAAGCATGTATTGCTAACTGCATACAAAACATTAACTAATTAATATGGAGCTAATTGAACTGCATTGCTAGTTGCGATTATAGTGTTGATTGTGAATGTGTGCTCTTTGTGCTGTTTATTGCGGTGCTGATTGTAAATGTGGTGCTGATTGTGCTGTTTATTGCGGTGCTGATTGTGAATGTGTGCTCATTGTGCTGTTTATTGTGGTGCTGATTGTAAATGTGGTGCTCATTGTGCTGTTTATTGCAGTGCTGATTGTAAATGTGGTGCTGATTGTGAATGTGTGCTCACTGTGCTGTTTATTGCGGTGCTGATTGTAAATGTGGTGTTCATTGTGCTGTTTATTGCGGTGCTGATTGTAAATGTAGTACTGATTGTGGTGCTGACTGTGGTGCTGACTGTGATTCCAGTGCTTTTTTGTGGTGCTGATTGATGGGATGGTTGCGAGATTGGTGGAAATATTTATTAAAAAAACAAGTATTTCATTAATTTTTTTACTTTTTAAAATTTTATTTTCTTGTATTATTTGGCTACAAGGTCAATGGTCATTGCTAAATGTTACAGACATCCAAGAAGGTGGTAGTAGTAGTCAGTAATTTAATAAGCTTGCTAGAGTTTATGGAATTTTCTCTCGAGTTTTGTTTTCAATGTCATTCAAGGTCACTGGGTCCAGGTCAAGATAACCTGCATACAATATGGTCGTAGTAATCAGTAATGTAATATGCTAGTGAACTTTTCTGAAATTTTAATGATTATTTTGGGTTCAAGGTAATTCAAGGTCATGGTATCAAGATAATGGTTAACTGCATCCAATACTGTGGTATCATTCAGTAACATAATATGCTTGCTTACTTTCTTGAAATTTTAAATAATTCTTTCTTCCAGGCAAATCAAGGTCACATTGTCAATGTCAAGGTCGCCTGCATCCTGTATGGGGGCAATGGTCAGTAATGTAATATGCCTGCTGACTTTTTAGGAATTTTTATGAGTTTTTCAAGGTCAATGGAGGTCACATGGTCAAGGTCATATGTTTAAGGTCGATGTCATACACGACAATATGGTAGTATTAGTTAGTGATGTAATAATGCTTGCTGACTTTTATGAATTTTTATAAAATTTTGAATTCAAAGTCAATTAAAGTCATGGGAACAAGGTCACCTGCATTAAATATAGTCGTATTAGTCGGTAATGTAATACGCTCGTTGAGTTTTATGAATTTGTTGCCATATTTATACTTTTTTTGATGAAAAAGGGACATTATAAGGTAAAAATGGGAAAATTTAAAAGGAAAAGGGACATTTTTAAGAAAAAAAGGGAAGTTGTTAGGGAAAATAATCGCCAGGGGACTAGATTTTTTAAATAAATATAAAATAATTTTATTAATATTCTAATAAATTTCTAAAATGAATTTTGTTTTAATTTTTGGAATTTTTAAAAATATTTTTGGATTTTTAGAGTTAAAGGCCAACGGTCAACGGTCACTGGCTTCCAAAATAACGGCTGGGTGACTGGAATGACAGCACAACTAGCTCGGAGCTCCGATGCCAGAGGCTGATGTGCGTGGACATTCCAAACCCTACAAGTCAAGTGAATATCTAGCACTGAATTATAATTTGAACAAACTAGAAATATTAGAAAGACTAATTATTAGAAAAATACTAGAACTACGAAAAAATACAGAAGGCTGGGGATTGAGGAGTAAAGATGAAATTGTATGGAATGGACGAAAATAGGTTAATAAAATACATCTTCAAATATCTTTGAAAGAAATGTCAACAAGTTGGATTCAAGGAGTCAAGAATTATTTGCAAAGAAACAAAATAAAAGCAGAAGATGCTACAGAAATAAAGTTTTTCTTTAAGGACAAAAGTTTTAATAATGGAAGGATTCCCAAGATGATCGAGAAGGGGGGGGGGGGGGGGAGAAGAGGTTGAAAATGGTCCAAATTAAGAAAAAAGAGACAGTGAAAATATGAAGTATTATTGGAAGAAAAGAGAAGAACAAATTATAAGGAACTTAAATTGACATATCCACAGATGGTCTAACGGAAATAGTAATAAAATGAGTTAATAATTGTAGTACAAATTGTTGACAACCTACAACCTTGAGAAGAACGATGGGGGGGGGGGGGGGGGTTGGCAACTCGTTCTCGCCACTATCGGAAATACTAGATAAGAAACATTGTTTGAGAACTAAGTGAAGCCGAACACTAGGCTCTGAATAAAGAGGACCCATATTCGATTCCCGGCACAGCCATCTTGACATCACTATTCCAGGTTTTTTTTCGGTTTTTTTCTAGTAAATCTGGGCTGTTCCCTCGAAGTAGGTCATGTCTGCACTTCTCCCTCTCCATGTTGTCCGAGCAACTTGCCTCGTCTCTGGCGAGATGCGTTACACGACACTGTAATACCTAATCCAAACACAAGCTTGCTAACTGTTATTCTAAGTAGAACAGTGCTCAGAACGTCAGCCACACGCAAGAATAGACACTCTCAGAACGTACCGGACTTATCATCGCAAGTGTCCACCAAAACTAAATTTGCAGTTAACTTGAACTCTCAAAATGATTCGTGGACAGTAGCGATACTGACAACATATCCACGTCGGCTCACTATTTGCCTTAAACCTTCTTTATGTGCCAATTATAGGCATTGAAGGTCAATTAGAGTTGGTACGAGCACCAGGTTACTGTGAATGTCTTTAAATACTACTAACTATAACAATTCTAACCATAATTCACCTCAAAAATTTTGCCACAAAATATATCAATTAATTTTTGTATATCTGTTTGTTTTTTTTAATACATTTTTATTACAAAAACGAATTGAAAGGGCTTTATAAATACGTGACTTTTGTGCTAAATACCATGTTTTTGCTAAATACCATGTTTGTGTTCAATACCATGTTTGTGTTCAATACTATGTGTTCAATACCATGTTTGTGCTAAATACCAAGTTTGTGCTAAATACCATGTTTGTGTTCAATTTATTAGATTATAAATTATTATAACACTTCCATTAAACTATCTACTTACTTCTTCCTTATACACTACATTTTTATGGAATATTTGCGATTACGTGCAGAAAACATTAAAAATATTATGTTTAAAACATATTTCGTTTATAAACAGCCAGAATTGTAAAGTGTTTCTTTGAACATGCTTTATACACATGTTAGCGATCACGAAAAATTTATGAAACTTTTACTTTTCATCCGTGTAATAGTAAACAGCGATTCAAAATTACAGTTCTTTAGTAAGACTTGGTTTTTTATTATAATATAATTTTATTCAGTTTAATTTGTTTCAAATTTTAAATATGTCCTTGCATTCTTCTCAACACTAAAAATGTTTGAAATATCCATATCTTGCGCTACTCTCTTGTACGCAGTGCAGAGAGCACTCAACTCAAAACAGAATGTTCGTATATCGTAAGCGCGTTGGTTTTGATTATTCATGAACAATACGTACACTAACATAATGCGCAATTCCTACAGATAAGATGGCTCACCAGATTTTCATTTTACGTTTGTATTAAATAATGTGTGTAAGTCCTCGACATGTCATGACTTTTCCACATTCCCGCCCTAAATATGGTTTAAAAAATACTTCTAACTGATCAACTTTTCCCAGTGTACACTGCCTTAAAATGGAATCCTTTTTTTAAGGTCACGTTTTTTAGGAAACTTACGAAGGCGTCTCAACTTAGTTGCTGCGTTCATCAGAAAAACAAATATTACGACTATGTTTTTTAGTTCTCCTGAAATAAACTAACTTCAAGTTTAGTCTTCGAACTGCAGACATATAAAAAGAATAAAATTAACTTATACTTTTTTTTTGCTTGTCAATGACCTAGTCGTCTCACGAACTCGGTATTTTCAGTATACTGTATTGTTATCTGCTATGTTTCAGTGAAATATGGGCTGCGGTGGCTGAGCGGTTAGACTGCTTGCCTCCTACCTGTTTATCCGGGTACAATACCCGGCCGGGTTTCTCCGGAATTTTCGGAAGTGGATATCGTGCTAGACGATTCTGCTGGTTGGCGGGTTTTCTAGGGGATATCCCGTTTCTAGCACCCTTGCATTCCGGTGGTGCTCCATTCTCACCTCATTTCACCTTCATCGGCTGTCAAGACCCCGTTGTTAAGAGAGGCTCAAATCTTTCAAGTCAGCACAATCAAGCAATATATTCCGTATTTAAGGGCGAGGTGACCTCAAGTTTTGTTCGGTGAGCTGCTATGAAAGACATATAAATTCAAAATATCAAACTCGGAGCAAGAATTTTTCTATAAAGCCCAGAAAATGTATCTGGTTAGTGAGAATGTGTGTAAGCACGGAGCACTAAATTTCCTTATATAAGTTTAGAAAACTAATATAAAGGGCGTAGCAATATGCCCTTTACAAAATAAAGAATAACTTCATAGAAGCGCTGGATGAGCTGAAAAATTAATCTTAATGTTAAGAAAACCAGCAAAGAATTTTTATTCCATTTCCATCTTATTTTTACCAAATCTGGAAAATTACCTAAGCAGCTTCATGCATCCTTGCAAAGTATGAACGTTTTGACGAAACTTCCTTATTTACACTTTTTTCGCTTTGCATCCAGCAAATAATACGAATGCAGATAATCTATCACGCACGCGTAGTTATATAAAGGCTATTCATGATAAAGTGAGCACTTTAGAAATCAACATCTGGACAAAATCACTGCCCCAACTTGTATTTCTATAACCAGGTGAACTGAGCTACAAGTGCGGCGCCTGTCGAGAGAGACCAGTTCCATATCTAAACGTTGATTTATAAGTCTTGAGTTAACGTTTCTGTATGCTGGATTGATTTCTATCATTTCTGATTTTCTTTAGTGCATATACATGTAACGATAAGTTAATTTGTGAAAAATTTACTTTTCTAAGTATTTCACAGTTTTGCTTGACCGGCGCATCAATACAGTGATGAGGCCCATTTTAAATATAATTTTACATAAGGTGGAAGAATATAAAACGTGCCTACAAGTAGATCTTAAGCAGGGATTTCAAATGAGTCGGTTTATCGCGAACAGCCTATATCAGTAGTTCATTCATAAGTAGTACCTCTCCATAAATGTCTACCAATCTTAAGCATATTTTAGTACCTAACTATAATTTCTCTTCTCTTGTGTTACTCTCAGAAATATTCGATCTCTAAGAACATCGTTGTCGGCGAGACATTAACCCCTGCCTACCCACCTACCTGAGAGATCAATCAAAGACGAACCAATAAAACATTGCTTCTTTATTCTCAGACTTTCACGTTGGATACAATTATTTTCTTGTACTGTATTGTAAAAACTTGCGTAAATTTACGTGACATAGACTATACATACATGACATAAGTTTCCCAACTCCGTTAGTACCATAGACTATACATACGTGACATAAGTTTCCCAACTCCGTTAGTGACATAGACTATACATACGTGACATAAGTTTCCCAACTCCGTTAGTGACATAGACTATACATACATGACATAAGTTTCCCAACTCCGTTAGTGACATAGACTATACATACATGACATAAGTTTCCCAACTCCGTTAGTGACATAGACTATACATACGTGACATAAGTTTCCCAACTCCGTTAGTGACATAGACTATACATACGTGACATAAGTTTCCCAACTCCGTTAGTGACATAGACTATACATACGTGACATAAGTTTCCCAACTCCGTTAGTGACATAGACTATACATACGTGACATAAGTTTCCCAACTCCGTTAGTGACATAGACTATACATACATGACATAAGTTTCCCAACTCCGTTAGTGATTCAACTTCCCGTGTCAAAGTACAAATATCACAAAATAAGTAAAATTACGACGCCTTCATACTCTGATATCAAATAACAACTCTATGAAGAAAAATTCGTGCACTTTTTCACCTCAGCAAGAAAATGTTAATGCATATTACAAAGGTGTTTCACTAGTTATTACAGGGGTGATTATATTATTTCACATGAAATGCAAATGCCCATCTAATACGAATAGCTGATTAAATACTTTAACAATCATTATGATACATGCATTCCGCAGTGCCATATCATCGTCTCAGCTCATTAATCAGCGTACCAAGGTAATAGTCTCCTTACCTACAAGGAATTTTAGCACGTCAATTATGCGTTGAGAACATTACAAGTATACACGCTTAAGGAAAAGATCTTAACTGTGATAACACATATAATGTAAGTGTCTCATAAGGTAAAATTTAAATAAAAAACAGAGTGAAAAAACTATCTGCTAGTTAAAATATTACAATATAACAAAATCAAGAATTTCTTACTTCGTAATAAATATTTACAGACACCAAACATGCACTTCCAAATAAAGCGGGATTACAAGATCCGCAAGCAATCTTCATACAATTTCCATTAAATATAGTAGAAACCTAAGAAATGTAATATATGGACACGAGACTGGTGTTGTTTCCGTTCTTTGAAAAACCCGCTTTAATTTCTCACCACGCATGTTTTCGCTAGAAGACATATAAAAAGTCAGTTTATTTCTTGCAATGGCATTAAATAAAGTGAAACACTTATGGGTGGCCTTTTTGAATAAAATAAATTTAATAAAATGAAAATAGGCTGTCAGGCGACCGCCATGTCTGTCAATATTAATTACCTTGTCCACCATCTTCAAATTCCGTGACTTCGATCTTGATCTCGTGATGAAAACAATCGCAAAAAATTGAAAACACCCTAACACATAGTCGCGTAAAGATTGCAAAATTAACCCCGACTGTCATCTTGGACATCTGTAAATTTAACTTAAATCCCAGATATTCTTGAACCAAAAAATCGGAAAGAATCTAAAATAAAGTGGCACGAACAGTAAAATTAGGAAAACTTTTCATTGTTAATAACAGCCATCTTGGATTTCCATGACACTTTGAACCCGACAACTTGATAAATATAGCAAAAACAAAAGTTAAAAATGTTTCATAATCGAGAGAATTATAATTTACCCCGACAACCATTTTGAATCAACATGGTGTTGATCTTGACCCATGATGACCTTTAGCCCAAAAAATAAATAGAAGTCCCAAAAATTCGCAAAATAAATTGAAATCAGACGAGAAATTACTATTTTGACCACGACCACTTTCTGTGAACTAACTTTGACCCCACGCAACTTACCCCTAACAATAACAAAATTGCAAAAGAATTTGTTTAAAGAATATGTGGGCAAATTCTTAAATACATTTTTAAAACTAAAGAAACAAATAAAAAATATACATATTTTTTCGAAAATAATTTTTTTTTTTTTAATTTTAGACTATTTTGAAGAAAATTATACAAATAATAACATGTAAGGGGGCGAAGTTTGGGTTCTTGTAAAGATACCAGTACTCTCGATACTGCGACCAGCAGACGAATCAAACACCACTCTTATATTTTATTGGCTATTTACATTCTCCCCTCCAAGCCAACTACTTCTCACCAACGAATCATTGGCATTACTTATCGCCCGATCCCTCTCCTCAACACTTTTCCACCAATTAATCACTATCTCGACACTCGCCATTACCACTACACTGCGATAGTGATGATGCCACACTGCTCACTCGTGACTGGCTATAGGTCGCACCACATATATCGACCTCTGTTGATAAATAATGTTATCAAAGTCGCGACACGGCGCAGTTCTTCGCTTGGTGCGAGAGGTGATATATCGCACTCCTTCTCATATTTTCAGCATTCAGACTGGTATGTTACTTTGTATGTTCGATTCTTCCATTATATTTCACGGGTTATTATCGGGCGTGCTTCTAATTACAAAATAAATTTTCCGATCTAAGTTAACATCTGCTCAGATTTCACCTACATGCTCGGACCAACGACCTATTGAAATATAGAGGTCGACATAAATTCTTTGTTTCATAGCGTCTCTGCGATCAGCATCTCGCCTTCGTCTTTGGTGATACCGTAATTGACTCTAGCTGGCCTGCCTACATTATCAAGCATACCATTCGCAAACTTTTGGGTCTAGGCCCTTGACACTTGGAATATACATCGTTAGCTCAAGCCTAATCAAACAAAAATATCAACCTATGATATAAGTCCTTTTATAATTATATTTGGCTACCATTTTCGAATCATTGACGATATACCTACCGAACTCACGAGTTAGAGGAGAAGCACTTTTATAGGCATAGAACAGTCAATATATGTACTGTTACAAACTATTCAACCTAGCATAAACTACGAATTCTGTTTTGTGAAAATGCTTCCAAATTGTTTATGTAAACCATACTCAACATGGTCAGTATCACAATTATCACTAATATGCAATCATACCATTCACATAGGTTACCAAGAAAAAATACTGGTCGTGTACACGAACTTGTAACACCGACCAACCAACAAGCATACCGTCTATCAATATCGAACAAGCCCCTCCTACAGACCGATAACACAAGCTCGCCAAAACAATTAATACGAGCCACCTAGATCAATATCGACTACAAAGACCATCCACAAGATCTACCATCTAGACCAACTAGACCATACAAGCGGACCATATCAATATCGAACAAGCTCCTCCTACAGACCGATAACACAAGCTCGCCAAAACAATTAATACGAGCCACCCAGATCAATATCGACTACAAAGACCATCCACAAGATCTACCATCTAGACCAACTAGACCATACAAGCGGACCATACCAATTGGCCATGCCAACGCACCTCAAAACGAAACCTCAAATAGAAAACGTAATACCAAACCTCAAAACAAAACATCAAAATAAAATCTAAAAAAAAATTCCAAATTCGAAAACTGCACTGCACATCCAAGGCCAGTCTAGGCGACCCGCTCGCCCCACGCAACACACTTATATGTGTAACACAACATGTGTGGTTCCTCTTCCATCCAGTTTTCTCAAGACCTGTAAAAGTAGTATCTGCCCTGTAGTCAGACATACTAGATGATGGCAAGGCTCGACCACCAGGTAGGACTATTCGGTGCTGAGGCCAATTGGCACCCAAAACTTGAACATCAATGTGAAGAAATTGTCATGTAAAGTATAGCTTAGGACTGGTGAGAGTGCAGTTGAGGCAAGCTGACTGGGTGAGCGACCAGTATGTAATGGGCGTGTCGCTTGTACCACGATGGCAGTGGGGAACTGCTCGAGAATTGGTGAAATTGCCTGGCACATCTATAATAAAGGCTCTACTTGTGGACAGCTGACTTGTAAAGGGGGTAAAATTTATGACCGTAGTGGAGAAATTAACTCAACCGCACCCTGGAATCTTAGTGAGCAGGTACCTTGGGAGGGCTGTTCTCCCCTACTTGTTTATCTGAGACGGGATGCTGCTATTGGTCCAGTCTGTTAATCATTGTGCGATCGTTCGGCCAGTACTGACTAACCAACAAGGGCCATGGAAGGCACAGTGCTGGACATAAAAAACATCTGCACCCATACGGTGTCATCCATTTGCGGTAAACTCCAGACCACACACTACTAGCTGTGCAATTCAAACTGTTAGAGTGAAGTCGTAAGAACATCACTGCAACATGTGATAGAGGGCACTAGTGACTAGTGCCTAGTGCTCAAAATGGCCATGCAATTTACGGGAAATCCAGAAGTCTGCATGTTAAGAGGCAGATCAGTATGTTACCACGTAGTGCGTGCGAATAATATCACCACCTATACCCAGGTGAATGAGGTGACACAGTCGGACTACACGAAGCGGGATGTCCTGCTCAGCATATAGCCATTCATCTTAGCCGCACAGTCACCAATGTGATACGATGTGTACAAGTGTGAATATGTACAGGTCGTACATCTCGTAGAGCTTGTACTGGCCTTGCCAGATGTACTACAGATAGAGAAGATCCAATGTTCAGTAGCAGAACATGGCCCCACTGCCAGAGAGCTCCTGCAATCTGTGGGACCTGCACTGCATTTTTCAGTCTCAACAAGAAACATTCATTTCAGTTTGATTGAGGCTGGCCTACAGGCACAGCATTTACAGCCCTTGGCATCGTGCGGCACTTCATTAGTGCGTAGTGGCCACATTAGGCAGAGGGTTGACGATGCTTTGTGTTCTGCGATGGGTCATATTTCTGTCTAAAAAATATCGTAAACCAGAATTATTAGTCATTCTTCTCTTTTATTAACACACTTTAGAAAGGGAAATAGAAAATTAAAACTATCATTGGACATGGACGTATGCTGTTCATGGTAAACTGAGCAGTATTTAAAACCCTGCTTTAAAATCTACTTTTATAAACGCTATGTATTCTTCCACCAAATGGGGAATTATCATTACCATGGGTGTGAGTACGTTATTCATGCGTCGGCCAAGTGAAACAGTTAAATTATAAAGGAAGTAAAAATTGTACAGTTTTAATTACTATTGCATTTTATATTTTTAAAAATAGTAATAAAAGTTAATTACTAAAATATTCACAACTTGACACTTTAAATTCTGCGATAATATATAGAGCAATTTTCCCTCCCTTGGTTACTACCAACTTGACTGGGTGCCCAGAGCCATTCAGTGCTCCCGTTACAATACACGCGGGATGGGGCAGTGACATTGCACAACGGTTGACTTCCAAAGTGCTAGCTATATACGGCTGCATCCCTAGACTCTGTTTAAGAGCCTTGGTAGACGACGCCCTAGGACAATATGGCCCTTCTCTTACTTGTTCAGTGACAGTGGGTGGGAATCATGCTCGAATGAAACAATCAAGGGCTGACTGGCAAATCCACCTCAGTGCAGATGTTCAGACTTCTCACCACGGAATGTAATCAACCAAGTGAGATGAGGTTGATCGGCACGGTAATGACAGTTTGAGAAGTTAGACGTCGTGTTCTTTGTCGCACGTAAGGCAAATATGGTTAAAGCGACGAACCTGCATGACTGAAGTGGGTTCCGAACCACAGCGTGCTCGACTCGGTGTTTATAATCTGAGTGCTGCTCGAGTTTTGAAGTGGAAATATTAGTTGTGTCGCCATCTTGCCACTCGAGCGTGCACGACCAGTGAAGTCTGGGCAGCATATATTTTCTTGACCAATCACAGTCTGATATGTTGTACCGGGGTAAAGAAAGGAGCTAAATGTGCCCGAGTGCTGAGTATATAAGGAAGTGGACACCGCAGTAGAGAGAGCAGAGTTGAGGGTTGAACGGCACAGCGCTTAGCATTTAAAAAGTATATTTTAGTATAATATTTTATAATATTGCAAAATATACACATTCTTCTTTCATATACAGCATAAATCGCACCTTCTGACAATTGTTATGTGCCTGTAATACGTTATTTATGAGTTCTTCATGTTGTATAGTCGGGTGCAGTGCTCCATAGACAGTTGTTTTACTTCAGCCTTAAGCGACGATGAGGTTGAAGTAAAATGAGGATGGAAGCTAGATAGAAGGGAAACCCTGTCATATACACGGTGAAAATTTTTTCAACAGAACCAGCGTAACCGATAAGCAGATGCGCGAAATGTTACCAAATTTTACAATTGTTCATCTTCAATTTAATTCCTGTATGAGGCCATTATTCATAATAGCAGATGATCATAACTCTGCATATCGCCTGCCAAACAATCGTGATTATAATACTACTCTGGTTTTCGAGGGATTACATGCAGTAATTCGTAATTATATTACACTGAAGTTTAATCATCCCTTCCTGATCCAGATTCTAAACGTTATTCGAGATAGAAATTGCCTGTCTCCGATAGTTGGTTACGATAATTATCTTTAGTTGTCATTTTAATTAAGTTAATATAGTTAAAGTTTCCATTAAAAAAATCATTTTGCAATTTGCTAATATTAATCAGGCTAAAAATAGTTAAAAACTGATAATTTAATTTAGAATTTCTGAAGTGTTCGTGGAAATTATAACGGTGCAAAGTGTTTGAACTACTACAGGTGGCAAGTTCTCTAAAGGTGTGTTTTGTGTTAGTATCTAAATGTCAGTAGCAAGAGAAAAAGAGAAGCAATGCAGTAACTGACAGAAGTAGTAATGTGATAGAACGAGTTGGAAATAACAGAACTGACAGGCGAGGCAGTTGCTACTTTAATTGCGTAAGTTACTATAAATGTGGATGTGGTTGTAGAAGGGGAATTAATAATATAAACAAGAGTCATTAATTAAAGATTTACTACTGTAATAGTTACAGTAGTTGTTACAAGTGTAGTAGGTGTAAGATAATAAGGTAAGAGTAGTTGTGATATTTGTAGAACTTAAGTTGTAATAATGATTGCATTAGTTGTAGTAATAGTTGGCGGTATATTTAGTCGCAGAGTAGTGGTAGTGGTAATTTTATTTGCAATAGTAATTTTCCTAGTATTAAATGTACGCATGTCAGGTGTAGTAGGAGTAGAAGCAATGTCAGTGAGAGTAGAGTGTTATGTGTAGAAGGATTTGTAATGATATTAGCAGCATTATTGTTATTACTAAGATAAGTAATTTCAGTTGCAGTATTTTCTGTATTGTATTTAGAATTATTTGTAGGGTGTTTAGAGTTTTTTAGTTTTAGATATTTGTTGTAGTATTTGTAAAACATTTCGTAGTCTGTGAAGATTTAATAGTAGTAGCATCATAAGCAGCAGGAGTAACAGTGATATTAACAATAGAGGCGCCAGGGCGCCAAAAAACTACAATAAATTAATACAATGAGGAAGTAAATAATATTTCGTTCTTTTTCTTCTTCTTCTTTTTTAGTTTTTTAGAAAAAATTAATTTTCTCATCAATTTAAGCTAGACATTTAAGGACTATTCTTTTAATTTTCGAATTCAGTAAAAATTTACAAACACTGCCCTATACAAAAAATGCAAACTATGTGTTAAATTTTTTTAGTTCATATTCTGCCTGTGTTACCGGTTAACTTGTAGCAATGCTGATTACAATATTTCGTGACCTATATTACAGATAAATGATAATACGAACTATAATAAAACGGAAGTGATTTTTTAGTTAACCAGGAAATCTGAAGGAAATTACAATGGGGGCTATCAGTTACTGTATAATATACAACATAATATACATGATATGTAGGCGGCATTCTCGGGAGTTAAACAGCAAGTATCTGTCAGAGCTTGTATAGTTTATTGCAAAAGATACAAAAATCGATAAATATTCACATTCGCATGTCCACTTTGCCATAGACACATTCGTACGAACATAGTGGTGTGTTGCTTTATGTAAAATCCTGATAGTAAAACTATATATATATATAATATTATCTAACAATATGACTTTCATTTGTAGTCTATCAACATCACTAACGAGCTTTTTTCAAGCAGTATCAAAATATCTGACGAAAATGTAAATACGATGCAGGATTTAAGAAAAGGTAACTCGTACAAAAATTACATAAAACATTAGTGTCGGCAACTACAACTCAGTTATAGTTTGAAATAAGTAGATATAATGAATACATTAAGGGATTTGTCTTATTCGGAACATTTTTTTTTTTACCTTAAACTGATTTTAAACAACGAAACTACTTTTGAAAAACTATCTGGATGAGCATAAAACAAAATATGACCGAAACAATAAAAACTATCATATATATAAAATATAATAACACTTGAACATGTAAGCTGGGTATTCCACAATAAAATAAAGAGGAATAAATCTTAGTTGAATATAATGTAAAAATGTTTATCACAATTAGGTTTTAGGACGAATATGTCAATCAGGCCTAGAGATACAAAAATATAACCCAGCAACACAAGAAGGTACGGGTGAGAAATGGCTGGTGAAAGATAGACGAATAAATACGACCAGCTTATGCTGGCCAGCTTTATTATGCCAGAAGCAGGCCGATATAAATATGGACTGTCCGCTAAATTATTACCGACAGTGTTATAAATATCCTGTATTGAAAACAATGATAAACAAAACGGACACCTAATGGTTGTCGGGCCTACAACGGATGGATGTCGCCTCGATGCCAGATATACGACGGCTGGATGTCGTTAACATGCCGGGCCTGTGACAGCTGGATGTCGTTACAATATCAAGCCTGCGGTAGCTGGGTGTCGCCACAATGCCGGGCCTGCGATGTCTGGATGTCGCTATGATAACGGGTCTTTGCCGGCTTGATGTTGCAATGGTACTGGGTCTGTGACAGAATTATGTCCAGACTGCCATTACAAAAATATATTTTTCCATCAAAAGATTTATAATTGTTTGCTCTTTACATATATGTATTTAAAATACTTTTCAACTTATGATGTGATAACGGAAATCTTTTACTTGCAGAGTGCGGATTCGAACATAAGAACCTTGAGTTGTTATTCCAGTATGCTAGCCTTTACTCCACAAAGTAATTTCCAGGTCTCATCCAGCAAGTTGGAATTTTTCGCAACACAAATTATTTTAAAGAAAAATATAAATTCCATTAAAATATAACTTCATAATTTTAAAACACTGATTATGTAACATTAATGTCTTCTAAGGCTTGCAAACCAAACAATTTTTGGTAATTTTTAATATATCTGTCCGATGGTTGTACAAATGAAAAAAATTCAAACTAAAGAAATGCCATGGGCTATCACGTGACGTACTTCAGCTTCAGCAAAACAGGAAAAAATTTGTATAAATAATTAATGTACATAAATGCGATGTGCACATTTATGTTAATGTATATAGCACTTCGTAAACTTAATCAGGGTTACATACGCATGTGTTGTATGCATGAAATATAGACCTATTGGAAATGAAATCTCTACATTTTTGTACATCAGTACGTAGGCTTATCCTTCGTATTTACATATATTAAAACATTGGGTTATGTGTTTTTGTAGATCCATGAAATATATTCCTTTATACTTAACTATATATATATATACAAAATAATTGTCTGAAAATGTTAGTGGGCCGGAATAAATAAGATGTTGGCCAGCTTACCGAAAAGACAAAGATACTGTGCCGGAATCAGCCCAGAATATTCTTTGAGATATTGGCTACAGTTTTGCTGTGAGATATCATGCCTACATAATTTCGGTGATATCTGTATATTATCCTAAATAATACAGTGGGCCATTGTCTTTATGCTAACGGCTAACACTCTGTCTCAAAAAAGACATCATGCCATTAATAGCTAGCTAACTTATAGTCTTTCAGGAAACACTTATCAAAAGTTTATCGTCAAAAAGACATCGTATATATATATATATATATATATATATATATATATATATATATATATATATATATATCTTTATTTAGATAAAGAGCCTTGTCATGAAAATGGTACTGGGATAGTATCAATAAGATATTCGCAATCTTACTGACAAGACAAAGATACTGTATCGGAATCGGATCAGAATCGTTTTTATTTGCTGGCAAAATGTTTACTGTGAGATATTATACCGTCATAATTGCGGTGATATAAATCTGTTATAAATAATACACTCGTGCATTGTCTTTATCGTGACGGCTAACACTCTGCATGCCGTTGTCAGACGGCTATATTGTTGCATATAAAAACAGTTGCAGATAGTGCCGGCAATGGGCCGAAAATTTGCCGAGAGGTTGTGTTTCCTAGGTATGCTTAGAACTTATGATATTGCAGAGTTGAGTAATAGTATTAACAAATGCAGTAAAATATATTAAGGGAGTTAAATAATAAAATAATATTTTGGATGGTTACATGACACTGTACGACTATAATTATTCATCATTTAAGAGTCCTATGTTCTGAAACGTTTTCTGTGAAATCGTTGTTTGCGCGTAAACGCATATCTAGGAAAATAAAAGTAATGGAAATATTTATTTTTGTCAGAAAAGATAAAAGAACAATTATCGATGACCATATTTTTTACTTTTGTCATATTAAGTGTATTCTTAGAGAAAAAAATTAGTGAAAATGTTCTAATATCGAATTTTGAAAACTGGCCTACGCAGTTTCCTTAATCAGCAAGAAAAAGTTCAAAGATACGGGCGTAGTTAAATCTGTGGACTTTTATCGACTGTAATAAAACCCCTATGTTACATATCTAATTTGCACAGTACAGGGTTATGGCGGAAAAACTGCACGCCTTGGCCGCAGGGGTGACGAGGAGCTAGGCGTTATGGCGGAAACACTGCACTCCTTGGCCGCAGGGTTGACGAGGAGCTAGGCGTTATGGCGGAAACACTGCACGCCTTGGCCGCAGGGTTGACGAGGAGCTAGGCGTTATGGCGGAAACACTGCACGCCTTGGCCGCAGGGTTGACGAGGAGCTAGGAGTTATGGCGGAAACACTGCACGCCTTGGCCGCAGGGGTTGACGAGGAGCTAGCGTTATGGCGGAAACACTGCACTCCTTGGCCGCAGGGTTGACGAGGAGCTAGCGTTATGCGAAACATGCACGCCTTGGCCGCAGGGTGACGAGAGCTAGCGTTATTTCGAAACACTGCACGCCTTGGCCGCAAGGTTGACGAGGAGCTAGGAGTTATGGGGAAACACTGCACGCCTTGGCCGCAGGTTGACGAGGAGCTATGCGTTATGGCGGAAACACTGCACGCCTTGGCCGCAGGTGACGAGGAGCTAGGCGTTATGGCGAAACATGCACGCCTTGGCGCAAGGTGACGAGGAGCTAGGCGTTATGGCGGAAACACTGCTCGACTTGGCCGCAGGTTGACGAGGAGCTAGGCTTATGGCGGAAACACTGCACGCCTTGGCCGCAGGGTTGACGAGAGCTAGCGTTATGGCGGAAACACTGCACGCCTTGGCCGCAGGTTACGAGGAGCTAGGCGTATGGCGGAAACACTGCACGCCTTGGCCGCAGGGGTGACGAGGAGCTAGGCGTTATGGCGGAAACACTGCACGCCTTGGCCGCAGGTTGACGAGGAGCTAGGCTTATGGCGGAAACACTGCACGCCTTGGCCGCAGGTGACGAGGAGCTAGCGTTATGGCGGAAACACTGCACCCTTGGCCGCAGGGTGACGAGGAGCTAGGAGTTATGGCGGAAACATGCACGCCTTGCCGCAGGGTGACGAGGAGCTAGCTTATGGCGGAAACGCACGTTGGGGTTCGGGCTAGGATGGAAACACTGCACGCTTGGCGAGGTGAGAGAGTAGGTTGGGGAAACAGGCTTGCGCAGGGTAGGTGCGTTATGGAAATGCACGCTTGGCGCAGGTACGAGGATAGCGTTTGCGGAACATGCGCTTGCCGGTTGAGAGAGTAGTTATGGGAACATGACCTTGGGAGGGTGCGAGGAGGGTTAGCGAAATCACCTGGCCGAGGGTGACGAGAGTGTTATGCGGAAACAGCCGCCTGGGCAGGCGAGGCTGGAGTTATGCGGAAACGCAGCTGGCGCAGGTGAGGAGCTAGCGTTATGGGAAACATCACCCTGCCGCAGTGACAGGATAGCTTATGGCGAAACATGCACGCCTTGCCGAGTGACGAGGAGTAGGCGTTATGGCGGAACACTACGGCCGATGCGAGAGGTTAGGGATGCTGCGCGTTAGGCGGAGAACACTCACTTGGCCGCAGGGTTGACGAGGCTAGGTTATGGCGGAACACTGCACCCTGGCGCGGGTGACGAGGAGTAGGGTTATGGCGGAAACATGCACGCTGGCCGCAGGTGACGAGGAGCTAGGCGTTATGGCGGAAAACTGCACGCCTTGGCCCAGGTTGACGAGGAGTAGGCTATGGCGAACACGCACGCCTTGCGCAGGGTTACGAGGAGCAGCGTTATGGCGGAAACCTCACCCTTGGGCAGGTGACGAGGAGTAGGTTATGGCGGAACCTGCACCTTGGCGCAGGGTGACGGGAGTAGGCGTTATGGGGAAACACTGCACCTGGCGCAGGTGCGAGAGCTAGGGTTAGGCGAAACTGCACCCTTGCGCAGGTGACGAGGAGCTAGGTTATGGCGGAAACACTGCCGCTGCCAGGTTGACGAGGAGCTAGGCTTATGCGGAAACACTGCACGCTTGGCCGCAGGTTGACGAGGAGCAGGTTATGCGGAAACACTGCACGCCTTGCCCGCAGGGTTGACGAGGAGCAGGCGTTATGGCGAAACATGCACGCCTTGGCCGCAGGGTGACGAGGAGCTAGGCGTTATGGCGGAAACATGCCGCCTTGGCGCAGGGTGACGAGGAGCTAGGCGTTATGGCGGAAACACTGCACGCTTGGCCGCAGGTGACGAGGAGCTAGGTTATGGCGAAACATCACGCCTGCCGCAGGGTGACGAGGAGCTAGGTTATGGGAAACACTGCACGCCTTGGCCGAGGTGACGAGGACTAGGTTATGGCGAACACTGCACGCCTTGGCCGAGGTTGACGAGGAGCTAGGGTTATGGCGGAAACACTGCACGCCTTGGCGCAGGGTTGACGAGGAGCTAGGCGTTTGGCGGAACACTGCACGCCTGGCGCAGGGTGACGAGGAGCTAGGTTATGGCGGAAACCTGCACGCCTTGGCCGCAGGGTGACGAGGAGCTAGGCTTATGCGGAAACACTCACGCCTTGGCGCAGGTGACGAGAGCTAGGCGTTATGGCGAAACACTGCACGCTTGGCCGCAGGGTGACGAGGAGCTAGGGTTATGGCGGAAACACTGCACCCTTGGCGCAGGGTTGACGAGGAGCTAGGGTTATGGCGGAAACACTGCACGCCTTGGCGGCAGGGTGACGAGGAGCTAGGCGTTATGGCGGAAACACTGCACGCCTTGGCGCAGGTGACGAGGAGCTAGGCGTTATGGCGGAAACACTGCACGCCTGCCGCAGGTGACGAGGAGCTAGGCGTTATGGCGGAAACACTACACGCTTGCCGCAGGGTGACGAGGAGTAGGCGTTATGGCGGAAACACTGCACTCCTTGCGCAGGGTTGACGAGGAGCTAGGCGTTATGGCGGAAACACTGCACTCCTTGGCCGCAGGTTGACGAGGAGTAGGGTTATGGCGGAAACACTGCACGCCTTGGCCGCGGGTGACGAGGAGCTAGGCGTTATGGCGGAAACATGCACGCCTTGGCCGCAAGGTGACGAGGAGCTAGGCGTTATGGCGGAAACACTGCACGCCTTGGCCGCAGGTTGACGAGGAGCTAGGCGTTATGGCGGAAACACTGCACGCCTTGGCCGCAGGTGACGAGGAGCTAGGCGTTATGGCGGAAACACTGCACCCTTGGCCGCAGGGTTGACGAGGAGCTAGGCGTTATGGCGGAAACACTGCACGCTTGGCCGCAGGGTTGACGAGGAGCTAGGCGTTATGGCGGAAACACTGCACGCCTTGGCCGCAGGGTGACGAGGAGCTAGGCGTTATGGGGGAAACACTGCACGCCTTGGCGCAGGGTGACGAGGAGCTAGGCGTTATGGCGGAAACACTGCCGCCTTGGCCGCAGGGTTGACGAGGAGCTAGGCGTTATGGCGGAAACACTGCACGCCTTGGCCGCAGGGTTGACGAGGAGCTAGGCGTTATGCGGAAACACTGCACGCCTTGGCCGCAGGGGTGACGAGGAGCTAGGCGTTATGGCGGAAACACTGCACGCCTTGGCCGCAAGGTTGACGAGGAGTAGGCGTTATGGCGGAAACACTGCACGCTTGCCGCAGGGTTGACGAGGAGCTAGGCGTTATGGCGGAAACACTGCACGCCTTGGCCGCAGGGGTTGACGAGGAGCTAGGCGTTATGGCGAAACACTGCACGCCTTGGCCGCAGGGTGACGAGAGCTAGGAGTTATGGCGGAAACACTGCACGCCTTGGCCGCAGGGTGACGAGGAGCTAGGCGTTATGGCGGAAACACTGCACGCCTTGGCGCAAGGGTTGACGAGGAGCTAGGCGTTATGGCGGAAACACTGCACGCCTTGGCCGCAGGGTTGACGAGGAGCTAGGCGTTATGGCGGAAACACTGCACGCCTTGGCCGCAGGGTTGACGAGGAGCTAGGCGTTATGGCGGAAACACTGCACGCCTTGGCGCAGGGTTGACGAGGAGCTAGGCGTTATGGCGGAAACACTGCACGCCTTGGCCGCATGGTGACGAGGAGCTAGGCGTTATGGCGGAAACACTGCACGCCTTGGCCGCAGGGTTGACGAGGAGCTAGGGTTATGGCGGAAACACTACACGCCTTGGCCGCAGGGTGACGAGGAGCTAGGCGTTATGGCGGAAACACTGCACGCCTTGGCCGCAGGGTTGACGAGGAGCTAGGCGTTATGGCGGAAACACTGCACCCTTGGCCGCAGGGTTGACGAGGAGCTAGGAGTTATGGCGGAAACACTGCACGCCTTGGCCGCAGGGTGACGAGGAGCTAGGCGTTATGGCGGAAACACTGCACGCCTTGGCCGCAAGGTTGACGAGGAGCTAGGCGTTATGGCGGAAACACTGCACGCCTTGGCCGCAGGGTTGACGAGGAGCTAGGCGTTATGGCGGAAACACTGCACGCCTTGGCCGCAGGGTTGACGAGGAGCTAGGCGTTATGGCGGAAACACTGCACTCCTTGGCCGCAGGGTTGACGAGGAGTAGGCGTTATGGCGGAAACACTGCACGCTTGGCCGCAGGGTTGACGAGGAGCTAGGCGTTATGGCGGAAACACTGCACGCCTTGGCCGCAGGGTTGACGAGGAGCTAGGAGTTATGGCGGAAACACTGCACGCCTTGGCCGCAGGGTTGACGAGGAGCTAGGCGTTTTGGCGGAAACACTGCACGCCTTGGCCGCAAGGTTGACGAGGAGCTAGGCGTTATGGCGGAAACACTGCACGCTTGGCCGCAGGTTGACGAGGAGCTAGGCGTTATGGCGGAAACACTGCACGCCTTGGCCGCAGGGTTGACGAGGAGCTAGGCGTTATGGCGAAACACTGCACGCCTTGGCCGCAGGGTTGACGAGAGCTAGGGTTATGGCGGAAACACTGCACGCTTGGCCGCAGGGTGACGAGGAGCTAGGGTTATGGCGGAAACACTGCACGCCTTGGCCGCAGGGGTTGACGAGGAGCTAGGCTTATGGCGGAAACACTGCACGCCTTGGCCGCAGGTTGACGAGGAGCTAGGCGTTATGGCGGAAACACTGCACGCCTTGGCCGCAGGGTTGACGAGGAGCTAGGCGTTATGGCGGAAACACTGCACGCCTTGGCCGCAGGGTTGACGAGGAGCTAGGGTTATGGCGGAAACACTGCACGCCTTGGCCGCAGGTGTGACGAGGAGCTAGGCGTTATGGCGGAAACACTGCACGCCTTGGCGCAGGGTTGACGAGGAGCTAGGGTTATGGCGGAAACACTGCACGCCTTGGCCGCAGGGTGACGAGGAGCTAGGCGTTATGGCGGAAACACTGCACGCCTTGCCGCAGGGGTGACGAGGAGCTAGGGGTTATGGCGGAAACACTGCACGCCTTGGCCGCAAGGTTGACGAGGAGCTAGGCGTTATGGCGGAAACACTGCACGCCTTGGCGCAGGGTTGACGAGGAGCTAGGCGTTATGGCGGAAACACTGCACGCCTTGGCCGCAGGGTTGACGAGGAGCTAGGAGTTATGGCGGAAACACTGCACGCCTTGGCCGCAGGGGTGACGAGGAGCTAGGCGTTATGGCGGAAACACTGCACGCCTTGGCCGCAGGGTTGACGAGGAGCTAGGCGTTATGGCGGAAACACTGACCCTTGGCGCAGGGTTGACGAGGAGTAGGCGTTATGGCGGAAAACACTGCACGCCTTGGCCGCAGGGTGACGAGAGCTAGGCGTTAATGGCGGAAACACTGCACGCCTTGGCCGCAGGGTTGACGAGGAGCTAGGCGTTATGGCGGAAACACTGCACTCCTTGGCCGCAGGGTTGACGAGGAGCTAGGCGTTATGGCGGAAACATGCACGCCTTGGCCGCAAGGTGACGAGGAGCTAGCGTTATGCGGAAACACTGCACGCCTTGGCCGCAAGGTTGACGAGGAGCTAGGGTTATGGCGGAAACACTGCACGCCTTGGCCGCAGGGTTGACGAGGAGCTAGGCGTTATGGCGGAAACACTGCACCCTTGGCCGCAGGGTTGACGAGGAGCTAGGCGTTATGGCGGAAAACATGCACTCCTTGGCGCAGGGTTGACGAGGAGCTAGGCGTTATGGCGGAAACACTGCTCGACTTGGCCGCAGGGTTGACGAGGAGCTAGGCTTATGGCGGAAACACTGCACGCCTTGGCCGCAGGTTGACGAGGAGCTAGGCGTTATGGCGGAAACACTGCACGCCTTGGCCGCAGGGTTGACGAGGAGCTAGGCGTTATGGCGGAAACACTGCACGCCTTGGCCGCAGGGTTGACGAGGAGCTAGGCGTTATGGCGGAAACACTGCACGCCTTGGCCGCAGGGTTGACGAGGAGCTAGGCGTTATGGCGGAAACACTGCACGCCTTGGACGCAGGGTGACGAGGAGCTAGGCGTTATGCGGAAACACTGCACGCCTTGGCCGCAGGGGTGACGAGGAGCTAGGAGTTATGGCGGAAAAGTGCACGCCTTGGCGCAGAGGTGACGAGGAGCTATGCGTTATGGCGGAAACACTGCACGCCTTGGCCGAAAGGTTGACGAGGAGCTAGGAGTTATGGCGGAAACACTGCACGCCTTGGCCGCAGGGTTGACGAGGAGCTAGGCGTTATGGTGGAAACACTGCACGCCTTGGCCGCAGGGTTGACGAGGAGCTAGGCGTTATGGCGAAAACAGTGCACGCCTTGGTCGCAGAGGTGACGAGGAGCTAGGCGTTATGGCGGAAACACTGCTCGACTTGGCCGCAGGGTTGACGAGGAGCTAGGCTTTATGGCGGAAACACTGCACCCTTGGCCGCAGGGTTGACGAGGAGTAGGCGTTATGCCGAAACACTCACGCCTTGGGCAGGGGTGACGAGGAGCTAGGCGTTATGGCGGAAACACTGCACGCCTTGGCCGCAGGGTTGACGAGGAGCTAGGGTTATGGCGGAAACACTGCACGCCTTGGCGCAGGGTTGACGAGGAGCTAGGGTTATGGCGGAAACACTGCACGCCTTGGCCGCAAGGTGACGAGGAGCTAGGCGTTATGGCGGAAACACTGCACGCCTTGCCGCAAGGTTGACGAGGAGCTAGGCGTTATGGCGGAAACACTCACGCCTTGGCCGCAGGGTGACGAGGGCTAGGCGTTATGGCGGAAACACTGCACTCCTTGGCCGCAGGGTTGACGAGGAGCTAGGCGTTATGGCGGAAACACTGCACTCCTTGGCCGCAGGGTTGACGAGGAGCTAGGAGTTATGGCGGAAACACTGCACGCCTTGGCCGCAGGGTGACGAGGAGCTAGGCGTTATGGCGGAAACACTGCACGCCTTGGCCGCAAGGTTGACGAGGAGCTAGGCGTTATGGCGGAAACACTGCACGCCTTGGCCGCAGGGTTGACGAGGAGCTAGGCGTTATGGCGGAAACACTGCACGCCTTGGCCGCAGGGTTGACGAGGAGCTAGGCGTTATGGCGGAAACACTGCACGCCTTGGCCGCAGGGTTGACGAGGAGCTAGGCGTTATGGCGGAAACACTGCACGCTTGGCCGCAGGGTTGACGAGGAGCTAGGCGTTATGGCGGAAACACTGCACGCCTTGGCCGCAGGGTGACGAGGAGCTAGGAGTTATGGCGGAAACAGTGCACGCCTTGGCCGCAGAGGTGACGAGGAGCTATGCGTTATGGCGGAAACACTGCACGCCTTGGCCGAAAGGTTGACGAGGAGCTAGGAGTTATGGCGGAAACACTGCACGCCTTGGCCGCAGGGTTGACGAGGAGCTAGGCGTTATGGGGAAACACTGCACGCCTTGGCCGCAGGGTTGACGAGGAGCTAGGCGTTATGGCGAAAACAGTGCACGCCTTGGTCGCAGAGGTGACGAGGAGCTAGGCGTTATGGCGGAAACACTGCTCGACTTGGCCGCAGGGTTGACGAGGAGCTAGGCTTATGGCGGAAACACTGCCCCCCCCCCCCCCGGGGGGGGGGGGGGGGGGGGGGGGGGGGGGGGGGGGGGGGGGGGGGGGGGGGGGGGGGGGGCGGAAACACTGCACGCCTTGGCCGCAGGTTGACGAGGAGCTAGGCGTTATGGCGGAAACATGCACGCCTTGGCCGCAGGTGACGAGGAGCTAGCGTTATGGCGGAAACACTGCACGCCTTGCCGCAGGTGACGAGAGCTAGGCGTTATGGCGGAAACACTGCACGCCTTGGCCGCAGGGTTGACGAGGAGCTAGGCGTTATGGCGGAAACACTGACTCCTTGGCGCAGGGTTGACGAGGAGCTAGGCGTTATGGCGGAAACACTGCACGCCTTGGCCGCAGGGTGACGAGGAGCTAGGCGTTATGGCGGAAACACTGCACGCCTTGGCCGCAGGTTGACGAGGAGCTAGGGTTATGGCGGAAACACTGCACGCCTTGGCCGCAGGGTGACGAGGAGCTAGGCGTTTATGGCGGAAACACTGCACGCCTTGGCCGCAGGTTGACGAGGAGCTAGGCGTTTTGCGGAAACACTGCACGCCTTGGCCGCAGGGTTGACGAGGAGCTAGGCGTTATGGCGGAAACACTGCACGCCTTGGCCGCAGGGTTGACGAGGAGCTAGGCGTTATGGCGGAAACACTGCACGCCTTGGCCGCAGGTGTGACGAGGAGCTAGGCGTTATGGCGGAAACACTGCACGCCTTGGCCGCAGGGTTGACGAGGAGCTAGGAGTTATGGCGGAAACACTGCCGCCTTGGCCGCAGGGTGACGAGGAGCTAGGCGTTATGGCGGAAACACTGCACGCCTTGGCCGCAGGTTGACGAGGAGCTAGGCGTTATGGCGGAAACACTGCACGCCTTGGCCGCAGGGTTGACGAGGAGCTAGGCGTTATGGCGGAAACACTGCACGCCTTGGCCGCAGGGTTGACGAGGAGCTAGGCGTTATGGCGGAAACACTGCACGCCTTGGCCGCAGGGTTGACGAGGAGCTAGGCGTTATGGCGGAAACACTGCACGCTTGGCCGCAGGGTTGACGAGGAGCTAGGCGTTATGGCGGAAACACTGCACGCCTTGGCCGCAGGGGTGACGAGGAGCTAGGCGTTATGGCGGAAACACTGCACGCCTTGGCCGCAGGGTTGACGAGGAGCTAGGCGTTATGGCGGAAACACTGCACGCCTTGGCCGCAGGGTTGACGAGGAGCTAGGCGTTATGGCGGAAACACTGCACGCCTTGGCCGCAGGGTTGACGAGGAGCTAGGCGTTATGGCGGAAACACTGCACGCCTTGGCGCAGGGTTTGACGAGGAGCTAGGCGTTATGGCGGAAACACTGCACGCCTTGGCCGCAAGGGTGACGAGGAGCTAGGCGTTATGGCGGAAACACTGCACGCCTTGGCCGCAGGTTGACGAGGAGCTAGGCGTTATGGCGGAAACACTCACGCCTTGGCCGCAGGGTGACGAGGAGCTAGGCGTTATGGCGGAAACACTGCACTCCTTGGCCGCAGGGTTGACGAGGAGCTAGGAGTTATGGCGGAAACACTGCACGCCTTGGCGGCAGGGTTGACGAGGAGCTAGGCGTTATGGCGGAAACACTGCACGCCTTGGCCGCAAGGGTGACGAGGAGCTAGGCGTTATGGCGGAAACACTGCACGCCTTCGCCGCAAGGTTGACGAGGAGCTAGGCGTTATGGCGGAAACACTGCACGCCTTGGCCGCAGGGTTGACGAGGAGCTAGGCGTTATGGCGGAAACACTGCACTCCTTGGCCGCAGGGTTGACGAGGAGCTAGGCGTTATGGCGGAAACACTGCACTCCTTGGCCGCAGGGTTGACGAGGAGCTAGGCGTTATGGCGGAAACACTGCACGCCTTGGCCGCAGGGTTGACGAGGAGCTAGGCGTTATGGCGGAAACACTGCACGCCTTGGCCGCAAGGTTGACGAGGAGCTAGGCGTTATGGCGGAAACACTGCACGCCTTGGCCGCAGGGTTGACGAGGAGCTAGGCGTTATGGCGGAAACACTGCACGCCTTGGCCGCAGGGTTGACGAGGAGCTAGGCGTTATGGCGGAAACACTGCACGCCTTGGCCGCAGGGTTGACGAGGAGCTAGGCGTTATGGCGGAAACACTGCACGCCTTGGCCGCAGGGTTGACGAGGAGCTAGGCGTTATGGCGGAAACACTGCACGCCTTGGCCGCAGGGTTGACGAGGAGCTAGGAGTTATGGCGGAAACACTGCACGCCTTGGCCGCAGGGTTGACGAGGAGCTAGCGTTATGGCGGAAACACTGCACGCCTTGGCCGCAGGGTTGACGAGGAGCTAGGCGTTATGGCGGAAACACTGCACGCCTTGGCCGCAGGGTTGACGGGAACTACGCCTTGGGCGGACAGAGCTAGGCGTAGGGAAACGAGGCGCAGGGTAGGGACTAGGCTTTGGCGGCAGAGCTTGCGAGGTTGCGAACTAGCTTTGGCGGAATGACGCGGCGCAGGGTTGGAGACTGGCGTTGCGAATGCAGCTGGCGAGGGACAGACTAGGCTAGGCGAAACAGCAGCCTTGGCCGAAGGAGCTGCGAGGGGACAGAGCTGGCCTAGGGGACAGACTGCTTGCGGGACAACTGACGCTTGGCGAGTTGCAGGGCTGGCGGGGACACGCAGCCTTGGCGGTACGAGAGCTGGCGTTTGGCGAAATGCAGCGGCGCAGGGTTGCGGGACAGGTTGGCGAAACGAGTTGCGCAGGGTAGAGGAACATGGCGACTGCCGCCGGGGGGCAGGAGCTAGGGTTATGGCGGAAACACTGCACCCTTGGCCCAGTTGCGAGAGGTTAGGGAAACTTGCAGCCTGCCGCTGCGGCAGGGTTGCGAACAATGACCACGCCTTGGCCGCAGGGTGACGAGAGAGCTAGGCGTAACGAACACGCCTTGGCGCGGGTAGGGACAGGTAGGCGGAAATGCACCTGGCCAGTCGGGCAGGGTTAGGGGAACAGCGCTCGGACGCAGCGGCGCAGGGTTAGGGAACACAGCCTTGGCCGCAGGGGAAGGGCTAGCTTGGCGAAGTTGCGAGGTGCGAGGACAGGTAGCGCACGCCTCCTGGGCAGGGTAGGGTAGGGTGGAACACTGCACGCCTTGGCCGCAGGGTTGACGAGGAGCTAGGCGTTATGGCGAAACACTGCACGCCTTGGCCGCAGGGTGACGAGGAGCTAGGCGTTTATGGCGGAAACACTGCACGCCTTGGCCGCAGGTGACGAGGAGCTAGGCGTTATGGCGGAAAACTGCACGCCTTGGCCGCAGGGTTGACGAGGAGCTAGGCGTTATGGCGGAAACACTGCACGCCTTGGCCGCAGGGTTGACGAGGCTAGGCGTTATGGCGGAAACACTGCACGCTTGGCCGCAGGGGGGGAGAGGACTAGGCGAAATGGCGGCGCAGTTGGCGAGGGTTGAACCCGCGGCGCAGTTGCGAGACTAGCTTGGCGGAATGACGGCGAGGTTGCGAGACTAGGGTTTGGCGCGGCCTGGCGCAGGGTTGACGAGGGAGCATGCACTGCCGCTGGCGAGGAGGAGCTAGGCGTTATGGCGGAAACAGCACGCCTTGGCCGCAGGGTGACGAGGAGCTAGGCGTTATGGCGGAAACACTGCCGCCTTGGCCGCAGGTGACGAGGAGCTAGGCTTATGGCGGAAACACTGCACGCCTTGGCCGCAGGTTGACGAGGAGCTAGGGCGTATCCGACACCTGGCCAGCTTGCCGAGGGTGCAGGGCTAGCTTTGGCGGAAAGTGCAGCTGGCGAGGGGAACGAGGCGGGTTTGGCGGTACGACCCTGCCGGTGAGGGAGAAGGCGTTATGGCGGAAACACTGCACGCCTTGGCCGCAGGTTGACGAGGAGCTAGGCGTTATGGCGGAAACACTGCACGCCTTGGCCGCAGGGTGACGAGGAGCTAGGGTTATGGCGGAAACACTGCACGCCTTGGCCGCAGGGTTGACGAGGAGCTAGGCGTTATGCGGAAACACTGCACGCCTTGGCCGCAGGGTTGACGAGGACTAGGCGTTATGGCGGAAACACTGCACGCCTTGGCCGCAGGTGAGAGGAGCTAGGCGTTATGGCGGAAACACTGCACCCTTGGCCGCAGGGTTGACGAGGAGCTAGGTTATGGCGGAAACACTGCACCCTTGGCCGCAGGTGACGAGGAGCTAGGCGTTATGGCGGAAACACTGCACGCCTTGGCGCAGGTTGACGAGGACTAGGCGTTATGGCGGAAACACTGCACGCCTTGGCCGCAGGGTACGAGGAGCTAGGCGTTATGGCGGAACACTGCACGCCTGGCCGCAGGGTACGAGGAGCTAGGTTATGGCGGAAAACGGCACCCTTGGCCGCAGGGTTGACGAGGAGCTAGGCGTTATGGCGGAAACACTGCACGCCTTGGCCGCAGGGTTGACGAGGAGCTAGGTTATGGGAAACACTGCACGCCTTGGCCGCAGGGGTGACGAGAGCTAGGCGTTATGGCGGAAACACTGCACGCCTTGGCGCAGGGGTTGACGAGGAGCTAGGCTTATGGCGGAAACCTGCACGCCTTGCCGCAGGGTTGACGAGGAGCTAGGGTTATGGCGGAAACACTGCACGCCTTGGCCGCAGGTTGACGAGGAGCTAGGCGTTATGCGGAAACACTGCACGCCTTGGCCGCAGGGTTGACGAGGATAGGCGTTATGGCGGAAACACTGCACGCCTTGGCCGCAGTGCGGGAGAGGAGTAGGGGAAATGCGCTACGCGGTTGCGAGGGGCGTAGGGAGCTACGAACCGCAGCTTGCCGGGAGTTGGCGTTAGGCGTAATGCACCTGGCCGCAGTTGCGGCAGGGTAGGGAAACATGCGGCCGCATTCGGGCAGGGTTAGGGGAAACAGCCTTTGGCCGCAGTTGCGAGGAGAGGGTTATGGCGGAAACACTGCACCCGCTGGACGAGGGCAGGGTAGCGGATGGCGGCAGTGACGAGGGCAGGTTTGGCGGAACATGCGCTTGGCCGAAGTTGAAGGCTGGCAGGCGAAAGCACGCTGGCCGAGTGACGGGCGGTGCGAGACTGGCGTTTGGCGAGGTGCAGCTTGGCGTAGGGGAGAGCTGGGTTTGGCGGACGAGCTGGCGAGGGGACGGGAGCTGGCGAGGGGAAAGCAGCTTGGCGAAGTTGCAGGCTGGCGTGGTGGGGACAGACGCTGCCGGGTTGCGAGAGGGTTAGGGAAACTGAGCTGACCGAGGTGCGGAGGGGTTGAGGGATACTTGCCATGCGCAGTTGCGGGCAGGTTGCGAGAGCAGGCTTGGCGGAACTGACGCTGGGCAGGGTTGCGAGACAGGCTTGGCGGAAACGGAGCTGGCGATGGGAGAGACTAGCTTGGGGAAAGAGCAGGCTTGGCGGAAGACTGGCTTTGGCGGATTACAGCCTGGCCTAGGGAAGACTGCGTTTGGCCGGTACAGAGCTGCTTGCGCGGGGACAGAGCTTGGGCGGCAGTTGGCGCAGGGTTGGAGACTGGAGTTGGCGAGGCTGACGTAGGCAGGGTTTGGGGAGACATGCACCTGCCGGCGAGGAGGCGGCGAACACTGCACGCCTTGGCCGCGGGGACGAGGACAGGTTTGGCGGAAACACTGCCCCTGGCCGCAGGGTGACGAGAAGTTGGCGGACATGCACCTTGCGATACAGAGCTGGCGATGCGGAAAATAGCTGCCGCAGGGCGAGGCAGGGTTAGGCGGAACGACCTGGCCCAGGGGAGAGGAGCTAGAGTAGGACAGACTTGCGAAGGGAGAGACAGCTTTGGCGGAACAGCAGCTTGGCAGTGACGGGCAGTTGGAAACACTAGCGGCCGCAGGTGCGAGGAGCAGGTAGGGTATGGCGAGTGACGGGGCGCTTGGCGAATACCTTGGCGAGGTGACGGGGCAGGTTGGAACTGCCGTTGCGGTACAGGCTGGCAGGGGAAAACTGCCGCTTGGCCGCAAGTGCTGGGCAGGGTTAGGGACCTAGCTGGCGCAGGTCGGGGCGGCGTATGGGGAAAAGACGCCTTGGCCGCAGGTGACGAGGAGAGGGTTATGGCGGAACCCCCTTCGCGGTGCAGGGAGCGAGGCGAAATGCACCCTGCCCTTGCGAGGGTGCGTATGGCGGAAACACTGCACGCCTTGGCCGCGGTGACGAGATAGGGTTATGGCGGAAACACTGCACGCCTGGCCGAGGGGTGGAGGAGCTAGCGTTATGGCGGAAACACGCACGCTTGGCCGCAGGGTTGACGAGGAGCTAGGCGTTATGGCGGAAACACTGCACGCCTTGGCCGCAGGGTGACGAGGAGCTAGGGTTATGGCGGAAACATGCACCCTTGGAGCAGGGGGAGCTAGCGTTATGCGGAAACATGCACGCCTTGGCGGCAGGGTTGACGAGAGTAGGGTTATGGCGGAAACACGCACGCCTTGCCGCAGGTGACGAGGGCTAGGCGTTATGGGGAAACTGCACGCCTTCGCGCAAGGTTGACGAGGAGTAGGCGTTATGGCGAAAACACACGCCTTGGCGCAGGGTGACGAGGAGGCTTATGGCGCTGCACCTGCCGTTGCGAGGGCAGGGTAGGCGTAGCGACCCTGGCCGCGGGTGACGAGGAGGGTTATGCGGAAACACTCACGCCTTGCCGCAGGGGGACGAGAGCTAGGCGTTAGGCGAAACACTGCACGCCTTGGCCGCAGTTGACGAGGACTAGGTTATGGCGGAACACTGCACGCCTTGCCGCAGGGTTGACGAGGAGCTAGGCGTTATGCGGAAACACGCACCTGGGCCGCAGGTGACGAGAGCTAGGCGTTGGGAACACTGCACCCTTGCCGCAGGGTTGACGAGGAGCTAGGGTATGGCGGAAACACTGCACGCCTGGCCGCAGGTTAGGGACTGAGTTTGGCGACTGACGCGGAGCAGGGTGGCGAGAACAGCTTATGGCCGCACGCTTGGCGAGGGAGACAGCGTTATGGCGGAAAACTGCACTCTTGGCGCAGGGTTGACGAGGAGCTAGGCGATGCGAACCTGCCGCCTTGGCGAGGTGCGAGGGCAGCGTTGGCGAACATGCAGCCTTGGCGCAGGGTTACGAGGAGTGCGTTAGGCGGAAACACTGCAGCCTTGGCCGCAGGTTGACGAGGAGCTAGGAGTTATGGCGGAAACACTGCACGCCTTGGCAGCAGGGTGACGAGGAGCTAGGCGTTATGGCGGAAACACTGCACGCCTTGGCCGCAGGGGTGACGAGGAGCTAGGCGTTATGGCGGAAACACTGCACTGCCTTGGCCGCAGGGTTGACGAGGAGCTAGGCGTTATGGCGGAAACACTGCACGCCTTGGCCGCAGGGTTGACGAGGAGCTAGGAGTTATGGCGGAAACACTGCACGCCTTGGCCGCAGGGTGACGAGGAGCTAGGCGTTATGGCGGAAACACTGCACGCCTTGGCCGCAGGGGTGACGAGGAGCTAGGAGTTATGGCGGAAACACTGCACGCCTTGGCCGCAGGGTTGACGAGGAGCTAGGCTTTATGGCGGAAACACTGCACGCCTTGGCCGCAATGTTGACGAGGAGCTAGGCGTTATGGCGGAAACACTGCACGCCTTGGCCGCAGGGTTGACGAGGAGCTAGGCTTTATGGCGGAAACACTGCACGCCTTGGCCGCAGGGTTGACGAGGAGCTAGGCGTTATGGCGGAAACACTGCACGCCTTGGCCGCAGGGGTGACGAGGAGCTAGGCGTTATTGTAACTGTCACCCATATCGCGCTCTCAATTATTTATCTTGAACACGCAGCTACATAGGCCCCTTAATTATATATCCCCATTGCAAGAATTTTTCAAATAACACAGTAATTTAGAGAAATGAAAAAAAAAAAATAATTCTTGTAAATCTTCATATATTAATTAGAATCTATGGTATAGCAGGTTTAGAAAATAAGGATGGCAAGTCGTAACATTAACTGCAAATTCGAGGGATTTATACTGAAATTGCAAGATCGAATTTGATAGTTTGCCTCATGCTCTCACATTGTAAAACTACAAATATCGTAAAATTGATGCGCCATAAGAGAAAATGTTGGGAATAACTATGCTGGTAAATTTCACTGTGTTTCAATGAGATCCCTTACCAATCCCGCAAATGAGGTGAGGAAATGTTATAATCTTTTAAAAACCATTTCTAAAAAATGTTGAATTAATGCATTATTTGAGTTACAGATTATGAGTGACAACCACATACGAATTTCCATTTTAGACATCTGAAATTCCACTATCTATGAACGGTCAGGAGACCATGTAATCCTTACCTTAAATAACTCTCACAGAGAAATGCAAAGAACTAATTAAAAAAATATTGTTGGGAATTAGAGGAACATATTTTATGAACATATGAATGTAGCTATGTGTCGTTTGTTGAATATAAATCGCGTATGATACTTTCTCATTGGTGTAAAGTATTAATCACATCCGGCTCCAGTACAAGGTACGCTACGCTGTAAGCTATTACGTTGGTTTTCATATAATTTCTTTGTGAGAATGGCACATCCTAGTTTATACACTATTTCGTTTCTTGTTTGTAGTAAGAAGAACTGCTGGTTCTGCCGGTAATACGACTCCGTATTTTTCCACCTGTTGAGGAGTTTCTGCCATTCTAAATCCCCATTAATGTATTACAGTGCAGTTCCTCGCGACGAACACGATATATAAACTGACCTCACTAAAATACCCACCATCGCCACGTATTTGGTACTCGAATTCTCTGGTACTGATCACGTAAAGAAAGTGTACCATTCAGTTTGCGTAATGTTTTAATGTTTTTGCTCGACGAATTTTACGCAAAAGTAATCATGAGAGTCCAAGACATATCCAGTATTTTATAAATTTGGTTGGCGGGAATGTTTTAGGAAACGGTTAACAGATTACGAAGTGCGTGTTGAAAAATATGAGAAATTTTCTATCAAAGAAACTAATGACACTGCAATACTTCACAACATATTTTACTGATAGGGATATTCGAAATGGCCTCAGACTCACTTACTGAAGACTGAGGCAAATAGGGAAATTTTATAAACAGGATATAAAGAATAAACGACTGTCAATATGCTGGATGAGTCTGAAAGAAATAGATCATTTACTGCCAAAGTCACGATTTCCCAACTTGCTCCAAAAGCTTGTGTACAGAAAATGCAATAGGAATATGGGAAATAATAAATGAGGATGGAAAAATTAGTTTCAAGATGTCAATTTCGCGATGAAAAATAGGCCCTATATCGTGACATTCACGTTCACTGCAACAAAAGAATAGCGAGAGTTTTTCGCATGCGGAACTGGCAGTTCGTAATAAAGTTTTAAACTCACTGAAATGAAAATTTGCACACCAAATGGGAACCGTTCGAGTCTAATTAAACCTTATTAGTGTAACGGAGCAAACAAAATAAAGAAGTGATTACAGTTTTAAGCGCCAGAACATTAATTTTCGACAATTGAGACCAAATATAATATATGATAAAGTAAGAAGTAGGTTTGATTCCATGATCAATCGTATATGCAATGTTTTGATGGGCGATAGATAACTCACACGGGCAGGACGTAAAAGCGTTGTAATATGGCATGCATACTGCTGCGATACCAGAGCTACGTGCAGGCGAAGGAGTCTTGATGGAAACTAATTCCTGGGCACTCGGTCAGAAAAGTAGCACGTAGTGCAGCAGGATGTCTTCAAAGTATAACTGTGTAACCGAAGACTCTTGTTTCACTACCAAATAGCAAACGACAAGTATAATCGACGGATATTCACGCCATCGTACCAACAGATGCAAATGTGTCCGGCTGTCAACTCAGGCAGTTCTTGTAGTTTTTACCTGACGTTATCTAAATTTTGGCACGGTGGACGTCCGCAGAAAATGCATCGCCTTCCCACAGCATCCCTCAATGATATCAGCTGACACCACTTCCAACTGAGATGAGTGTTTGCAATGTTAATCGCAGAACACACGTGGTTCAATGGGATCTCATATTTTCGTCTACCAGGCGTCTATAAATGCTGATAGAAATAAATGTGCTCCAGTTAAACTGCCTCATGCCGATGGGTGCTTGACTATTATGTCACTACCTCCATTCGTGACTATCTCCTAAGGAAATTATCCTCACATCTCGAACTCGTGATACCTTTGCGCATCCAGAAGCGTTTCGCCCAGTACTAGTACCATCACACGGCATAGCGTTTCGCCCTCTACTAGTACCATCACACGGCATAGCGTTCCGCCCTGTAATAGTACCATCACATGGCATAGCGTTCCGCCCTGTAATAGTACCATCACACGGCATAGCGTTCCGCACTGTAATAGTACCATCACACGGCATAGCGTTCCGCACTGTAATAGTACCATCACACGGCATAGCGTTCCGCACTGTAATAGTACCATCACACGGCATAGCGTTTCGCACTGTAATAGTACCATCTCATGGCATAGCGTTCCGCACTGTAATAGTACCATCACATGGCATAGCGTTCCGCACTGTAATAGTACCATCACACGACATAGCGTATCGCCCTCTACTAGTAACATCACACGGCATAGTGTTTCGCCCTTTACTAGTACCATCAAACGGCACAGTGTTTCGCCCTGTACTAGTACCATCACACGACTTTGCATTTCGCCCTCTACAAGTACTATCATACGCCATAGCGTTTGGCCCTGTACAAGTATCATCATACTGCGTAGCGTTTCGACCTGTACTAGAACCATCACACGGCATAGCATTTCGCCGTCTACTTGTACCATCGCAGGGAATAGCGTTTCGCCCCCTACCTGTAACATCACACGGCATAGCGTTCCGCCTTGTACAAGTACCATCACACGGCATAGCGTTTCGCCCTCTAATAGTAACATCACACAGACTGGCGTTTCGCCCTGTACTAGTACCATTACACGGCATAGCGTTTCGCCCCCTACCTGTAAAATCACATGGCATAGCGTTCCGCCTGTACTACTACTCTTTACACGGCAGAGCGTTTCGCCCTGTACTAGTATCATCTTACTGCACAGCGTTTCGCACTGTACTAAAACCATCACACGGCATAGCGTTCCACACTGTACATGTACCATCACACGGCAGAGCATTCCGCCCTGAACTAGTACCATCACACTGCCTAGCGTTTCTCCCTGTACTAGAACCAACACACGGCATTGCGTTCCGTCCTGTACTAGTACCATCACACGGCATAGCAATCTGGATCTGTACTTGTTCCCTCACACGGCATAGCATTTCGCCCTGTACTTGTACCTTCACACGCCATAGCGTTTACCCGTCTACTAGTATTTTCACAATGCATATCATTTTGCCCTGTAGTAGTACCATCAAACGGCATAGCGTTTCGCCCTGTACTAGTACTATCACACTTCATTGCATTCCGCACAGAAAAGTACTATCACACGGCATAGCCTTTCGCCCTGTACAAGTACCAACGCATGGCATAGCGTTTCGCCCTGTTCTAGTACCATCACACGGCATAGCGTTTCGCCCTATAGTAGTACCATCTAATGGCATAGCGTTTCGCTTGTAATAGTATTATCACACGGCATAACGTTTCGCCCTGTACTAGTACCATCACACGGCATAGCGTTTCGCTCTCGCAGTACTAGTACCATTACACGGCATAGCGTTTCGCCCTGTACTAGTACCATCACACGACATAGCGTATCGCCCTCTACTAGTAACATCACACGGCATAGTGTTTCGCCCTTTACTAGTACCATCAAACGGCACAGTGTTTCGCCCTGTACTAGTACCATCACACGACTTTGCATTTCGCCCTCTACAAGTACTATCACACGCCATAGCGTTTGGCCCTGTACAAGTATCATCATACTGCGTAGCGTTTCGACCTGTACTAGAACCATCACACGGCATAGCGTTTCGCCATCTACTAGTACCATAACACATCATAGCGTTTTACCATGTTCTAGTACCTTCTCACGCCATAGCGTTCCGCCCTGTACTAGTATCATAACATGGCATAGCGTTTCGCCCTGTACTATTACCATCACGTGCTATAGCGTTTTGCCCTCTACCTTTACTATCACACACCATATCGTTTCGCCCTCTAATATTGCCATCGCACGGCATAGCGTTTCGGCCTGTACTAGTAACATCACACGGCATTGCGTTTCGCCATCTACTAGTACTATCACACGGCATATCGTTTCGACCTGTACTAGTACGATCACATGGCATAGCGTTTCGCCCTGTACTAGTACCATCACACTTCATAGCTTTCCGCTCTGTAAGAGTACTATCACACGGCATAGCGTTTCGCCCTGTAATATTACCATCACGTGGAATAGCGTTTCGCCCTGTAATAGTACCATTACACGGCATACCTTTTCGCCCTGTACTAGTACCATCACGTGGCATAGCGTTTCGCCCTGTAATATTACCATTACACGGCATATCGTTTCGCCCTCTACTAGTACTATCACACGGCATAGGTTTTCGACCTGTCCTTGTATCATCATACGGCATAGCAACCGCCCTGTACTAGTACCAACAGACGGAATAGCGTTTCGCCCCCTACCTATACATTCACGCGGCATAGCGTTCCGCACTGTACTTGTAACACCACACGACATAGCGTACCGCCCTGTACTAGTATCATCACACGGCATAGCGTTTCGTCCTGTAATATTGCCATCACACGGCATAGCGTTTCGCCCTCTACTAGTAATATCACACGGCATAGTGTTTCGACCTGTCCTAGTATCATCATACGGCATAGCGTTTCGCCCTGTACTATTACCATCACACGGCATAGGGTTTTGCTCTCTACTAGTACTATCACACGACATAGCGTTCCGCCCTGTACTAGTACTATCATACGGCATATCGTTTCGCCCTCATTTATTACCATCACACGGCATAGCGTTTCGTCCAATACTAGTAGCATCACACGGCATTGCGTTTCGCACTCTACTAGTATTTTCACACGACATTGCGATTCGCCCTATACAAGTACCATCACATGGCATAGTGTTTCGCCTAATTCTAGCACCAATACACAGCTAGCGTTTCGCCCTGTACTAGTACCCTCACAGAGCATATAATTTCGCCCTTTATTACTAACATCACACGTCATAGCGTTTCACCACACGGAGTAGCGTTACCCCCTCTTCTAGTATCATCACACAGCATAGCGTTTCGTACTCTATTTGTTCAATCATATGTCATAGCGTTTCGCCCTCTACTGGTACCATCACACAGCATAGCGTTTCGCAATGTACTAGTACCATCACACGGCATAGCGTTTCGCCCTTTACTAGTACCATCAAACGGCATAGCAATTCGCCCTCTAATTGTGACATCAAACGACATAGCGTTTCGCCCTCTACTAGTAACATCACATATCATAGCGTTCCGCCCTGTAATAGTACCATTACACGGAATAGCGTATCGCCTTGTATTAGTACCATCACACGCTATAGCGTTTTGCCCTGTAAAAGTACTATCACACGACATAGCGATTCGCCCTGTACTAGTTCCATCTCACAGCATAGCCTTCCGCCCTGTACTAGTACCATCTCACGGCATAGCGTTTCGCCCTGTACTTGTTCAATCACATGTCATAGCGTTTCGCCCTCTACTGGCACAATCACACGGCATAGCGTTCCGCCCTGTACTCGTATCATCACGCGGCATAGCGTTTCGCACTGTTCTAGTACCATCAAACGGCATAGGATTCCGCCTTTTCTAGTACCATCGAACGGAACAGCGTTTTGCCCCCTACCTGTACCATCACACGGAATAGCGTTCCGCCCTGTACAAATACCATCACACGGCATATCGTTTCGCCCTGTACTAGTAACATCACACGGCACACCGTTTCGCCCTGTACTTGTTCCATCACACGGCATAACGTTTCGCCCTGTACTAGTACCATCACACGGAATAGTGTTCCGCCATGTACTAGTACCATCACACGGCAGAGAGTTTCGACCTCTACTTGTACTATCACATGGCATAGCGTTTTGCCCTCTACTAGTACCATCACACGGCAAAGCTTTCCGCAATGTACTAGTACCATCACGCTGCATACCGTTTCGCCCTGTAAAAGAAGCATCAAAAGGCATAGCGATCCGCCCTGTACTAGTATGATGATACGGCATAGCGATCCGCCCTGTAATAGTATCATGTCACGGCATAGTGTTTCGCCCTGTACAAGTACCATCTCGTGGCATAGCGTTTCGCCCTCTACTTGTACTATCACATGGCATAGCGTTTCGCCTTCTACTAGTACCATCACACGGAATAGCGTTTCGCCCCCAACCTGTAACATCACTCGATACAGTGTTCCGCCCTGCACTAGTAACATCACGCGGCACACTGTTTCGCCCTGTACTATTACCATCACATGGCAAAGCTTTCCGCCCTGTACTAGTAACATCACACGGCATAGCGTTTCGCAACGTACTATTACCATCACACAGCATAGCGTTTCGCCCTGCACTAGTACCATCACGCTGCATAGCGTTTCGCACTGTAAAAGTAGCATCACACGGCATAGTGTTCCGCCCTGTACTAGTACCATCACGCATAGCGATCCGCCCTGTACTAGTATCATGACACGGCATTGTGTTTCGCCCTGTACAAGTACCATCACGTGGCATAGCGTTTCGCCCTCTACTTGTACTATCACATGGAATAGCGTTTCGCCCTCTACCAGTAACATCACACGGCATAGCGTTTAACCCTGTACTAGAAACATCACACGGCATAGCGTTTCGCCCTGTAGTAGTACCATCACACGGCTTGTGTTTCGCCCTCTTCTAGTACCATCCCACGTCATAGCGTTCCGCCCTGTAATGGTACCATCACACTGCATAGCGTCTCGCCCTCTAATAATACTATCACAAGGAATTGCGTTTCGCCCCCACCTTTTCCATCACACGGCATAGCGTTCCGCTCTGTACTAGTACCATCACACGGCATTGCGTTTCGCCCAGCTAATATCCATCACACGGCATAGCGTTTATCCCCTACCTGTACCATAACACAGCATAGCGTTCCGCAATGAACTAGTACCATTCCACGGCATAGCGCATCCCCCTCTACCAGTACCATCACTCAGCATAGCGTTCCGCACTGAACTAGTACCATCACACGGCATAACGTTCCGCCCTGTAATAATACCATAACTCGACATAGCTTTTCGCAATATACTAGTACCATTACACGGCATAGCGTTTGGCCTCAACTTGTAACATTACACGACGTAGCTTTTCGCCGTCTACGTGTACCATCACACTGCATAGCATTTCGCCCTGTACTAGTACCATCACACGGAATAGTGTTCCGCCATGTACAAGTACCATCACACGGAATAGCGTTTCGCCCTCTACTTGTACTATGACATGGCATAGCGTTTCGCCCTGTACTAGTACCATCACACGGCATAGCGTTTCGCCCTTCTAGTACCATCACACGCCATAGCTTTTCGCCCTCTACCAGTACCTTCACACGGCATAGCGTTTCGCCCTGTACTAGAAACATCACACGCCAAAGCGTATCACCCACTACTAGTACTATCGCACGGCATTGCGTTTCGCCTTGTACTATTACCATCACATGGCATAGCGTTTCCCCCCTCTACTAATACCATCACACATCATAGCGTTTAACCCTGATCTAGTACCATCACACGACATAGCGTTTCGCCTTTACTAGTACCATCACACGACATAGCGTTTTGGCCTGTACTTGTACCATCACACGGCATAGCGTTTCGCCCTCAGCTAGTAACATCACACGGCAAAGTGTTTCCCATTCTACCTGTACCATCACACGGCATAGCGTTTCGCCCTCTGCTAGTACCATCACACGCCAGAGCGTTTCCCCCTCTACCTTTACCATCACACAGCATAGCGTCTTGCCCTGTACTAGTACCATCTCACAGAATAGCGTTCCACCCTGAACTAGTACCATCACACGTCATAGCGTTCCGACCTGTACTAGTAACATCACACGGCATAGCGTTTCGCCCCGTACTATTACCATCACACGGCATAGCGTTTCGCCCTGCACTAGTACCATCACGCTGCATACCGTTTCGCCCTGTAAAAGTAGCATCACACGGCATAGCGAACCGCCCTGTACTAGTATGATGATACGGCATAGCGATCCGACCTGTAATAGTATCATGTCACGGCATAGTGTTTCGCCCTGTACAAGTACCATCACGTGGCATAACGTTTCGCCCTCTACTTGTACTATCACATGGAATAGCGTTTCGCCCTATACTAGTACTATCACACGGCATAGCGTTTAGCCCTGTACTAGTACCATCACACGGCATAGCGTTTCGCCCCCAACCTGTACCATCACACGACACAGTGTTACGCCCTGCATTAGTACCATCACACGGCATAGCATAAAGCCCTGTACTAGTACCATCACATGGCATAGCGTTTAGAACTGCATTAGTACCATCACACGGCATAGCGTTTTACCCTCTACTAGTACTATCACACGGCATAGCGTTTCCCCTTATACCTGTACCAACACACAGCATAGCGTTCCGACCTTTTCTAGTACCATCACACGGCATAGCGTTCTGCCTTGTAATAGTACCATCACACCGCATAGTGTTCCGCCATGTACTATTACCATCACATGGCATAGCGTTTCACCCTCTACTAGTAATACCACACGGCATAGCGATTCGCCGTGTACTTCAATCATCACATAGCATTGAGTTTCTCCCTGCACAAATACCATCACACGGCATTGCGTTTCGCACTCTACCTGTACCAACACACGGCATAGTGTTTCACCCTGTACTAGTACCATCACGTGGCATAGCTTTTCGCCCTCTACCTGTACTATCACACAGCATAGCGTTTTAACCCTCTACTAGTACCATCACACGGCATAGCGTTTCGCCCTGTACTATTACCATCACACGGCATAGCGTTTCGCCCTGTACTAGTACCATCACACGGAATAGCGTTTCGCCCTGTACTAGTACCATCACGCTGCATAGAGTTTCGCCCTGTTTTAGTAACGTTTCACGACAAAGCGTTTCGCCCTGTACTAGTACCATCACACGGCATACTGTTGCGCCCCCTACCTGTAACATCACACGGCATAGAGTTTTCCCTGTACTTGTACATTCACATGGCATAGCGTTTCGCCCTCTAAGAGAGCCAACACACGGTACAGCGTTTCGTCCTCTACTAGTACCATCACACGTCATAGAATTCCGCTCTCTAGTAGTACCATCATGCGGTATACTGTTTCGCCCTCTCCTAGGAACATCACACGGCAAAGCGTTTCGCCGCGTACTAGTAAAATCACACGGCATAGCGTTTCGCCCTGTTCTAGTAACATAACACGGCATAGCGTTTTGCCCTGAACTATTTCCATCACACGGCATAGCATTCCGCCCTGAACTAGTAACATCACACGGCAAGGTGTTTCGACCCTGTACTAGTAACATTACCCGTGTTTGCTTTTCGCTCTGTACTAGTGTCATCGCTAGCCATGGCGTTTCGTTCTCTACAAGTACCATCAGGCGGAATAGCGTTTTGCCTTGTACTAGTACCAACTCAAGGCATAGCGTTTTGCCCTCATGTAGTGCCATCAGACGGCATAGCGTTTCGCCCTCTACTTGTACCATCACATGTCATAGCGTTTCGCCGCGTTCTAGTATCATCACACGGCATTGCCTTTCGCCCTGTACTAGTACCATCACACGGCATAGCGTTTTGCCCTGTATTATTACCATCACACGGCAGAACGTTTCACCCTCTACTCGTATTATCACACGACATAGCGTTTCGCCCTGTTTTATTACAATCACACAGCAAAGCGTTTCGCCCTATAATAGAACTATCACGCGGAATAGCGTTTCGCCCTGAACTAGTATCATCACACGGCATATAGTTTCTGCCTTCACTAGTACCATCACACGGCTCAGAGTTTCGCCCTGTACTACAAACATCACACGGCATATGGTTTCGCTCTCTACTAGTACCATCACATTTCATAGCGATTCGACCTCTACCTATACCAACACATGGCATAGCATTCCGCACTGAACTATTAACATAACACGGCATAGTGTTTCGCCCTGTACTAGTACCATCACGTGGCATAACGTTTCGCCCTCTACCTGTACTATCACACGGCATAGCGTTTCGCCCTCTACTAGTACTATCACACGGCAAAGCGTTTCGCCCTCTACTAGTATCACCAAACGTCATAGCGTTCCGATCTGTACTAGTACTATCACACGGCATAGCGATTCGCCCTATACTAGTACCAGCACACGGCATTACGTTTCGCCCTCTACTATTACTATCACACGGCAAAGCGTTTCGCCCTCTACTAGTATCACCACACAGCATAGCGTTTCGCACTGTACTAGTGCCATCACACGACATTGCGTTTCGCCCTCTAATATTACCATCACACGGTATAGCGTTTCGCCGCGTACTGGTACCGTCACACGGCGTAACGTTTCGCCCTGTCGTAGTACCATCATGTGGCATAGAGTTTTGCACTCTACCTGTACTATCACATGGCATAGCTTTTAGCCCTCTACTAGTACTATCACACGGCATAGCGTTTCGCCCAGAACTTGTGTCATCGCGCGCCATTTCGTTTCGCCCTCACAAGTTCTATAAGGCGGCATAGCGAATCTTCATGAACTAGTAACATCACACGGCAAAGCGTTTCGACCTGAACTAGTACCATCACGCGTCATAGCTTTTTGTCCTGTACTAGTATCATCGCGCGGTATCACGATTCGTCCTCTACTGGTACCATCAGGCCGCAAAGCGTTTCTTCATGTACTAGTACCATCTCACGGGACAGCGTATCGTCCTGTACTAGTAACCTCACAATGCATAGCGTTTCTCCTTGTACAAGTACCATCAGTCAGCAAAACTTTTCTCCGTGTACTAGTACTATCACAAGGCATAGCGTTTCGCCCTCTTCTAGTATCATCACCCACCGAGAGTTTAACTCTGATCGAGTACCATCACACGACATAGCGTTTCGCCCTGTACTTGTAACATCACACGGCATAGCGTTTCGCCCCCTACCTGTACCATCACACGGCATAGCGTTCCGCCCTATACTAGTACCATCACACGGCAAAGCGTTTCGCCCTGTACTAGTTCCATCACAAGGAATAGCGATTCCGCCAGTACTAGTACCTTCACACGGCATAGCATTCCGCCCTCTACTAGTACCATCACACGGCATAGCATTCCGCCCTCTACTAGTACCATCACACGGCATAGCGTTCCGCCATGTACTAGTAGAATCACACGGAATAGCGTTTCGCCCTGTACTTGTACCATCACACAGCGAAGGGTTTCGCCCACAACAAGTACCATCACAAGGAATAGCGTTTCGCCCTGTACTAGTACACGGAATAACGTTTCGCCCCCTACCTGTACCATCACACGGCATAGCGTTCCGCCCTCTACTAGTACCATCACACGGCATAGCGTTTCCCCTTCTACTAGAATCATCAAACGGCATAGCAGTCCGCCCTCTACTAGTACTATCACACGGGATAGCGTTTCGCCCCTTACTAGTACCCACACGTGGCATAGCGTTCCGCTCTGTACTAGTACCATCACACGGCATAGCGTTTCGCCATCTACTAGTATTATCACAGTGCATAGCATTCCGCCCTCAACTAGTATCATCACACTTCATAGTATTTCGCCCTCTACTAGTACCATCACATGGCATAGCGTTTGGCCATCTACTAGTATTATCACAGTGCATAGAATTCCGCCATCTACTAGTACCATCACACGGCATAGCATTCCGCCCTCTACTAGTACTATCACACGGAAAAGCGTTTCGCCCCCTTCTAGTACCATCACTCGGCATAGCTTTCGCCCTCTACTAATACCATCACACGGCATTGCGTTTCGCCATCTACTAGTATTTACTCAGTGCATAGCCATCCGAGTTCTACTAGTACCATCACACGGCATAGCGTTTCGATCCCTACCTTTACCATCACACGGCATAGCGTTCCACCATGTACTAGTAATATCACACGGAATAGCGTTTCGCCCCTACTAGTACCAACACACGGAATTGTTATCGGCCCTGTAATACTACCATCACACGGCATACCGATTGGCCCTGAACTAGTACCACCACACGGCAAAGCGTTTCGCCCTATACTAGTACCATCACACGGCATTGTTTTCCGCCCTGTAATAGTACCATCACACGGCATAGCGTTTCGCCCTGTAATAGTACCATCATACGGCATAGCGTTTCGCCCTATACTAGTACCATCACACGGCAAAGCATTTCGCCCTGTACTAGTACCATCACACTGCATAGTGTTTCGCCTTGTACTAGTCCTATCACACTGCATAGTGTTTCGCCCTGTACTAGTACCATCACACGGCATAGAGTTTCGCCCCGTACTAGTACCATCACACGGCATAGCGTTTCGCCCTGTACTAGTACCATCACACAGTGAGGATTCGCTGGTGAAGTGTCTGCAGTGAGGAATCTTTAGTGTCGAGTTGGTAATGAGTTTTCAGTGAGGAGTGTGCAGTGAGGAGACTGCTGTAAAATATCTGCTGTGATGTTTCTGGAATCAGGAATCTGCTGTGATGAGGTTGCAGTGAGGATTCTGAAGTAAGGTGTCTGTGGTGAGGTGTCTGCAGTGATGAGTCTGCAGTGGGAGTCAGCATTTTGAGTCTGTGGTGAGGAGTCTTTGGTGAGGAGACTGTGGTGATTTGTCTGTGGTGCGGAGTCTTAGGTGAGGAGTCTGTGAAAATAAGTCTGCTGGGATGGGTCTGTGGCGAGGAGTCTGCACTGAGGAGTGTGAGGTGAGATGTCTTCGTTGAGCAGTCTGTTGTAAGGATTCAGCAGTGAGGAGTCTTTGGAGAGGACTCTGCTGTGTGAAGTCTGCAGTGATGATTTTGCAGTGAGGGGTCTGCAGTGAGGATTCTGTATTAAGGAGTCTGCAGCGAGGATTATGCGGTGAGGAGTCTGGAGCATGCAGTCTATGCTAAGCAGTAAGTCATGTCGAGTCTGCAGTGAGGAGTCTGCAGTGCGGTGTCTGCTGTGAGGGCAAAAGAAAGACTTCGGTAATGTGGCAGTGGAGTGGTGTCTTCAGTGAGGAGTTTGCAGGGAGGAGTATGCGGCTATGAGTCTGCACTGAGGAGTCCGCAGTAAGGAGTCAACAGTGAGGTGTCTGTGGAGAGGACTCTGCTGTGTAAAGTCTGCAGTGATGAGTCTGCAATGAGGAGTCTGCAGTGAGGAGTCTGGTGTAAGGAGTCTGTGGTGACGAATCTGCAGTGAGGGGTCTGCATTGAGGAGTCTGTGGTGAGGAGGCTATGGTAAGAAGTCTGCTGTGTGAAGTTTGCAGTAAGGAATCTGCCATAAGGAATCTGTTGTGAGGAGTCTGCAGTGAGAAGTCTGCAGTGAAGGTTTTACAGTGGACAATTTTCAGTAAGGAGTGTTTGGAGAGAATTCTACTGTGAGGAGCCTGCAGGGAGAAGTCAATAGTGAGGAGTGTGCAGTAAAGTGTCTATGGTGAGGAATCTGCAGTGAGGAGTCTGCAGTGATGAATTTCAGTTTACAAGTCTGAAATGATGTGTCTTCTGTGAGGTGTCAGCAGTGAAGAGTCTGCAATAAGGGGTCTGTGGAGATTACTCTGCTGTAAAAAGTGTGTAGTGAGTAGTCTTCAGTGAGTAGTCTTAAGTGAGATGTCTGCAGTGAGGAATCTGCAGTGAGGAATCTGCTATGTGGAGTCTGCTGTGAGGAGTCTGCAGAAATAAATGTGCTGTCAGTAGTATGCAGTGAGGAGTCTGTGGTGAGGATTCTGTAGTAAGGAGTCAGCAGTGAGTAGTCAGCAAAGCGGAGTCGGCAGTGGGGAAAGCAGTGATGATTCTGCAGTAAGGAATCTGTTGTGAGGAGTCTGCATTGAGAACTCTACAGTGAGGAGTCTGTTGTGTGGATTCTGCAGTGAAGAGTCTGCTGTGAGCAGTCTGCAAAAAGGAATCAGCAGTGAGGAGTCTGTGGAGAGGACTCTGCTGTGGGAAGTCTGCAGTGAGGATTCTGCAGTGAGGAGTCTAGGGCATGCATCTGTCCTTAGCATTCAGTCGAGACGAGTCTGCAGTGAGGAGTCTGCAGTGCGGTGTCTGCAGTGAGGGCAGAAAGAAGACTTCGGTAATGAGGCAGTGGAGTGGTGTCTTCAGTGAGGAGTTTGCAGTGAGGAGTATGCGGTGATGAGTCTGCAGTAAGGAGGCAGCAGTGAGGTGTCTGTGGAAAGGACTCTGCTGTGTGAAGTCTGCAGTGATGAGTCTGCAGTGAGGAGTCTGCAGTGAGGAGTCTGTTGTAAGGCTTCTGTTGCGAGGAATCTGCAGTGAGGGGTCTGCAGTGAGTGATCCATCTCACTATCTCAGGTAAAACTATGTTATGAATTTGGTGCCTAAATATTAAATGATTCAGAAATTTCAGCCAAATATCCTTTTAAGTAGACATGTGACATACTTGGCTCTAAGACCCTTCTCGCCATGTCAGTTGATGACTATGTAGTGAATTTGGTGTCTTTATTGTAAACGATTCGGTAATTACAGCCAACTATACTTATAAGTGTACATACGACAGAATTGACTCAACGACCCTTCTCGTCATCGCGGCTGATGACTATGCTATGAATTTGGCAACTATATCTTAAAAGTTCGGAAATTACAACAAGCTATGCTTATAAGTAGACATATAGGTAATTTCCCACCTGTGGCACCATCGAAGATGGCGGTTGGGCTGTCCTACAGTCTTCAGCCCAAATATCACAGTCATCTGTGCTTATAAGTGGTAATTTGCAGTTTACTGACTGTAATGTCTTCCAAGATGGCGGTCGGGCTGTCCTCTAGTCTTCAGCCTCAATTTCACAGTCGTCTATACTTATAAGTGTTCATAGGTAATTTCCTGCCTGCGATGTCATCCAATATAGCGGTCGGGCTGTCCTCCAGTCCTCAATCCCACAGCGAACTATTCTTATAAGTAGATCAAGATGGACGCCTCCAGCAGACGACGACAAACAAGATGAGTGCCAGACGAATACCTTTTTTCACGATTACAGGTCTCTCCGACGTGTGCGCGCTCTCGTATCTGCCTTATTTTAACTGCTATCGGTCCACATGGGATGGTAGTCTTGTGGTTAGCACACCGGGCTGACGAGGCCGCAACGAAATCGCGCGACACCAGCATTTTTTGTGCTCATATTTAAAATAAATTACCGGCGCTCCTGACGGTCCATGAGTGAACATAAGATGGCCGCCAGTGCACCTTCACTTTGGTGGTGAGTGCGAGAATCAAAGATGCCCACAGGTACACTCTAGCTGCCGATTTCGGAAACAAAGGTGTGCTGCAAACATGATGGCCACCTCCAGCAGACGACGGTCGCCCTCAGAAGAAGACGACAAAACAAGATGCCTGACACCAGCAGACGATAAACGAGATGGGCGATGAGGACGATGGAAGGAATATGTGACCAACCCTCCAAGAATGAGAGAACGAAGGGAGAGAGGGATAACGAGAGGAAGAGAGAAAGAAAAAGAGTGGAATGCGAAAGAAAGTAAACCTGGGAGGCCCCCAAGGAAACCCTCAGAAGTTAAATCCAAAATGGATGCCGTCGGAGATGAGTGAGCGATCAGGAAGATTCGAGACGGAATGCAAGAGCAGGAAGAGACAGTGTACTGGCTGACAAGATAGCCGACTACGTACTGGCTGACAAGTTGGCCGCCAGGAATGATTGCACAATCCGAATTGGAGCTATCGCAATTTCCGGTGCAATCGCCCTCAATGAGATAAATTCCGGATGAAATGTGCAATTTAGGGAAAAACGGAAATTGCGAGGAAAATAACGGAAATTCAGAGGCAAAAAAGGCACATCTGAAGGAAAAAAAAGGCACATTCCGTGGGAAAAAGGGAAATTCCGGCGTACTGCCTGCCTAAATGGCGTCTCAGACGTCATCCAAGATGGCCGCTGACAGTCTGGCAGTCCGGCGGCAGGCGCCACTTATTCCAACCCCCCCCCCCCCCAACCCTTCCTTTTTCTATACTACTTTCACGAATATTCCTATTATAGTCATAAACTCGTAATATTTAGATAGTTTAGTTTTTTATTTAAAAAAACCAATTTATCACCTCTTTTAACATCAAATGGATTATCATCAAGTTCTTTAGAATCCAAAATAACAGTAGAGTTTCATCAGGTAAAGTATCAGAAATGATTTTATAAAGAGTACAATCCATAGGAAAAGAAAAGAAAAATAGATTATCTAAATGAAAATTATCGATGTTTTTATTCCACTTTGCAGGTAAATAAAATATGTGAGATTTTTCTTCAACTTTCAAGTTGACAAGTATATCACAATAATTCCAAACTAATTGGTTATAATTTTGCAATTTATCAGCTATTTCTTTACCGAAATATCTTTAACTGACAGCATCTTTACCATCTACAGGATCGGCCATATTATTAATTTTACGATTTTGAATAGATACATAGTCTGTTGTATAAACAAAAATCTACTTATTTGATCTCTTAAAGCAGAAACAATGGTATTGTATTTTGAATCTACAGATGTTTTTAAATCAGAAACAAAGTACTACTGCAAAGTATCAGTAAAGGCTACAGGCAATTACTTAGCTCGCTGTTTGCTTGTGCCAGGCTAGAGAGAGTGAAGATATGTGGGCATTTTTTAACGAGGTTGTCTTGAGAGCCGATGAGGGTGAAGCGGGGTGAGTATGGAGCAACGCTGGAATGCAGGGACGACCCCGCCGGGAATAGAGCCTGGTTCGCCTAGACGGGAGGCGAGTAGTCTAACCGCGGCCTCGCCAGGCTAGAAACGCGGAGATAGTTGAAGTTTAATACGAATTCGACCCCTTCTGCACAGTTGTTAATACTAAATGACGATAGCTGCGGTGCAAGAACGGGAGGTACATTTTAAATTTTCCCCCCTCCTCTACCTCCAGCCGTAAACTACAGCATAGCATTTCTACCCCCCGAAATTACTTCAACGATATGCTCTTTAGAGAATAATAAGTCAAGTAGTGATAACCATATTAATTCCTGCGAAATTTCCCGACGTACTTCGGCAGAAGTTATTTCATTAAAATGGAAAATTTCTCTTAGCTCCGTTATAAGGATACCCTAGTCCCTACACGCCTTTCCTAATTATCTGATCCTCCGTAAGTAACGTATTACTTCACTTCTTTTACTCACGGGAGCTTAAGTAACAAGTGTTATATTCAGCTTCAAAGTAAAGTAATGTAATGTTTTCCGTTAAAGAAGACGTAAGAAACGCATAAGAGAATAAAACAGTCGTAGATAAGCAAAGGTTTGGGAATTTATTTTTGTCTTCATTTCACCAAATGAAACACTTGAAAGTCGCGTACGCACAGCAGCAGATTTTGTGTGACAACATCCAGCTACTCTGAGGAAAATATTTGCATGAAATAATTACTTGGACGTGTTCCAAATAGCGTTAGGTTATGTTAGCTTGAGAGTATGAGGGGTTAATTTAGCTGCTAAGGAATCGTCTCGCAGCGCCTGAATTCACGAAACGTGACATCAAATACAGAACAGAATTTGATTCCATAATTTTATGGGTTACGATTTATTAGCGAAATATTTGAGTACTGGTAACTATCATACACAGCAATAGTTCTGGTAACTATCATACACAGCAATAGTTCTGGTAACTATCATACACAGCAATAGTTCCAACAGTAGGTGTATTTCCTTTTTATTTAAAAAATTGTCTAACTTTTTTTGAGAAATAACATAAATAATAAAAAACAATAAATATGCGTATATATATAACAAAACAATATCAATTACAATAGATTACAATAAAAAATATGCCACAAAGAAACTATAGTTAAACATAATTTTCTAACATAACCTTTTAAGAAAATGAATTTCGGTTACAATTGAGAACTGTGTTTTGTTTTAATTTGAAATGATTAAGTTCAACATTAAATTTGGTTATAAACTTGAGAACTATTTTTACGTGTGTACTTGATTTTGCGGTTTCAATGACATTCTTAAATTGTTTTCTAATATAATTTATTACATCAGCTGTAATGTTCGTGGCGATTATGTTACATCAATTAGTCTATATATTTATTCAATAAAACATACTCTGTGAAATACATTAAGTAGAAGAAGTTCTGCTATTGACTTTGTACTTCGGATATTCGTGCACAGCGAAAACCTTTCTATAGCCCGAAAGTTATAGTAGAGTGTCTCTTACACTGCTCCTGAATGTACAACAGACAGAAATCATTACTATATGCTATTGGCGGTAAAGTGAGACCTTTTGAAAGCCCTCTCATTTAGAATAATAGTCAATTATATTGTAGCCTCAGACGTTAACTTCCAAGTGCGGTAGAACTTACATATCGCCTTTATTACTTACATTACAATACTAATTAAAAGGTGGTTAAAGGGAAAAAATGGCTGAAAGGAAAAAGTTACTAGGGCCTCAAAAGTGCTCATTTTACGTAAAAAGCGCATAACTACTACACACATATTTTCTATATTGTCATTAATTTACTAGTTATAGTGCACATTAAAGAAGACTGCGGGTCTTTTGCAACACCGTAAAAATTTGTTTTACAGTAAACTTATATAAATATTACAGATTATATTTGCTGTGGTTTTTATTCTAAATGAAGGCGTATTTACATTTTCAAGAATCCATCGACAACGGTTTTGGGAGAACTCTTACGTCAAGTAGGACAATCGTAATAATTAGGGAGGTTATGCACAGAAAAATTATAATACTTTGTTTTAAAAAAATTATTGTTTATATGTAGATCCGTTTCAGTAATATAAGTTATAGCTTTCGTAGCTGACATTAATGGCCATAAAATCAATATTACAAATATTGTAAACATTGTTACAACATTTTTATTACTTACAGCCAGAAAAACAAAAATTATTACAATTGCCTTGCTTGATGAAAAAAATGAGGATCTGGCAAAATGTGTTTTGTAAAACATCCAGCATGGAAAAACTCTTCAATTTTCATTCAAATTTAACTCTTTATAATTAAATTTATAAAACATTTAAAAATAATGCCTATCTCAAAATATTTCACATTGTTACAGATTTTATGCATTCAGATTCCATATGCAACATAAATCTTACTTTTCTAATCATGTGTACTAATTTGTAATGAGTTCTGAATGTTGTAGAGTCAGGTGCAGTTGAGACACACTGATACTAACGTAAACAAATATTCCAGAACGTACATTCTTTTTCTCCGCCAATTTCCAGCAGCCTTATGAAGCTGTGTTCTGTTGGCTCGGGTCTATCCGCCAGACCGGATGAAGGGCCGGAGAGAACGCTGTAAGGTTGGCATGGCAGTTGCACGGTGATTTGGTTTGTCTGTGGCAGTCACAAAGGCCGCGACAAACTGTTAGCTAACTAGATCTACACTCCACATTAGAATCGCCAACTTTTCGCTTTCACACTCAAGACACAATGCCATGTGATAGAGCGCAAGAATCTCACCTGCGATCAAATTATTTCTAGGAAACTATTTATACCTAGTAATTTTCAGCACCTTCCCATTCCCAATCGGGATTTATATTTTTTTATACGTAATCTGTAGCTATGCTGGAAAACGGACAAGAAGAGGAGAACTGTTCAATATAATTTATCTACCAATTAAAGTTATTTTGTACCTGCGTGCTCCAGTGTAAGGGATAAGTGGTTCCAGCGTACAAGACTGATACCTACAGAACACACATGTTGCCTTACAAGTGATCCTAAACACAGAATATTGTCTACCACATTCAGTGGCGCGGGGATATACGCTGTTTCATAGTTGCCGTTTAACCATTTTTCTATCATTTAAGGCGGTGTCTGCATACGAACAGCATTGCGGACTTTTTTCATGTCCGAATTCTCCTTTAGTTTCCGTTTCCTTTTTCCGTCTCTAACGTTTCATTTTTTTGTAAGAAGAACTTGTACTAGTGTTCAACAATCAATTTTTGGACACGAATCTTCCGTTACATGCTCTTAACATACACTGTAAACATTTTTGTGTAATTTTACACCAATATTGGTGGCAGCACGAATCTCCAGAATAGTTGGTGTATTTTTACACCAACACTTGTACGTGTATTAAAACAGCTACAGTAGAGGGGCATATGCAATACCATATTGTAAAGATACATAACACTGTTTGTGTAAAAATAGCCTATGAGCTAGTTTTTTTGCACAACTAACTGTAAAATAACATCAACTTTGCCAGTGTCAAAAAAAGAGTTCGTTTTCGTATTTCAACACATACACAGTGCAAAATTACACGGACACTTTCCGCGTTAATTAACAATAATTTTTGTGTTTTAACACCTGCACCATGTATAAGTACTCAGACATTGTACATGTAAATGTGTCACATTAATTTGCATTTTCACACATACATGAAGTAAAATCACACTAACGCTGCCTGTGTGAATGAGGACTTTGTTTCGGCTTTTTAAAAACCTACATCATGTGTAACTACACAGATACTGTGTGGTGCCCGAGCGGTCTAGGGCTGAGCACAAACACTCAATAAGAAATAATCTAAGTCAATTTAACACTTTTAATTTAATTAAACACTCTAACTGTTACACTTTTACTTATACTTTTACTTACTTGGCGATGTGGTGGAAGACGACATGGGAATTGTTAATAATAACGGCAATGGAAGCAAATTCATGATATGACAGCAGTGGTGACGGAGAGTGGAGTCTCAGCGCAGCTCAGGCGAGTCGTCCCAGGCGGTGATGTGCAGTCTCTGGTGTCCTCTGCTGAAGTCTCCCTTTTTCAGGCTGTGCATGGCATAATAAAGCAACATGTGTATAGTGGGGAGAAGTGTCCCTCCACCAAGAAGTCGCGCATGAGCAGTCTCTCACCAATGAGAAGGCATGGCGAGAAGAGTCGCCAACCAATGAGAGAGCAAAGTTAGGGCGTCAACCAATGAACTGGAACTTTACACACGGCCCCAAAGTGTGGTATTGAAATCATGTGACAGGAAAATAGCGCGTGATACAGCACGTGATTCCAGGAGTCATGGGATGAAAATACCGTGAATAACAGGACGTATTTCCCGTCAAATGGGGTTAGCTATCGTAGTCACGCGGTGCTGAAATCTCCGCAAGCTGCACTACAGCGGATACAGCTTCCTGTCGAAGGCACTGCGGAACCTGATAAGTTACGCAAGTACTTCACTAAAATGTTCTCTCTCTGAACTGGAATGGTTCATTATTTCGTATTTTTACACATACATGAAGTAAAATCACACGGCAACGCTGTCCGTGTGAATAATTGTTGCGTTTTGTTGTATAACGGAATTATATAAACGTTATCTCTAAATATAAGTAACAATTTACTTCAGATATAGAATAGGTAGTTATATACAAAAAAACCAGCATATCCCATCAGCGGGAGTTATGATTTCCTTTTGAACACACACAAGTAGATCGAAGTAGTTCGACTTCCTGTCGCTAGATCGCATGTTTAAACAAATACGTGTAGTTATATTTTAATTAACAGGAACATTAGTATAAAATTACAAATACCGTACTCGTTTTAGTAAATTACACATAATGATGTAAAATTACGGAAAATTTGTTTGTGTAAATATACGCTCACAGATACTCCAAAATGTAATGCAAGTTTACACTCACGGCGTCATTGTACAATTAATGCAATTAAAGATGTACAACTGTATTGACATTTACGAGCTAAGCTGTCGTGGGATGAACATAGCGCTCGTGGCTGCTCGCTCGATGGGAACTGCCGCGACTTGAGGACCAGCGAAAGCAAGGTGCATCTATGAGTGCGATGGGACAATCTACAACTCTCGCATCCCCAAGCGGCAGATAGAGGATCCCAGGCTCTGATGGCTGTGTGTATTCCAATATCAGCCCACGGACCTACTGGCCGTCGTAGTGGACGGCGGGAACCTGGACGGCTCAGTACGAGATGGCGAAGCGCATCTACTGGAGGTGGCCCAACGTTCAAGGAAGGGAGGGAGGTCTCGAGGTGCTGAGAAATGCGAAGTGTAGCGTTACTCACTGCTGGATTCTACGGGTTGCCGACTGCGGATACGTGACGAATGGATTGGAATGCATCATAGCTTGGAAGCACCCCGATGTCATCCCTCACTCCTGGGCCTGCAGCGGATTCGCCACCACCACTGGTAGACCCCGGATGTCTCGAGTTTCTCAGACCGATGGGATATTATAGAAGAAGGGAAGGGGGTGGCTCCCCGGAGAACTCTCCTCACCTTCACCCAAGGATTGGTGATCCTAGAATCGGCGCATAAGGGTGAAGATGGAATCGGTTTTATGACTGAGCTTTCTGGTTTTCCGACGTACTCGTTGTGCAGGGGAGTGGGAGGGGCGGCATCCAACATTTGTTGTCACTGTAAAGATGTTCACGCTGACGTAGCATTATTTGGGGGCTCGCCAGAAAAAAAATTGACATGTGTGTAATTTTACTAATTCTGTGTGTTTATTTACCTGATTATGGAGTAATTTCACACATACATCTAGTTCTTCAAAATATAGCACTACTCCTGGTAAAAGTACACAGTATGGATGTTAATTTACATACGGAGAGTTTTCCAGTTATCATTTTCTCATACATGTGAGTAAAATTACCCTAAATGTAAGTGTTATTATTCGCTGAAAATCTGGTGTTAAATAACACCTTCAATGTCGGCGTATATTTTACCATTTACGTTTCTTAATAAGATATACTGTGTTTTTACTCCTACGTAGTTTGTGTAATTTTTACTTATTTCGTGTGTTTGTTTTCAAGATTATGGCGTAATTTTGCACATACATCGAGTTTATTCAACATATAGCAATATTTCTGGTACGCGTACACAGTGACAGTGTAAATTTGTACACGGAGAGTTCTTCATTTGTAATTTTGTCCTACGTGTGAGTAACATTACACTAAATGAAAGTGTTAATATTCACAGAAAGACAATGTTAAATAAAACTTTCAATGTATATGTATATTTTACCATAGATTTATGTTTTTATTGCAAGATGTCATTTATTTTTACTCCTATATAGTTTGTGTATATATACTAATAACGTGTGTTTATTTACACGATTATGGTGTAATTTCACGCACATGATTCTGGTTCTTCCATGTATACCAATATTCCTGGAAAAAATACATGGTGTCAGTGTTATTTTTCACATGAGGTGTATTCAAAATGGCATGACAGCCACTCAAGAGTAAAATTAACCTAAATATATATATGTTGTTTTCACGTTAGGTAATTTTTTTAATACATTTTCTTTGCTGCTGTTTTATGCTAGCACTGTAGCGTTTTTTCCTGTGTGGGTGTGAGTTTTATTACAATTACACTATTTGTGTAATAATCACACACCCATGTGTTTTAATACATAATGTTAATGTTTTTATGTATGCACCTAGTGTTTTTCTTCTGCGCACTTACTTTTTGTGTAATAAAACACTTTGTTGATTTCTTTAAACATATAAAACGTCGCTTTTAGAAAATGTAGGTATACTTTTGTATAAAAAAAACAGCAACTCTCGGTAGTTTTTCGGATTACAAGACAAAAATGTAAAAATACACCAACACTGGCTGTGTAAAATTACACAAATTTATTACAGTGTAGCATTGCGATAGGCGGTGAGTTTTCTCTATTATCTCTCAATTAAAATGTGAGCGCGTTACTGAAATATTTATGAGATGATTCGCCGAGAGAACGACAGCACGCCAGGTCAGTGACTTGCGCGTAAATGCGATCATTCATTCAATGTGCACGCCTAGGTATACCTTAATGGTGGTAGCACGATTGTAGGCCTCCGTCACGCAAAGACCTCCAGTAATACGGCCGCATTCATATCACTGACTGCTCTGTTAAGACGTGTACGTATTTCTCTCACTCAACAAACATTAAGATTGCTGCTCGTGCTCCACCTCCAAGTTTGTCTCGAGTTTTGTATTCATGGTGGCGGCTGCAAGCTCTCCCCTGAGAAGGGTGGACACAGAGAGAGAGAGAGACGTAAATATCTCAGAGAGACAGTAGAGCACTAGGACATATCTCGGCCTCCTCTGGGTGCGAGATAACCACATGGATGATATGGGGAGCAGTGGACGTCGCATCACAGTATCAGTTAGGAGCTTGGAGCTGGTAAGCTGACTAGTTTGCTGAATGCTCATTCGCACTGGCTGAGTATACGTTCTTGATCCTTCACCGAGAGAGGTAGGGGAATTCACGTCGCCGGGTTACTGTTGTACTCCAGCAGAAGGTCGGCTGCACTCATCCGGCGAGTTGGACGTCCTGAGAAGTTGCTACACCTATAACGTCGTTGCTGCTGTTCAAGAGTGATTCCACTGCACAACACTTCTGGATGTTCCGAGTTTCGATCACCCACGAGCAACAATTTCCTCACTGAACAACACTTACTGAGGATCCGAGTTAGACCGCGGTCACACACGAACAACAACTACTTAACTGCACGTCACTTCAGAAGGGTCCGTGTTAGGCCGCGGGCACACACGATCAACAACTACTTCCCTGCACTACACTTTTTAAGACTCTAAGTTATGCTACTGCCACACACGAGCAAAAACTACTTCACTACACAACACATCTGAAGATTTCGAGTTAGACTGCGGTCACTTACGAACAACAACTACTTCACTGCTCAACACATCTGGAGGCTTCTTGTTAGACATTGGCCACACGCGAGCAACAACTACTTCACAGCACAACACAACATGGATACTCCGAGATAGACCGAGGTCATACACGAGAACAATAAATTCACTGCGCAACATAACTGGATGCTCCGAGTTTGGCCATGGTCACACATGCGCAACAACATATTCACTGCACAAAACTTATGGAGTCTCCTAGTTAGGCAGCTGGCACACACGAGCAACATATAATGCACTGCTCAACTTTTGTGGATGATTCGAGTTAAGACACGGGGCACACGAGCAACAGCTACTTCTCAGAACCACACTTCTGGAGGCTTCAAATAAGACCGCGGTCAAACAAGAGCAACAACTACTTAACTGCACAGCACTTCTGGAGGCTCCATGTTAGACAGCGGTCCCATGTGCGCCACTACTTCTTCACAGAACAACACTTACTGAGAATCCGTGTTAGGTTCCGTTCTTACACGAGCAACAACTACTTAACTACATAACATTTTTGGAGCCTCCGAGTTAGGACTCGGGCACACACCAACATCAAAAACTTCCTTGCACAACACTTCTAGAGTATCGGAAATAGGCCGCAACAAGCAACAACTTGTTCACTGCACATCATTTCTAAAGGATCTGATTTAGGCCGTGGACACACACGAGCAAAAACTTATTCACTTCACAACACTTCAGGAGCCTCCATGTAATGCCGCTGGTACACACAAGATCACTGAACAACATTTCTTTAGCATCCGAGTTAGGCCGCGGTCTCACACAAGCAAGAAATACTTCATTGCAACACATCTGGAGGATCCGATTTTGTGCATGTCAACAAACCAGCAATAATTACTTTAATGCACAACACTTCTGGAGGCTCCCAGTTAGGCCGCATGCCAACACAAGCAACAACTACTTCACTGCTCAATTTTTGTGGAGGATTCGAGATAGAGATACAACAACTTCACTGCATAACACTTCTTGAGTATCCTTGTCGTAGTCACACACACACAAGCGACAAATACTTCACTATCCAACATTTATTGAGTATTTGTGTTAGGCCACGTGAACACACGAGCAGCAACTACTTCATTGCACAACACTTCTGGAGTCTCCAAATTAGGCTACAGTCACACATGTCCAAGAACAACTTCACGGCACAACATTTCTGGTGACTCCGAGTCAGGATACAGTCACTAACGAGCAACAACTACGCCGAACACGACGAACAACTAATTCACTGCGTTACAATCCTGGAGGCTCACAGTTTTTTCGCGGACACACACAAGCAACAAATAATTAAATATACATCACTTCTGGAGGCTTCAAGTTACACAGCGGTAACACACGAGCAACAACTACTGCACTGCACAACACTTCTGGAGAGACCAAGTTAAGCCACGGGCTCACATGTGCAGCAACTACTTCACTGCAGACCACATCTGGAGTCTCCGAGGTTTGCGGCGGTAATACATGAGCAAAAACTACTTAACTGCACAACAGATCTGGAGGCTCAGAATTTTTCCGCAGTCACACAGAAGCAAAAAATTATTCACTGCACAATACTTCTGGAGGCTCCAAGTTATACCGCGGTCATAAACGGCCAACAACTACTTCACTGCTCAACATTTCTGAAGGCACGGAGTTAGACCGCTGTCACACACGAGCAACAACTAATTCATTGCACAACTATTCTGGAGTATCCGCGTTAGACCCCAGTACATACGAGCAACCAATACTTTACTGGCCAACACTTCTGGAGGCTCCGAGATTTGCCGCGTTAACACATGAGCAACAACTACTTTTTGTGCATCCCTTCTGGACGCTCCGAGAAACGCGATGGGCACACACGAGCAACAACTACTTCAATGCGCAACACTACAGAAGTCTTTGTGTATGCCGCGTTCAAACACGAACAACAACTAATTAACTGTCCAACATTTCTGGAGGATCAGAGTTTTCCTGCGGTCACACAGGAGCATCAAATACTTCACTGCACAACACTTCTGGAGTCTCCGAATTAGGCAACAGTAACCCACAAGAACAACTACTTCAGAGCACAACAATTCAGGAGGCTCCATTTTAAACCGAAGTCACACACGAGCAACAAGTACATCACTGGTCTACACTTCTGGAGGCTACAAGTAAGATCCCGGTCACACCCGAACACCAACTTCATCACTGTACAATACTTCTGGAGGCTCTGCTTTAGACTGCTTTAGACACGAGCAACAACCGCACAATAATTCAGGAGTATTCAAATTAGCCCGCGGCACACATGAGCAACAATTACTTCAGTTCACAACACTTCTGAAGGCTTCGATTTAGACCGCGGTCACACCAAAGCAAAAACTACTTCACATCGCAACACTTCTGGAGACACCGAGTTAGACCATGTTAACACACGAGCAACAACTAAATCAATGCAAAACACTTCTGGAGGGACCATGTTAGGCCACGGGCTCACATATGCAACAACTATTTCAGTGCACATAATATCTGGAGGCTCCGAGGTACACCCCCGTCACACATTAGCAGCAAATTCTTCACTGCACAACACATCTGGAGGCTCTGAGTTAAGCGGCAGTGACAAATGAGTAACAATTAATTCACTGCAACAACACATATATAGCTTCCGAGTTAGACCGTGGTTACACACAAGCTACAGATACTTCTCTGCGCAACAATTCTGTATACTCCGAGTTAGACGGCTATCAATCACGAGCAACAACAACTTCACTGCACAGCACTTCTGGAGGATCCGAGTTATCCCGCGGTCACACACGAGCAACTACTAAATCACTGCACAACACTTCTGGAGTCTCCATGTTAGACCGCGGTCACACCCGAGCAACAACTACTTCACTGCACAACACTTCTGGAGGCTCCGAGATTTGCCGCGATCACACATGAGCAATAACTACTTACTGCACAACACTTCTGGAGGCTCCGAGTAAGGCGACGAGCACACACAAGCAACAACTTCTTCACTGCACAACACTTCTGGAGTTTCCAAGATAGACCACGGTCACACAAATCAACAAATACTTCACTGCACAAAATTTCTGGAGTATCCAAATTAGATCGCGGTCCCACACGGGCTACAACTACTTCACTATACAACCCTTCTGGAATATTCGAGTTACACAGCTGTCACACTCGAGCAACACCTACTACCATGCACATCACTTATGGTGCTTCGAGTTAGGCTACAGTCACTAACGAGAAGCAACTACTGCTCTGCACAACACTTTTGGATGCACCGAGTTAGACCGTGGTCACTCACGAGCAACAACTAATTCACATCACAACACTTCTGGAGGCTTCATGTTAGACCACGGTCACACAGAGCAACAACTTCTTCACAGTTCAACACTTCTGGAGGCTCCGAGTTAGACCCCGGTCTTACACAAGGAACAACAACATCACTACACCACACTTCTGAAGGCCTTGAGTTTGACCGTGGTCAAAAACGATCAACAAATAATTTACTGCACAACACTTCTGGAGACTCTGATATAGACAGCGGTGAAAAACCAGCAACAACTACATCAATGCACAATTCTTCTAGAGGCTCCGAGATTTGCCACGGTCACTCATGTGCAAATAGTTCTTTACTTCACAACACTTCTGGAGGCTCCAATTTAGGCCTCGGGCACACACGACCATCAACTACTACACTGCTCAACACATCTGGAGGAGCGAGTTAGGCCACAGTCTCTCATGTGCAACAACTACTTCACTGCAAAACACATCTGGAGTCTTCGAGTTAGGCTACAGACACTCACAAGAAACCACTGCTTCACAGAACAACAATTGGAGGCTCCAAGTAAGACCGCTGTCACACACGAGCTACAACTACAACACTGCTCTACACTTATGGAGTCTCCGAGTAAGATCCCGGTCACACACGAGGTACAACTACTTCACTACCAATAACACTGGAGACTCTGAATTAGACCGCAGTCACACACGAACAACAAAACATTCACTGCACAATAATTCTGGAGGCTCCGAGTTAGACTGCGGTCACACACGAGCTACAAGTAAGTCACTGCACAAAACATCTGGAGGGACCAAGTTAGGCCACGGGCTCACATGTGCTACAACTATTTCACTGCACAACACATGTGGAGGCTCCGAGTTAGACTGTGGTCATACATGAGCAACAACTACTTCACTGCACAATACTTCTGGATGCTCTGATATAGACCGCAGTCACACATGAGCAAGAATTAATTAATTGCACAATAATTCTGAAGGCTCCAAATTAGCCCGCGGGCACATGTGAACAACAATTACTACACTGCACAACACATTTGGAGATTCCAATTTAGACCGCGGACACACCCGAACTACATAAATGCTAACACTTCCGGAGGATCCGAGTTAGATCGCGGTCCCACACGGGCTACAACTACTTCACTGCACAACCCTTCTGGAATCTTCGAGTCACACTCGAGCAACACCTACTTCCATGCACATCACTTATGGTGCTTCGAGTTAGGCTACAGTCACTAACGAGAAGCAACTACTGCTCTGCACAACACTTTTGGATGCACCGAGTTAGACCGTGGTCACTCACGAGCAACAACTAATTCACATCACAACACACTTCTGGAGGCTTCATGTTAGACCACGGTCACACAGAGCAACAACTTCTTCACTGTTCAACACTTCTGGAGGCTCCGAGTTAGACCCCGGTCGTACACAAGGATCTACAACATCACTGCACCACACTTCTGGAGGCCTTGAGTTTGGCCGCGGTCACAAATGAGCAACAAATAATTCACTGCACAACACTTCTGGAGTCTCTGATTTAGACAGAGGTGAAACACGAGCAACAACTACATCAATGCACAATTCTTCTGGAGGCTCCGAGATTTGCCCACGGTCACACAAGTGCAAAAAGTTCTTTACTTCACAACACTTCTGGAGGCTCCAAATAAGGCCTCGGGCACACACGAGCATCAACTGCTACACTGCTCAACATATCTGGAGGAGAGAGTTAGGCCACAGTCTCTCTTGAGTAACAACTACTTCACTGCAAAACACTTGTGGAATCTTCGAGTTAGGCTACAGATACTCACAAGAAACAACATCTTCACAGCACAACAATTGGAGGCTACAAGTAAGACCGCTGTCACACACGAGCAACAACTACAACACTGCTCTACACTTATGGAGTCTCCGAGTAAGATCCCGGTCACACACGAGGTACAACTACTTCACTACCAATAACACTGGAGACTCTGAATTAGACCGCAGTCATACACGAACAACAAATCATTCACTGCACAATAACCTGGAGAATCCGAGTTAGACTATGGTCATACACGAGCAACAAGTACTTAACTGCACAACACTTCTGGAGGCTCCATGTAATTCCGCGGACACACAAGACCAACAACTACTACACAGTTCGCACTTCTGGAGGTTATGAGTTAGACCCCGGTCACACATGAGTAACAACTACATCACTGCACATCACTTCTTGAGGCTCTGAGTTAGACTGCAGTCACACACACGAACAATTACTAATTCACTGCACTATACATCTGGATGCTCCAAATTAGCCCGTGGTCACACATGAGCAAAAACAAATTCACTACACAAAACTTCTGGAGATTCTATGTTAGACCGCATTGACACACAAGTAACAACTACATCATTGCAAAATACTTCTGGAGGCTCCAAGTTAGACCGCGGTTACCACGAGCTACAATTACTTCACTGCAAAACACTTCTGGAGGGTTCGAGTTACACAGTGGTCACACACAATCAACAACTATTTTACTGCACAACACTTCTGGAGACTCCGAGCTAGACCGTGGTTTCACGCATGTAAAAACTCCTTTACTGCACAACACTTCTGGAGGCTCCATGTTAGACCGCAGTCACACATGAGAAAGCACTATATCACTGCTCTACACTTCTGGAGGCTCCGATTAAGATCCCAGTCACACTCAAGCAACAACTACTTCACTGCACAATACTTCTGGATGCTCTGATATAGACCGCAGTCACATATGAGCAAGAATTAATTCATTGCACAATAATTCTGAAGGATCCAAATTAGCCCGCGGGCACACGTGAACAACAATTACTTCATTGCACAACACATTTGGAGATTCCAAGTTAGACCGCGGACACACATGAACAACAACTACATCATTGCAAACACTTCCGGAGGATCCGAGTTAGAACGTGGTCACACGCGTGCTAAAATTCGTTACTGCACAACACTTCTGGAGGATTCGAGATACACAGCCATCACACGTGATCAATAAGAACTTCACTGCACAACACTTCTGGAGTCTCCGAATTAGACCGCGGGCACACACGAGCAACAACTACCTCAATTCACAACACTACATAAGTCTTCGAGTTAAGCCTCGGTCACACACGAACAACAACTAATTCAGTGCACCACATTTCTGGAGGCTCAGAATTTTCCCGCGGTCACACAGGAGCATCAAATACTTCACTGCCAACACTACTGGAGGCTTCGATTTAGACCGCGGTCACACGAGATGCTAAAACTTCTTCACTTCGCAACTTTTCTCGGACTCCAAGTTAGACCATGATCCCACACTAGCAAAAACAAATTCACTGCACAACACTTATTTAGGCTCCTTATTAGGTTACGGTAACACACAAGCAACTACTTCAATGCACAATACTTCTGGGGGCTCCGAGTTTGACTGCGGTCACTCACGTGCAATAACTAGTTCTTGGCACAACACTTTTCGATGCTCCTAGATATACTGTGGTCACTCTCGAGCAACAACTCCTTCACAGCACAGCACTTCTGGAGGCTCCATGTTATTCAGCGGTCACACATGACCAACAACTACTTCACTGCACATCACTTCTGGAGGCTCTGAGTAAAACCGCACTCACACACGAGAAACAACTAATTTAATTCAAAATATACTGGAGGCTCTATATTAGCCCGTGGACACAAATTACCAACAACTACTTTTTTGCACAAATTTTTTAGATACTCCGAGTTAGACCGCAGTCACTCACGAGTAACAACGACTTGTCAGCACAACACTTTTTGAGTCTCCATGTTAGATCATGGTCACACATAGCAACAACTACTTCACTGTTCAACACCTCTGGAGGCTTCGTTTTAGAACACTGTCACACATAAGCAAAAATTACTTCAATCGCAACAATTCTGGAGACTCCGAGGTAGACAATATTGACACACGAGCAAAAACTAAATCAAAGGCCAACACTTCTGGAGGTTCCGAGTTAGACCGCAGTCTCTCACGAGCAACAAATATATCACAGCACAACACTACTGGAGGATTCGCGTTAGACCGCGGTCACACACGAGCAACTACAAATTCACAGCTCATCACTTCTAGAGGCTCCGAGTTATACCCATGTCACACACGAGCAACAATTACTTCACTGTACGACACTTCGGGAGCCTCTGAGGAAGACCGCAGTCACACACGAGCAACAACTAATTCACTCCACAAAATTTCCGGAGGCTCCGAATAAGCCCTGGTGCACACACAAGCTACTATTACTTCTCTTCACAACACTTATGGAGGCTCCGAAAAAGACTGTGGTGACACACGAGCAAAAACTCCATCACTGGAGAACTCTTCTGGAGGCTCCAAATTAGAATGCGGTCACACACGCCCAACAAGTACTTCACTGCTCAACATTTCTGAAGGCACCGAGTTAGACCACGGTCACACACACTAACAACAACTAATTGACTGCACAACTCTTCTCGAGTCTCCGAGTTTTGGGGCGGTCATACACGAGCAACATCTACTTCCTGCCCAACTCTTCTGGAGGCTCCAAATTAGACCGCGGTAACACACAAGCAACAGATAATTCTCAGCGCAACACTTCTGGATGCTCCGAATTAGACCTCTGTCTCTCACGAGCAAGAACAACTTCACCGCACAACACTTCTGGGGGCTTTGAATTTGGCCACGGGCACACATGAGCAACAACTATTATACTGTACAACACATCTGTAGGTTCCAATTTAGGCTACGGTCACACATAATCTACAACTACTTCACTGCACAACACATCTATAAGCTCCGAGTTAGGCCGTGGGCACACAGGAGCAACAACTACTTCAATGCACAACACTTTTGGAGGCTTGAGTTAGGCCGCTGTTACATGAGCGCAAAACTTCTTCACTGAACAACACTTACTGAGGAAACGAGATAGGTCGCGTTTTTAAACGAGCAACAATTACTTCACCGCAAAACACTTATGGAGCCTCCGAGTTAGAAAAGGGCACACACAAACAACCACTACTTCCATGCACTAACTTCTGGAAGATCTGAGTTAGGCCCACATACAAGCAGCTACTACTTAACTAGACAACACTTCTGGAGGCTCCGTGTTAGGCAACAGTCACACAAAACCAAGAACAACACCTCTGCACAACATTTCTTGAGGCTCCGAGGTAGGCTACAGTCACTCACGAGCAACAACTACTTCTAAGCACAACAATTTTGGATAGTCCGAGTTAGACAGCAGTCACTCACGAGCAACAACTACTTCACTGCACAACACTTCCGGAGTCTCCGAGTTAGGCCTTGGGCACACACGAGCAACAACTACTTTACAGCACACCAATTCTGGAGGCTCTGAGTTAGAACGCAGTCACAAACGAGCAACAACTAATTCACTGCTCAACACTTCTGGAGGCTCCCAGTTAAGCCACGGTCACACACGAGCAACAACTTATAACCAGCAAAACTCTTCTGGAGTCTCCGATTTAGACCACAGTCACACGCGAGTTACAACTACTTCACTACACAACACTTCTGGAGGCTTCGAGTTAGACCTCGGTCACACACGAGCAACAACTACTTCACAGCACAACACTTCTAGAGGCACCTAGTTAGGACTCGGGCTCACATGCCCAACAACAACTTCACTGCACAACAATTCTGGAAGCTCACAGTTTTGCGGTGGTCATACACGAGCAACAACTACTTAACTGCACAACACTTCTGGAGGTTCCGAGTTAGACTGAGGTTATACCCGAGCAACAACAACTTCACTGCACAATACTTCTGGAGTCTCCGAGTTAGACCGCGGTCACACACGAGCAACAACTACTTCACTGCACAATACTTCTGGAGTCTCCGAGTTAGACCGCGGTCACACACGAGCAATAACGACTTCACTGCACAACACTTCTGGAGAATCTGATTTCTGCCACCGTAACACACTAGCAAAACTACTTTACTACACATCACTTCCGGAGGCTCCGAGATAGGCCATGGGCACACACGTGCAACAAATACTTCACTACCCAACACTTCTGGAGTCTCCGAGTTAGACCGCTGTCACACACGAGCAACAACTATTTCACTGCACAACACTTCTGGAGTCTCCGAGTTAGACCGCGGTCACACACGAGCAATAACTACTTCACTGCACAATACTTCTGGAGTCTCCGAGTTAGGCCGCGGTCACACACGAGCAACAACTTCTTAATTTCATACATCCACATAACTCTACATGGTTGCATTGGCTCCGTGCAGCTTCCTATCGCGTTCACACCTGTTTAAATTCTACAGGTTTTTTTTAACTACACCACAATGAATCTTTGTATGACTGGGTGCTATTAAGTAAATATGATGTTTTATTAAGATGGCTGAAACTGACCGGGCATTTATAGTCCTAAATTTATTAAGATAAACAGAACGCCAAATCTAATAGCAATACATTTTGTAGTTTTACAGCTCATTTGAGGCTAGTTAAAATGTAATTATAAAATATCGGTATTAGTAAGTATTGGAATGTATTATAAATTTACACGGGGTAGTATTATTGAGGTTAGAGCTTTCTTTTCACGTGGGTAATTTTATGTTTGTAGCAATGTCAACATGCTCCTTACTGTACCCTTCAGTAATTTATTTTTCAATTGAATAATTACGAATGAAATTAATTAGTATTTCTTCAACAATATGCAAATTTGAGCCACATAATTCACCGGAAAAATGAAACAAGTTTCAGTGAACTATTTTTTTTCAGATTGGCAGATGTCTATACTGGTTTCTCGTGAATTCTTATATCTCTTTTCGTTGGCTGGAAGAAAACTTCATTCCTCCTCTTGCTAAGAGTACTAGGCACTTGTATCTCTGTGGGAAGGCAGGCTTGTTGAAAACAAGGGGTGGTTGTTATAGATGCAGGTCTGTGCAACACACACGGTGCCACGAGAACGCAGTGGTGGCATTAGCACGACTTCGTGTACTACGGTGAAACTATCTTCAGAATCTCGGGTAATGATTATTGCCGCAGTAACCAGTCACACAGGACCACTATTGCAGTCACCTCATTCCGACTGCCCACATGAGGAGAATATATGGTTGATGACAGAAAGGGTGCTTGGTGCAACAATATTTATTGATTGCTAATTACTGTGAAGGTCCATCTCAATAGCACATAAGTAGGTACAGGCTCAGGTCTTGAATAGCATATATAAGTTCACAAAACATCAACTCCTGAACGATGCACATAATGTACTGTTGCCCCCTCCCCCTTTTTTCCAGGGAGCATGGTGATAGGTAGTGTTTGGTCCTCTGATAGCATGGAGATAGGTAGGTTGACCCCAGTAGCATGGAGATAGGTAGTGTTGGCCGCTCGGTAGCAGGGAGATAGGTAATGTTGAGATACCAGTAGCACGGCGATAGGTACGATGAACACGGTAGCACAGAGATAGGTAGTGTTGGCCCCCTGGTTACACAGCGATAGGTAGTGTTGGACCCTACAAGCACGGCAATAGGACGGTTGGGCCCCCGGGAGCACGAGATAGGTAGGTTGACCCCGGTAGCATGGAGATTGGTCGTGATGGTCCCCGTTAGCACGGAGATAGGTAGTGTTGACCATAGCGGCACAGAGATAAATAGTGATTGCTCCCTAGTAACATGGAGATAGGTAGGTTGACACCGGTAGAACGGAAATAGGTAGTGTTGGCCACCGATAGAATGGAGATAGGTATTGTAGACCATAGTGGCACGGAGAAAAGTAGTGTTGGCCATAGTGGCACGGAGATAGGTAATGTTGACCATAGTGGCACGGAGATAGGTAGTGTTTGCCCCCGGTAGCACGGAGATAGGTAGTGTTCGCCCCTATAGCATGGAGATAGGTAGTGTTGGCCCCACTGTAGCACATAGTTAGGTAGTAGTTGGCATTCTGTAGCATGGAGATAAGTAGGTTGAGCCCGGTAGCATAGAGATATGTAGTGTTGGCCCCTGTTAGTATGGATATAGGTAGTGTTGGCCCCCGGTTGCATTGAGAAAGTTAGTGTTGGGCCCTCGGTAGCATTGAGATACGTAGGTTAACCCCGGTAGCATGGAGATAGGTAGTGTTGCCCCCCCCCCCCCGGAAGCATGGAGATAGTTAGTGTTGATCACAGTGGCACAGAGATAGGAAGCATGGCCCCCGGTAGCATGGATATAGGTAGTATTGGGTCCTGTGTAGCATGGAGATAGGTAGGTTGACCCCAGTAGCATGGAGATACGTAATGTTGTGACACCGGTAGCTTGGAAATACGAACGTTGACCCATTAGCACGGAGATAGGTACTGTTGGCTCCCCGGTAGCATGGAGATATTTAGTGTTGGCCCCCGTAGCACAGAGATAAGTTGTGTTGCCCCTCGGTAGCACAGAAATAGGAAGTGTTGGCCCTCCTGTAGCATGAAAATTGTTAGTGTTGGCCCCCTGGTAGCATGGATATAAGTAGTGTTGGTCCTCTGGTAGCATGGAAATAGTTAGTGTTGGCCCCCTGTTAGCATGGAGATTTATAGTGTTGGGACACCAGAAGCACAGAGACAGGTTAGTGGAACCCGGTCGCTCGGAGATAGGTAGTGTTGGACCTTGGTAACACGGCGATAGGTAGTGTTGAACCTCGCTAGCACGGATATAGGTAGTGTTGGGACACCGGTAGCATGGAGATACATACGTTAGCCCCAGTAGCACGGAGATAGGTAGTGTCGGCCCCCTGGTAGTACAGAGATAGGTAGATTTACCACGGTAGCACAGAGATAGGTTGTGTTGGGCCCCCAGTAGCACTGAGGTATGTTGTGTTGGCCCTCTGTAGCACAGGGATAGGTAGTGTGACCCAAGGTAGCACGGAGATAAGTAGAGTTGACCCACCAGTTGCACGGAGATAGCTACTGTTAGCCCCCCTGTAGCACGTATATAGGTAGTGTGGCCCCCTGGAAGCACAAAGATTAATAGTGTTGGCCCCCCGGTGGCACGGACATACGTAGATTGACCGCAGTAGCACTGAGATAGGTTGTGTTGGGCCTACAGTAGCACGGAGATAAGAAATGTTGACGCCCCTGTAGCACAGAGATAGGAAGTGTTGGCGCGAAGGTATCACGGAGATAGGTGGTGTTGGTCCTCCTGTAGCATGGAGATATGTAGTGTTGGCCCCAAGGTTACACGGAGATAGGTAGTGTTGGCCCCCTGTAGCATGAAGTTAGGAAGTGTTCCCCCCCCCCCCCCCCCCCCAGTAGCACGGTGATATGTAGTGTTGGCCCCTGGTAGTACAGAGAAAGGTTGTGTTGGGCTCTCGGTAGCACGGAGAGAAGTAGAGTTGGCCCCCCAGTAACATGGAGATAAGTTTTGTTGGCTCCCCGTTAACACGGAGATAGGTAGGTAGACCCCCAGCAACACGGAGATAGGTTGTGTTGGAGCCCCAGTAGCACAGAGATAAATCGTATTGGCTTCCCGGTAGCATGGAGATAGGTAGTTCCCTGACAGCACAGAGATAGGTAGTTATGACTCCTAGTGGCACAGATATAGGTATTGTTTGTTGGCCCCTGGTAGCATGTATATAGGTAGTGTTGGCCCCCCGGAAGCATGAAGTTAGATAGTGTTGGCCCACTGGTAGCACGGAGACATGTAGGTAGGCCCCTGGTAGCATGGAGATAAGTAATTTTGACATCCGGTAGCACAGAGATAGGTAGTGTTTGCTCTTGGTAGCATGGAGATAAGTAGAGTTGCCCCCCACTCCCCCCCCCCTTGGGCTGGTAGCACGGATATAAGAAGTGTTGGCCCCCAGGTAGCATGGTGATAGGTAGGTTGCCCCCTTGGTAACACGGAGATAGGTTGTGTTGGGTCCCCATTAGCATGGAGATACGTAGTGTTGTCCCCCTGGTAGCACGTAGGTAGGTATTGTTGGCCCTCCAGAAGCACAGAGATAGGTAAGTTGGCCCTCCCTTAGCACGGAGATAGGCAGGCAGGGCTATGGTATAATGGAGTTCGGTAGGTAGGCCCCCTGGAAGAACGGAGATAAGTTGGTACCCCCCCTCCCGGAAGCATGGAGATAGATAGTGTTGGGCCCCCCGGTATCGCGGAGATAGGTAGCTAGTTCATCCCGTAACATGGAGCTCGGAGATAGGTAATAAGGGTCCTTTGTAGCATGGATATATGTATATAGGGCCCCCAGTAACACAAAGCTAGATAGGTAGGCCCCAGTATCATGTAGATAGGAAGGTAGGTCCCCCGGTAGCACGGAGTCATATAGGTGGGTCCCCGGTAGCACGGAGATAGATAGGTAGGCCCGGGTAGAATGGAGATAGGTAGATAGGCCCCCGGTAGCACTGGGATGGGTAGGTAGGCCCGTTATTACCATGGAGGTAGGTAGGTAGGCCCCCAGTAGCATGGAGATAGGTAGGCAAGCCCCCCGGTAGCACTGAGAATTGTAGGTAGGCTGCCTATTAGCATGAAGATAGGTAGTTAGGCCCCCTGGTAGCACGGACTTAGGTAGGTAGTCCCCCAGTAGAACGGAGATAGGTAGGTAGCCTGCCCGGTAGTACATAGGTAGGTAGGTATACCACAGTAGCATGGAGATAGGTAGGTAGCTCATTAGAGACTGTGCAAATTTGCTCAGGGGAGAGGGATTGGCGAAGGAATAGGTCATGGCCTTTCTCAAGGTGCCATCCCAGCATTTGCCTGGAGTTATTTCGGCAAAAGACGGAACATGGCAATCAGAATTGATGTGCGGAACGGGGTCCCCTCGAATTCAAGTTCAATGTTTATCCACTGTGCCACCTCGCCCAGTATGGAGGCATGCAGACGTTTGATGTTCTGAGGAAGATCCTTTCTTATCTGGTGCAAAAGCATCTCCATATCAACGCAATAGTTGCCGCTGGCCTAAGTTGCTTCCAACTCTGGTTCCAAACGTCCTCGATTAGCGAGAGTTCTGGGGAACTTATAGGCCAAGGAATCATATTGACACCACGAAGGCAGGCCAGAGATCCCCATGCTGTGTGAGGTTGGGTATAATCCTTTTGAAATATGGGGTTGTCAAGCTGCACCAGGAAGTGGAGCGTAAATGGTCGCAGTATTTCCTGGACGTATCGCCTCTCCATGAGGATTCCTTCAATCGCCACCAGTGGGGTGTAGGAATTATAGTAAATGGCCCTCCACAACATGACACCTCTAATTGGGGCAGAGTGCCGCTCTGCAATGAAGCGTAAATCACAGTGCTGTCCAGAATGTCTTCAGACATCAATTCGCCGGTCGTCTGTATCCAGAGAGCACACCACTCGACGCTATTTCGCAAACTGACATGCTGCCTGTTCCTGGCAGAATGTCTTGCGTGCTCGGCGATGCTCATGTAGTAATGTTCTGACATCGTAAGTGACGCCGTTATGACAGATCCAGATCTGCTAGTAGCCTGGACATGGTACTGGAGGACATGTATCCCTGATGACATGCACCTATCTATCTGGATGATGCGCAGGGACGCCTGTGGAGGGCTTAAAGCCTGTCACATCCTCCCTGCTGGTGGTCTGTCGGGGTCGACTCAAGCCTTCCTGCCCATTGCGTCCAACACTTGACTCACAATGTAGGCAGAAAGGTTCAAGTGGCATGCAGAACGCGGGAGCGTCCAACCTGCCTCTCGGAGGCCAGCGATGCGATCTCTCTCAAACTCATCCAGCTGGGTAACAGCTTATCTAATGCGCCGGCTGGGTAATATGAGTATTCACTGAACTTGTCTCTGTAGTTCGCACTGCTAGTGAGGTCTTATTCGTTGGCTTGTAGCTATGCATGACGCAGGGTCATATATGCCCCCTAGTGGCACAACCGCACAAGCAAACAGCATTAAACGTAAATGGGATATATGGTATAAGTGTAATTATCAAGTGTGTTTCTTTGTGTCAGAGCGGCCCAGTACGGAGATATCTACTCCCATAGAATCGCCACCAACGAACGAAAAAGTCTGTAGATGATAATTTCATGAAGATTGGAGAATTACTGGTGGGCCTATAGGATGTTCACATTTAACTAACCTTTTTTTGAATATTTGCTTTTCATCTACTTTCGTGATGATTTTGTATCTTCCCGCCACGTGTAACGTTGCCACGTGCCTCATCGCTTTATTTACTTACCAATCAAGTGAAATCATAGAATTAGTTGGTATGTTAATGTGTTCCTACTCTTATGCGAATGCTTACTTTAATAACTGCAAGTCAAGAATCACTAACATTTAATGCAATGTGATAAACGCATCACTTCCGTATGTCGTTACTGATGGGGGAGGTTTACTTGGCCAAACAGTATCAGACATTCCTAATCTTATTTCACTGATACATTGTCCACATTCGTTCTCTTTCATTCCATGTATTATACCATGTTTTATACCATGTATTATACCATCTATTTAATTAAAAACTTCCTATTTTCCAATTTTCGAGGATGCATAACTCTCTTCATTACTTTAGGCCGTATGATTTCTACTTTATTTTGCATAAGGAAAGATCTCCACATCGGTTTAACACACTTAAAAAAAACACGCGTTATATTTATGAAGAGATGTTCTTTTTTCAAAAGTTAATATTCAAAGTGCGAAAAGAACCGCGAACAGCGTTTCAGCTATGATCGAGACTCAGTGGGCAGATTTGACTCCGGCCGACGTTTGACCTAGCCACTTTCTGTCGGCAACATGGAGATGTCGCATTCCATGTCGAATATCACTACTCTTTCTAATATGACCTGTTCATGTCAAGATAGTTGTGTGTTGGTCTCATTCGTGTTTCCTTTTGTTTTGCAATGTATAAATGCTATGGCTGGTAATGGACTGATTGAAATTTTTTTAATTTATTTTTTTCACTCCGTTTCATAATTCTGCTCAGCTTACTATTGTTCACCTTTATCGTATAGACTTTAGAGACAGTGTGTAGATACTGGAAGGACTTCGATAAAACATCGTCAAATATTTGCTGTTCTGAGTGTTTGTCAAGCACTTAGAATGTATTCAAGTAAGAAGATCAAATTGGCGATCAGTTGCGATTATTTCGCAAACTGTCCTTACTACAGGTAATTGCCATAAATGCGATCACGCAACTTATATACAATGCATAAATTAATTACATTTTCATTTAAATAGGCCAAGTAGCTTTCATTTTAGTCTAACATAACCTTAATAATTTAAATATAGCATGCATATGATCATAAACGTGCAAATTACAAGTTGTACAGTACATTTTACGAATAACCGCAATTAATCTCCAAGTTGTAATTTGTATTCTTTATGAGAACACGTTACAGGTGCTCAACCACTATAAACATTACAAAGGTCGGCTGAGCGGGTAAATGAAAAAATATTCAAGTATTCATACAAGCACAAATGATGGAACAACATGTCGTCTTATGAATCAGGAATTTCCTGGAACTCGTCGGGTCAAACATTTTCTAAAACAAAACATTTGAAATACTACTGTTACAGTTAAGGCGTAAGGAAAATGTAGCCACACATACCACGATTGTGTAGTAAATAAGTTACAGTCTGACAAATGTGACTGATAGATTTGATCAGCTGTAATACGATATAGTAGGTAAGTGTGGAGTATATCTGCTATCGGCGACGTACAAAGAAGCAGTTTCGCGTGTACAGGGGAACCCTAGACAAAACTGGTTAAAAGTACTAACATTTTTTACACTACGTCACATATCCTATCTGTTTCAAAATAGTAGGAAAATAGGACAAGATTTTCAGAACGAGTATTATTCAAAATACTCATTCAAATATATATATTCGTAGTTTACTGCGTCTTTGAGACTGCGATAAGATAGTAAGAATAATATTTAGGGCAGCTTACAATAGACACATACAGTAAGTGAAATGTTTACAATAGTTCTTACTGTATGGAGACCACTTTTAGGAAGTGAGAAACAATCCTACTGCAGGGGGAACTACCGACTACCACTGGACGTATTTCGATGTAATTTATAATATTTAGGGCAGCTTACAATAGACACATACAGTAAGTGAAATGTTTACAATAGTTCTTACTGTATGGAGACCACTTTTAGGAAGTGAGAAACAATCCTACTGCAGGGGGAACTACCGACTACCACTGGACGTATTTCGATGTAATTTATAATGAATGTATTATCACTTTCTCTTCTGTTAGTTCAAATCGCAGACATTTACCTACATGAGAATGAAATAACGAGTGTTCGTCGCTTATGAACAGTGAGCAACTCTTTGCAACATTCTCATCACTAACTCATACAAGTTCTGCCTACAAATATAAGATAGGTAATTCAATGTTTGTTGACGAGCGCTCTTCAATAGCAACAAGACTGTTTCAGTTCTTGCTGCTTGTTCGTCCGTGGCAGCTGCTCGTCTATAGAAACAGTCAGTGTAGAATTGAATCAAGACAGATGTATGCATGTCATCATTTACATGAATCGGGGCCACGGTGGCTGAGCGGTCAGCCTGCTCGCCTCCCGCCACGGCCATCCGGGTTCAATCCCTGGCTGAATCACTCCGGATTTTCGGTTTATGGGAATCGTGCCGGACGATGCCGTTGGTCGGTGGATTTTCTCGGAGATCTCCCGTTTCCCCCCCCCCCCCCTTTCATTCCGGCGCTGCTCCATACTCACACAATCAGCTCTCAATACCACGATGTAAAGAGCCCAATGTGACGAGATACGTGGCACGTGGAGATACTGGACATGACCTCTGAGAATGGTGACGTAACAACTAGCAAAAAAAAAGGGGGGGGGGGCTACACATTTCCTCTCCTGGATGGCGCCAGAATCCCAGTTAATTGACACCCATACTGTTTTTGCTCACCGAGAGGCCTTTATATATTGTAAACGATCGCTCTAAGGATCGTTTGTTATAAGAGTATTTATATGCTGTTCACGGTAAACTGGTCTATTTTCAAATCACATTTCAGAAAAATTTCACTGCTCCTACAGTCATGGAACTTTTTTTCAGCAGTCAGACTGACCTTCATATATAAATATATATAAATAAATATATGTGTGTGTGTGTGTATGCGCAATGTAATTATCCTGGATTAATTTTTGTATTGCCGCAGCTTAGTTTCCCAATACAATATTTGAAAGCTAGGTCTTTCAGGACATAGGGAATTGTACATACTTATTAATAGTTGGCAATATTTTGCGCATATGTACCCGTATGAAAGATTAGAGGATTTTTTTTTTCAATGTCACGTAAGGAAATACAGACAGAAATCAGTTCTGGTTTCAGGAATTTTTTAATGTAAAAGTGTATGCAGTTTATAAAGTTGATGTTTTATTTAAACAACATTTAACCTTAAATGGGAAATATACCACTCAGGAGCGGATCTATATGTTCCCTTGTCTTTTTCAGAAAAGGGGGGGGGGGGGGAATATAATTTTTCCCTTTGTGCAAGCTAAAATGTATAAATTGTATTCATGGCATGAAGGAGAAGGGGCGTACTGTCTCACCATAATTTAATAAAACGGTATTAAATAAATGAAACAAAACCAGTATCGTAAATAATTCTGCTATGACTTAATTGTAGTAGTAGAAGACTGGCAGGACAGGTTGAACGTGAGTGTGATAGTCGTGCCTGCTGCCCGGCTGGAGAACTCGCTGGTTCGTTGTAGCACAGGCTGGGCCTCCACGCCATGCCGTGTCAATGACCGACCTAGAGCAGCGCCCGGCCTCTGGAGGGGCATCCCCTCCACCGAGCCAGTCTGCCTCCCCTCACACGCCGCCTCGCTGTAATTGGAGTGGTTAGTGTCGGCTGTGACCGGCCTCACGTAGGTTTCTGTCCTCCCCGTACTCTCTCTCTCCCCTCCACAAGTTACTCGTGTACCATCTCGGGTCGAGGGAGGACGGCTAGATCAAACAAAACTCTCACATTACGTCACTTCCTCACCTATCAAACACCCCGCGTACCTTCTTTGAACTCACTCACGAAGCTATTTCGGCGAGTTTTTGAGGGTAGCACGCATTTAAGCGTCCCTCTTTAAGATACTTTTGATTCTCTTATCAACTTCATTTTGGTGATATCAACATGCTCTATAATGAAAAGTGTAGAAAAAGTGCATAGAGAAAAGTATAGAACCCAGTATCGGAGGTATACATATGTATCTGAAATACACTAGCCTATAATTTTTTTTTTTTTTTTTTTTTTTCCACTATATAACAAGACACCTCGGTTGACAAATCAGTTCGGATGTCCATTTACTCTCATTAGTAGCCGTTACTAAAATTATGGAGGAGAGGTGTATATCCCCACCTCCCCCCCCCTAAACAAACAAAGTTGTTCCGGGAGGATACTGGGGGGACAAGCCCCAACTCACCTTTCTCCCCACCAGATTGGGGTGCCCCCTCCCCATTCTGGTTGGTCCAGCGCCATAAAAATCAAGGAAAATGGAGATCCTCCCCCCCCCCCTTAAAAACAGGAATTTTCTCTTCTTATTATTGAAGTACATGATCCTTCCCCATCTGTTTCCTGTAGCATTTTTTAATAATGCATGCAATAATTTAAAATGATTTTCTGTCGACTGGGTTTTCCTAGCCTATTCTTAGGAGGGAATTCATAGTGAGCATACGAGTGATACTTGAAACAAGAAACACTTTTACTGCTGCTTAAGTATGATTTCCAATTCATAGTGTGTCAGATACAAGTATTGCTTATTTTGATAGCTTAGCTGTAAGCACTGCTTCATGAAGTACTTCTTATCATGTATTCGCAGTAACATCTGCTTTGTTGTGAGTATGAGTGAATATTTATAATTGGTCTAGGGTATTCACAAAATATTATTATTGCAAACGATGTTTCCTTAAAATATTTAATGGAAACAGGAATAAGTATGGGTAGTTTAGATAATTCCGCGGAACAAATGGAATATTAAAATCCTACACTTTGATGTTAAAACACAACCTCTTTTCTTAACCTTTGTATGCAATGGGTTTTGGTTACTAGGACGATTTTTAACTATTTGTATATGAAGTACCTTACGGCGCATAAGTACGAGAATCAAATAATTTTGAATGTTTCTTATTTTTAATATATTTTAGGGACTGGTGTATAACAAGAAAATAGCCAAAAAATTTTGCATTAAAATATCGCACATTCAGATTCACCAAAAATAAACAGCCTTTCGTTTTCAAATAAAGACAATTGCTAATAAATACTAATCACGAAAACCGACATTAACAATTATTATGGTGGAATATTCATTACACAGGAGCGAGCCGATTTTCATATTTAAAGAATATTTATTTAACATTTTAGCTTTGACGCTAACAGAAGGCTAATTAAAAATTCATTACATAAATGTCAGTACACAAACATGTGCCATTGTATAATATTAATGACATAAACAGAAACAGAACGTGCTCCCGAAACAGTAAGGTTATCATCCAACGTGTTTGCCAAACGAGTACTGAAAGACCCTGTGTTGGCTGTACAGTTCATTTTTCTTGCTGGGACTCTCTTTTATTTTATTTTTCGGGAGAAATATTTTGTGGGGTGGGGGGGATCTTTAGTTTTAACGTCTTTCATAAGACGGCATTGTTTTGCAGTTCTTACGAGTGTGTCATTTTGAATTGCACAGTGATGCAGCAATAAACACACATTACCTTACACTCGGCTGTACAACACATGCGTAGTAATCAAATATTAGTTCTACAAGACAAAATAGTTGATAGTGCTGTCCTTTTAGAGCATTTGCATTTCAAACGTTATAGTAACTGTTTCGAACATCCATTGTTTACTAAACACGTTAACTTACTGTTCGTAATTCGCAACATCTCGAACACGTGTTTTTATTTGGCAATCCTTGCACGAACACTTCACAACTATAACGTTTCTTCATCACTGATATGAAATAATTTATTTGTGTGATCATTCAGTAAAATCAACACTTCGCCCATTCCCTAAAACCAACAAACTTAAAACCTTGGAAAAAAAGTAAGTTCTTGGATTATGTAGCTTGGTGGGGAACGGCACGGCAGTTGGAAAATGGCGGAACGAGCTGTTGTGGTAAAACATATGCCGATAATATTACATTTCACTGAAGAAAACTACTGAAACGATACCTGCAACCAATCACGCCTAATGAAAGCACATACAAAAATATTTAACTACCGATAAAAAATGTTATAACACCAACAAGTTACTTCAATAAACGTGATAAAAATGAGTACAGTTCACGGGCATGGGAGTATTATTATTTTCCATTATTCTAAACGGTATTTGAAAATTCCAATATTCGTTCAGGCTGTGTTTGCAATACGAGGTCTGAAACACAGGTTATGTCGACTGCACGGCGGAATGAGATGTAAGCAAGCACATTTACGATCGATAATGTCGTTCGCGGAATGGCGATTATTGCCGCTCGACGGAAATGTCCAGAATTATATTATTACGAGGTATCGTAGGTTTTAATTAACTGAGACGTCATTAAAACGAACATACACATGATGCACTCGTCGAGTATGCACGTCAGCTAAGTTTTTTTTTTTTTTTAGCACGGCTAACAAACTTCTGAAAAAATTGTTACATAACACATGAAACAAACACGTTTTTATTGCACGTAAGACTGTTTAAATTTCAAAAATGCGATAAAAAAACTAAAATTATTTAAAACAGCAGTGACAAATAAAATAATGACAAACTAACTTATAAATTCAATTTGTCTGTGTGACTGCTGTAAATAAAGTGACAAATTTATCTATGTCATGTTGGTATTGATATTATAGAGATACTTATTCCATACTTCACCATGCACAACTTGGCCCAAATAAGTAATTCTTATACAATAATTAATTCTTCAAAAACCGATTTATGTATTCATTCGTGAGATAAGTGGTGCTTGAAGAAGAAGCACTACTTTATGGAGCATAGTTTCTTTGTCAAACAAGCTTCCGACAATGAATTCCGGCCTTATTTATAGTTTGAACTAACTATAGGTGGTCGTGATGGCTCTAAACGATGACCATTGTTACCCAAAACCTCTGTATGCCTCCTTGCATGGTACCCCCCCCCCCCCCAAACCTTTCTCCTGTAGGCGTAAGGAGCGCAGATCTGAGACCCGTCACTATCTCGGGCGTACAACTAACACTCGGAATTAGGTTTGTAAGATAAACGTGGTCTAGTAGTGGCCGAGCTACTAGCCTGGGCGTAAGGAGCGCAGATCTGAGACCGTCACTATCTCGGGCGTACAACTAACACTTGGAATTAGGTTTGTAAGATAAACGTGGTCTAGTATTGGCCGAGCTACTAGCCTGGGCGTAAGGAGCGCAGATCTGAGACCCGTCACTACCTCGGGCGTACAACTAACACTTGGAATTAGGTTTGTAAGATAAACGTGGTCTAGTATTGGCCGAACTACTAGCCTGGGCGTAAGGAGCGCAGATCTGAGACCCGTCACTACCTCGGGCGTACAACTAACACTTGGAATTAGGTTTGTAAGATAAACGTGGTCTAGTATTGGCCGAACTACTAGCCTGGGCGTAAGGAGCGCAGATCTGAGACCCGTCACTATCTCGGGCGTACAACTAACACTTGGAATTAGGTTTGTAAGATAAACGTGGTCTAGTATTGGCCGAGCTACTAGCCTGGGCGTAAGGAGCGCAGATCTGAGACCGTCACTATCTCGGGCGTACAACTAACACTTGGAATTAGGTTTGTAAGATAAACGTGGTCTAGTATTGGCCGAACTACTAGCCTGGGCGTAAGGAGCGCAGATCTGAGACCCGTCACTACCTCGGGCGTACAACTAACACTTGGAATTAGGTTTGTAAGATAAACGTGGTCTAGTATTGGCCGAGCTACTAGCCTGGGCGTAAGGAGCGCAGATCTGAGACCCGTCACTATCTCGGGCGTACAACTAACACTTGGAATTAGGTTTGTAAGATAAACGTGGTCTAGTATTGGCCGAACTACTAGCCTGGGCGTAAGGAGCGCAGATCTGAGACCCGTCACTACCTCGGGCGTACAACTAACACTTGGAATTAGGTTTGTAAGATAAACGTGGTCTAGTATTGGCCGAGCTACTAGCCTGGGCGTAAGGAGCGCAGATCTGAGACCCGTCACTATCTCGGGCGTACAACTAACACTTGGAATTAGGTTTGTAAGATAAACGTGGTCTAGTATTGGCCGAGCTACTAGCCTGGGCGTAAGGAGCGCAGATCTGAGACCCGTCACTATCTCGGGCGTACAACTAACACTTGGAATTAGGTTTGTAAGATAAACGTGGTCTAGTATTGGCCGAGCTACTAGCCTAGGCGTAAGGAGCGCAGATCTGAGACCCGTCACTATCTCGGGCGTACAACTAACACTTGGAATTAGGTTTGTAAGATAAACGTGGTCTAGTATTGGCCGAGCTACTAGCCTGGGCGTAAGGAGCGCAGATCTGAGACCCGTCACTATCTCGGGCGTACAACTAACACTTGGAATTAGGTTTGTAAGATAAACGTGGTCTAGTATTGGCCGAGCTACTAGCCTGGGCGTAAGGAGCGCAGATCTGAGACCGTCACTATCTCGGGCGTACAACTAACACTTGGAATTAGGTTTGTAAGATAAACGTGGTCTAGTATTGGCCGAACTACTAGCCTGGGCGTAAGGAGCGCAGATCTGAGACCCGTCACTACCTCGGGCGTACAACTAACACTTGGAATTAGGTTTGTAAGATAAACGTGGTCTAGTATTGGCCGAGCTACTAGCCTAGGCGTAAGGAGCGCAGATCTGAGACCCGTCACTATCTCGGGCGTACAACTAACACTTGGAATTAGGTTTGTAAGATAAACGTGGTCTAGTATTGGCCGAGCTACTAGCCTAGGCGTAAGGAGCGCAGATCTGAGACCCGTCACTATCTCGGGCGTACAACTAACACTTGGAATTAGGTTTGTAAGATAAACGTGGTCTAGTAGTGGCCGAGCTACTAGCCTGGGCGTAAGGAGCGCAGATCTGAGACCCGTCACTATCTCGGGCGTACAACTAACACTTGGAATTAGGTTTGTAAGATAAACGTGGTCTAGTATTGGCCGAACTACTAGCCTGGGCGTAAGGAGCGCAGATCTGAGACCCGTCACTATCTCGGGCGTACAACTAACACTTGGAATTAGGTTTGTAAGATAAACGTGGTCTAGTATTGGCCGAGCTACTAGCCTGGGCGTAAGGAGCGCAGATCTGAGACCCGTCACTATCTCGGGCGTACAACTAACACTTGGAATTAGGTTTGTAAGATAAACGTGGTCTAGTATTGGCCGAGCTACTAGCCTGGGCGTAAGGAGCGCAGATCTGAGACCGTCACTATCTCGGGCGTACAACTAACACTCGGAATTAGGTTTGTAAGATAAACGTGGTCTAGTATTGGCCGAGCTACTAGCCTAGGCGTAAGGAGCGCAGATCTGAGACCGTCACTATCTCGGGCGTACAACTGACACTTGGAATTAGGTTTGTAAGATAAACGTGGTCTAGTATTGGCCGAGCTACTAGCCTGGGCGTAAGGAGCGCAGATCTGAGACCGTCACTATCTCGGGCGTACAACTAACACTTGGAATTAGGTTTGTAAGATAAACGTGGTCTAGTATTGGCCGAGCTACTAGCCTGGGCGAACCGTGTTCTAGTATTGGCCGAGCTACTAGCCTGGGCGAACCGTGTTCTAGTATTGGCCGAGCTACTAGCCTGGGCGAACCGTGTTCTAGTATTGGCCGAGCTACTAGCCTGGGCGAACCGTGTTCCATTCCGAGCGACTTCGCTTCAGAATTTTCGCATGTGGGACTCGTACCGGACATTGCCGCTGGTCGGACGGATATCCCATTTTTCCGCTTTTTCATTCCGGCGCTGCTCCATCCTCACCTCACTTCACCTTCGTCGGCTGTTAAAAGCCGCCAAAGTCTCTTTATGCGGTCACTCTGTAATTGCACTATTACACTAATGGTATCCACCACTAACTAGTAATGTCTACATAGACACACATACATACACGGGATATTACGTAAAATGTGGGACCCACTTCTCTGATGGACTGGAGACAATATTATGAAGACAAACGTTCATATAAACTTATGGCCTATTAGAAATGGTTTAAGGTTAAAGCCACATACACATCTAGCGACCTCTCCAGTAAGAAAGTTGTGGGGTAACTCCTGATATACCTGATAAAGATGTAACCTATAGTGAGTTGGAAGTAATTATAAACTATTCAAACCAGGTAATGTCAGATATGCATTTGATGTGTGGACTCACGGAATGTAATGGGGCTGAATCAGATGTTTCTGTGCGAATTTTTTTTCTAATTGACATCGTCTAGATAAGAAAACATTCGGGTGATCACATGAACGCCTACGAGATCCAGACTCACTAAGAATGAGTGTCAGACTGGCAAACCCGTTGGTGTTCGAAATTGTAATTTCGAAGAACAGATTATGCAGAGTTTTGCGACACAAGTTGCATTACCTGTCTCATGTTCAATGAGTAAAAGCATTAAAAAACCTTAATTTTATTCCAAAAGTCAAATTTTGTAGCTATGTCTATCGGCGAGACATATTTCCTGTCCATCGTATTATTTACCAACGAAGATCCATTCACCACATACAATCATCACATTTATAACACTCATCCTTGGTCTGAAGAAATTCCACGTGTTATTCGTCAATTATAACACCGATAACAATTCAGCCTCAATTTATGGACAATTTATTGTCGGGAAGCAGTTGTTTGTGAATGCGCGAATAAGTCTGGCCTAAGTACACACAATCCACTTTCGCTTGTCGACTCATGCTAAAATATTCTTTAACGCAAGTTTGTTTCCCGCAGGTAATGTCATCGAAGACAAATATAGAGTTTCGCAGTGCTTCGCTCGGAGGTACGATGGCTTCGTTATCACTGCATGGGGAAAAACCCATACCTTCCACAGCCTGCATTACACGTCCCAATCGCCGGTATTTTGGTTGCTGGAATGATTTGGAGTATCGGTAAACATTCTCGAACCGAAGACCGTTCTCTTCTTCCAGCAGGCTCAGTAGGACGCATGTCTTGCCACAACCTGATGGTCCTGCGATTATGCACCTGGCTGTACTCGGAAATAGGCTTCCATGTCGCAATTCGTGGAAAATTACTTCATCTTCAACTGTCAGGGTAACATCTTGCTTGACAATCTGTAAACTGTTACCACTACTATCTTGGTTGACAATCTGTAAACTGTTACCACTACTATCTTGCTTGACAATCTGTAAACTGTTACCACTACTATCTCACTTGACAATCTGTAAACTGTTACCACTACTATCTTGCTTGGCAATCTGTAAACTGTTACCACTACTATCTTGCTTGACAATCTGTAAACTATTACCACTACTATCTCGCTTGACAATCTGTAAACTGTTACCACTACTATCTTGCTTGACAATCTGTAAACTGTTACCACTACTATCTTGCTTGACAATCTGTAAACTGTTACCACTACTATCTTGCTTGGCAATCTGTAAACTGTTACCACTACTATCTCGCTTGACAATATGTAAATTGTTACCACTACTATCTCGCTTGACAATCTGTAAACTGTTACCACTACTATCTCGCTTGACAATATGTAAACTGTTACCACTACTATCTCGCTTGACAATCTGTAAAACTGTTACCACTACTATCTCGCTAAACAATATGTAAACTGTTACCACTACTATCTCGCTTGACAATATGTAAACTGTTACCACTACTATCTTGCTTGGCAATCTGTAAACTGTTACCACTACTATCTCGCTTGACAATATGTAAACTGTTACCACTACTATCTCGCTTGACAATCTGTAAACTGTTACCACTACTATCTTGCTTGACAATCTGTAAACTGTTATCACTACTATCTCGCTTGACAATCTGTAAACTGTTACCACTACTATCTCGCTTGACAATCTGTAAACTGTTACCACTACTATCTCGCTTGAAAATCTGTAAACTGTTACCACTACTATCTCGCTTGACAATATGTAAACTGTTACCACTACTATCTCGCTTGACAATCTGTAAACTGTTACCACTACTTTCTTGCTTGGCAATCTGTAAACTGTTACCACTACTATCTCGCTTGACAATATGTAAACTGTTACCACTACTATCTCGCTTGACAATCTGTAAACTGTTACCACTACTATCTCGCTTGACAATATGTAAACTGTTACCACTACTATCTCGCTTGACAATCTGTAAACTGTTACCACTACTTTCTTGCTTGGCAATCTGTAAACTGTTACCACTACTATCTCGCTTGGCAATCTGTAAACTGTTACCACTACTATCTCGCTTGACAATATGTAAACTGTTACCACTACTATCTCGCTTGACAATCTGTAAACTGTTACCACTACTATCTTGCTTGACAATCTGTAAACTGTTACCACTACTATCTCGCTTGACAATCTGTAAACTGTTACCACTACTATCTCGCTTGACAATCTGTAAACTGTTACCACTACTATCTCGCTTGACAATCTGTAAACTGTTACCACTACTATCTCGCTTGACAATATGTAAACTGTTACACTACTATATCTCGCTTGACAATCTGTAAACTGTTACCACTACTTTCTTGCTTGGCAATCTGTAAACTGTTACCACTACTATATCGCTTGACAATATGTAAACTGTTACCACTACTATCTCGCTTGACAATCTGTAAACTGTTACCACTACTATCTCGCTTGACAATATGTAAACTGTTACCACTACTATCTCGCTTGACAATCTGTAAACTGTTACCACTACTTTCTTGCTTGGCAATCTGTAAACTGTTACCACTACTATCTCGCTTGACAATCTGTAAACTGTTACCACTACTATCTTGCTTGACAATCTGTAAACTGATACCACTACTATCTTGCTTGACAATCTGTAAACTGTTACCACTACTATCTCGCTTGACAATCTGTAAACTGTTACCACTACTATCTCGCTTGACAATCTGTAAACTGTTACCACTACTATTTTGCTTGACAATCTGTAAACTGTTACCAATACTATCTCGCTTGACAATCTGTAAACTGTTACCACTACTATCTTGCTTGACAATCTGTAAACTGTTACCACTACTATCTCGCTTGACAATCTGTAAACTGTTACCACTACTATCTCGCTTGACAATCTGTAAACTGTTACCACTACTATCTTGCTTGACAATCTGTAAACTGTTACCACTACTATCTTGCTTGACAATCTGTAAACTGTTACCACTACTATCTTGCTTGACAATCTGTAAACTGTTACCACTACTATCTTGCGAGGTGGAGGCGGGGCCGATTGTAGTTGTAGACTACCAGTACTACAAGTTTCAGAAATATGGCGCTTACGCCAAAACAAGCTTCCTGCCCACAGCAATAGAGACGAGATGGAGATACTCGAACTCGCCAGGTTATAGACAAACACATTAGAGATCATCAGGCGGAATATTTCCATTTTGGCTCATTTGTTATCTTGTTGAAATACCAAGCACCGAATGTGCCAAAAAGAAAAAAAAAAGGAAAATAAATGCGCTGGAATGAAGGGAACCAAGCGTTCCACGACGACACATGGCAAGACAAACGTTCCTCTTCCACACAAAACTCACGTTGAAATATTGGTACGTATCCGGCCCACAGGACCTCGCATGTTGCATGGTCGCATATTGGACTCACGTTGAAATATTGGTACGTATCCGGCCCACAGGACCTCGCATGTTGCATGGTCGCATATTTTACTCACGTTGAAATATTGGTACGTATCCGGCCCACAGGACCTCGCATGTTGCATGGTCGCATATTGGACTCACGTTGAAATATTGGTACGTAATCGGCCCACAGGACCTCGCATGTTGCATGGTCGCATATTGGACTCACGTTGAAATATTGGTACGTATCCGGCCCACAGGACCTCGCATGTTGCATGGTCGCATATTGGACTCACGTTGAAATATTGGTACGTATCCGGCCCACAGGACCTCGCATGTTGCATGGTCGCATATTGGACTCACGTTGAAATATTGGTACGTATCCGGCCCACAGGACCTCGCATGTTGCATGGTCGCATATTATACTCACGTTGAAATATTGGTACGTATCCGGCCCACAGGACCTCGCATGTTGCATGGTCGCATATTGGACTCACGTTGAAATATTGGTACGTATCCGGCCCACAGGACCTCGCATGTTGCATGGTCGCATATTGGACTCACGTTGAAATATTGGTACCTATCCGGCCCACAGGACCTCGCATGTTGCATGGTCGCATATTATACTCACGTTGAAATATTGGTACGTATCCGGCCCACAGGACCTCGCATGTTGCATGGTCGCATATTGGACTCACGTTGAAATATTGGTACGTATCCGGCCCACAGGACCTCGCATGTTGCATGGTCGCATACTGGACTCACGTTGAAATATTGGTACGTATCCGGTCCACAGGACCTCGCATGTTGCATGGTCGCATATTGGACTCACGTTGAAATATTGGTACGTATCCGGCCCACAGGACCTCGCATGTTGCATGGTCGCATATTGGACTGTAATGAAGACAGGTGCTACAACCATGACTAATTAAAACGAGCTACAACAACGAGTGCGAAACACAACCACTTACCGCCATGTTGGCTGCTAGACTGATCTTCCAGCAGGAAGCCGGCAGGAAGCTACTCTATAAGGAAGCAGCATCGGAGCTGCCAAATATTGTGCCACACAGGGCAGGAAATTCAAATATTCAAATTGTTCCATATACAAAATGGGCCTATGTACTCTTGCTGATGCAACTATTTACACAATTTACAAAAAGTTAAAACACAATGAAAACTGCATCCACTTGTTCTACATGCACACTACTAAACCATGTTAGAAAAGTATGATTTATTTTGCTTATGAAAGAATAATGGATACATTTTGAAACACAGTAAAACAATTTACTAGAATTAAATTACTTAAATTTTTTATAAGCAATTTAAATAATAATTATGTTTTATTATAATTTAGGCGTATTTAAATTCGGGATGACTGAGAAAGTACATTTTGCAAGAAAAACTTTATTTGGGTGATTATAATAATGAATGCTATCTATATAAAAATATATATGTAGAAATGCGAACAAATAATTTTAATGAGTGATTCTATGCTCATCCTACATTTCACCCACTAAAGTTATTATTTTGCAACGGAATTGGATGGGCATAAACTCGATTAGTAGAAAAATTATTTTAATTTCTTACAGCCAGAGTAAATATGATGGTCCTGCATAGTGAAAATATATCTTGTTAAATGTGTTTCTTAATAAAGCATCAGGAATGGAAATACTTTTAAATTTTAATTTAAAAATTATATTTAATTGACAATTAAAACGTTTAAATGAGTGTATTCTAGTAAAATATTTTACAGTGTTACAAAGTATAGAACTATACATTAGTCTTTCAAATACAAAATAAATTGAACTTTTCTGACAACCCTGGTGGAAGCCGTTCACGGTAAAATGAGCACTTTTGAAGCTCTAGTTACTTTTTCTTTCAACCAATTGATATCCTTCCACCACTTGTTAATGTAAACACTGCCATGTGAATAACAAACACAGTATAAGCATTCATCATACCCAAGTTTATTATGTCTGATGAAACAGCTTCAAAAATGTCCAATTTACCGTGAACGGCACATGGAGTGTGTACTTTTGTGTGCAGTACAGTTACAGTGTGATGCAGTGCTCAATAGTTAATGGTTAAGTTTGCATGCATCAGTTTTAACAAATCGAGAAAAGATATAACTATGGAAATGGTACTTTGAAATTACATATATTCGTGTGCATACACCGCCACTGAAATCCCGCACCATATGTTTTGTTATACTTTGTGGGTCTGTACTGGAGTGGGGAGTTCTGGGAGACTCTTAACAACGGGATGGAGGATGGAGTGAGGTGGCTATAGAGCAGCGTTAGAATGAAAGGGTGGGGGGAACGGGAGAACCCCGAGAAAACCCGCCGACCAGCGGCATCTCCAGGCACGATTGCCACGTGCAAAGAAAACGGCAGCACCGCTGCCGGGGATCGAACTCGGATCGCCCTGGTTAGTACCCTGGCCACTACGACCATAAGGCCGGCAATGCAACCATATTATTATGTTGTCACAACAAATTGGGGTATTAAGGTTGAAGTAAAGCAATTGTCTATGGAGCATTGCACCCGCCTATAAGACGTGACGTTGTTAAGGTTAAAGTAACGCAACTATATATGTAGCACTGCACACGCCTATACATCGTGACGTTGTTAAGGTTGAAGTAAAGCAACTATCTACGGAGCACTGCACCTGCCTATACAACGTGACGTTGTTAAGGTTGACGTAAAGTAACTGTCTACGGAGCACTGAACCCGCCTATACAACGTGACGTTGTTAAGGTTGGAGTGAAGTAACTGTCTACGGAGCACTGCACCCAACTATACAACGTGACGTTGTTAAGGTTGAAGTAAAGTAACTGTCTACGGAGCACTGCACCCAACTATACAACGTGACGTTGTTAAGGTTGAAGTAAAGTAACTGTCTACGGAGCACTGAACCCGCCTATACAACGTGACGTTGTTAAGGTTGGAGTGAAGTAACTGTCTACGGAGCACTGCACCCAACTATACAACGTGACGTTGTTAAGGTTGAAGTGAAGTAACTGTCTACGGAGCACTGCACCCAACTATACAACGTGACGTTGTTAAGGTTGAAGTAAAGTAACTGTCTACGGAGCACTGAACCCGCCTATACAACGTGACGTTGTTAAGGTTGGAGTGAAGTAACTGTCTACGGAGCACTGCACCCAACTATACAACGTGACGTTGTTAAGGTTGAAGTGAAGTAACTGTCTACGGAGCACTGCACCCAACTATACAACGTGACGTTGTTAAGGTTGAAGTAAAGTAACTGTCTACGGAGCACTGCACCCGCCTATAGGCCTACAACGGGACGAACTCTTCAAAAAGTAGTACAGACACCATAAAAATCGTCATAAAAAGAACGATATATGCTGTAAATGAAATAAGAATGTATTTATTTGCAACATTATTAATTATTTTACTAAAATATACATTTAAATATAAAAAATTCGTTAATTTTAATCTGTATTTTTAACCAAATTTAAGCACATGTTATTCTGTATGTTTCGGAAAGCAGAACCTGCAAAAAAAAAAATTTCCTCTTCAAGAAAGATTGTGATAATATTTTCTGAGATCATGTATAATAAAATCATTTTATTAATGTTTTATATAAGTTTCATAATTTATTTTAGTTACATCAGTTTCAAACATAAATGTTTGTGACAAATTGAAACACATACAAATAATTATAAGATTAATTTCCTTCATAAGTATTTCAATTTTCTTAGACGCAATTGTGGTAAACATTATGACAATATTCCTTGACGAAGATTTTCTTGCAAATGTTGCTTTTTGAAGTATCCAGAATGGAAATGCGCTTACATTTTGTTAAAAATGCAGATTTTTAATAGATTTATTTGATATTTATAAAGTATATATTTTAAAATGTAGTAAAATATATACATTCTTTATTCGTTTACAGCGTAAATCGCACATTATGACAATATTTGTAGTGTCTGTACTACATATTTATGAGTTCGTAACGTTATATAGTCGGGTGCAGTGCTCCATGCGCAGTTGCTTTACGTCAACCTTAATAACGTCATGTATAGTCGGGTGCAGTGCTCCGTGCGCAGTTTCTTTACTTAAACCTTAACAACGTCACGTTCTATAGTCGGGTGCAGTGCTCCATGCGCAGTTGCTTTACGTCAACCTTAATAACGTCATGTATAGTCGGGTGCAGTGATCCATGCGCAGTTGCTTTACGTCAACCTTAACAACGTATATGTATAGTCGGGTGCAGTGCTCCATGCGCAGTTGCTTTACTTCAACCTTAACAACGTCATGTATAGTCGGGTGCAGTGCTCCATGCGCAGTTGCTTTACTTCAACCTTAACAACGTCATGTATAGTCGGGTGCAGTGCTCCATGCGCAGTTGCTTTACATCAACCTTAACAACGTCACGTTGTATAAGCGGGTGCAGTGCTCCGTAGACAGTTGCTTTACTTCAACCTTAACAACGTCATGTATAGTTGGGTGCAGTGCTCCATGCGCAGTTGCTTTACTTCAACCTTAACAACGTCATGTATAGTCGGGTGCAGTGCTCCATGCGCAGTTGCTTTACTTCAACCTTAACAACGTCATGTATAGTCGGGTGCAGTGCTCCATGCGCAGTTGCTTTACGTCAACCTTAACAACGTCATGTATAGTTGGGTGCAGTGCTCCATGCGCAGTTGCTTTACTTTAACCTTAACAACGTCATGTATAGTCGGGTGCAGTGCTCCATGCGCAGTTGCTTTACTTCAACCTTAACAACGTCATGTATAGTCGGGTGCAGTGCTCCATGCGCAGTTGCTTTACTTCAAACTTAACCACGTCAAATTGCTGCAGCCAAGAAAATGTTTGTTTATTTTTAAACGAACTACTTACTGAAATCCACATTGATCTATACGAAACTGAAGTCAGACATACAAGTATTTGATCACATGCACTTGAAATAGTTGAGCGTACTACCAAATAAATGCTTATGATATTCAAACAACTGAATAGGTGTTTGGCACAACTTATTTTTTTAAACAAATTTTTCGGTTCAAGGGAGCTTAAGCGAATGTTTGTAGCAAGAGCAGTTTTGTTGTGTGAACAAAATATTGTTCAACGTAAACAGATAATATCCAATGAAATGTAATTCGTAACAGCAACAAAACCTTTTCCTCAGTGTATTTCATAAAGGAACACTTCCTTTATATAGCATACGGATGGAGATATGTAAGTAGTATAATACTATATATCATCAATTATTGCGACAGTTGCAGTACTGAATATTTTGTTTGTGGTTAAGTATATTCTTTGTGAGCAGAATCCAAGTAATCTGACTCCTACTATAGTGGATGTAGCTAAGCGTGAGGTGAGAAGAGAAACTTGCGCGACTGTAACTGAGATGGCCAGGGGAAGACGCTTAGCATCAGGATGAGTGAGCAGTTTTTTTGTATCGAGCCAGCGGTCGAAGGACTGCGCTGGGAAGGATTTCCGCGGTCCAAGAGACAGGCCGACAACCCGACAACTGACACGACCCCTCTCCCTTAGGAAGTAGTAGGAGCGTGGGGATCCTGTCGCAACAGACACTTCTTCCTCATATTCCCTCTGTGTATCTCTGTAGGATCGACTACCACTTTCTTTCGTATTGGGTTTATGTTTGTTTTCTGTAGCTTGAGTTTCCAATCAAATACTTCAAAACGAGGGCTCTGGAGGCATTATTTCAAGGTCCTCGTTATTTTTCCCGCATGGGTTTTGTTTCATCTGTAGCCATAATAGTGACGCACTCATAATTTATTCTATATTAGTGTCATGTGAGAAAAAACAAATTTTAAACCACTCCATATTGGTTTTAGGAATTGTGTAGAGTATTTCTGTATGTAATAAAATGGTTTATAATTCAATATTAAGTCTTAACAGGAAGTTATAAAGACATATAAATAAACACAAAACTGCAATGATGCCACTACTGTGTTAACTGAGTTGCAGTGTGTTTGTAATACACCTTTTTGAAATGAAGTATTGCACTTGTGCACAATAATATGTTTGTGCATGGCTATAGCAGTATACTGCTTTCAACAGATCATGCTTATTGCAAACACTAATTTGAAGCTGTTAAACATGGCTAGAAACATTTTCAGACTGTTGCAGCAGTGATGGTAAATGAAGAGGAGGACGTCATCATCAAGAGGATGCTGAAGGACTTCAAGACGACTAAGAGGGATATCACCATGGATACTCGTCATCCCCCACATAAATGGCTGGAATGTTGGATCTGTGGACAGCCAGGGCACCTGAGAGCCAACTGTTCTCAGCAGCAATAACAGCAGCAGTAACCAGGGAGCAAACACCGAGGGGCAGGTGAGAGTGCAACATCCTCAGGAATCTTGTAAACACTGGTCTTGAGGGGCTAAGGTTGGTGATTGCTGGAGGTAAGACCCAATATTTATGCAGGTTTGTTCAATGAAACAGGACTTAGATACCAGAATGGTGGAGGGGAGCCTGCATGATGTTTCTTGTCAGATGGTCGTTGATACAGGGGTGAATATGACAGTGGCAAAACTTAACATTCTTAGACCTACCCCAGCGAACATCCGATAAGAGAACGTATCACTGCTATCTAACTGCAGTCAGAGACAAGATATGGGTACTCTCAAAGCTCAGTAACTTTACCATTGCACATGATATATACTTAGGAGAAACAGAGGATGAGACATTTTGGGCATTGATGTATTATGCAGGCTGGGATGCTGTATCGATACACGACTAGGGTGTTATGGGTAGGTATTATGGATATGGTAGTGTCAAAACAATTAGATTTGTCTTCGCCAATGAGTTACCCAGTGGTGCATAAGCAGTCGAATATGCTCCCTGCTTCTAGTGAAGTTGTTATTCCAAGCAGATGCCAGGGGAAATTTTGTAAGTCAGTTGGGTATAATTGAACCAGCCCATAAAGGTAGAATTTTAACAGATGGTGTCATTGTAGCAAGAACTGTGATTTATTCAGAATCGGACAGTTTGCCTCTTAGGATGATTAATTTATCTGACCATACTATCCATCTTGATGAGGCACCCCAATAGTAGTTTGCATGCAGGTTTCACAGGTGCTTCTAGATGTTTCAGAAAAATTACTACCACAACACACTGAATGTCATCTTTCAGATACTCTGGGGGATCTGGTGACAAGCATAGGAGAAAACCTCAGCTGGTGACAGGAGAGGACAGTTTCAGGAGTGCTACAAATAAATAGAGGTGCTCTCTCCTGTGAGCCCAATGACCTTGACAGGACTAATTTTTCATGGCCCCACATCGCCACTAGGATGCCAGACCCATAAAGCAGCCACCAAGGAGACTACCGCTAGATTCATATTAGTCAGTCCATAGTCTTCTCTCAATGTGCTTGTTATAAAGAAAGATGGCACTATTAGATTTTGTGTTGATTACCTCCAATTTAATAATGTATCCAAGAAAGATTCTAACACTCACCCTAGGATAGACGACACACTGAATAGGCTAGCAGGTTCACAGTGGTTTTCAACTCTAGACATGAAGAGCGGATATTGGCAATGCGAGGTGGCCCTGGGAGACAAGAAAAAGACTGACTTCTGTGTCCAAGGGAAAGGAACATGGCAATTCAAGATTATGCTCTTTGGGCTATGTAATGCCCCTGACACTTTCGAATGACTAATGGTGAAAGTTCTGCCCTTGGACATGTGTCAGGTATACATAGACACCTTTTTGGTAACGGTAAGAATATTTGAAGATCATCTGGCATGCTTAGATTCTGTGTTTCAGAAAGTGGCTGTGGCCAAACTGAAATTGGTTCCCAAGAAATGCCACATTAAAAAAAAATAATAATAATTTCTTGGACAATGTTATGTCGGCCGATGGGATTGAAACAGACCTTGAGAATATCAGAGCAATAAGAGATTCACCTTTACCAAAGAATAAAACTGAAATGCGAAGTTTCCTGGGCTTATGAGCTTACTACCACCAATTTGTGCCATATCTCCAACAGCACTGGGCTTCCCAGATAGAGAGGGTGAATTCATTCTGGATATTGATGCTAGTGATGATGGTGTCGTAGATGTGTTATCTCAGATTCAGGATGGAAAAGAGAAGACATTGGGATTCTTCAATAAGGTGCTACACAAGTACAAGAGGAATTTCTGTGTGACATGCAAATATCTTCTGGCAGTGGTGAAGGCAATTGAACATATTCTCCCATGTAATTGTGGTAGACACTTCATCCTAAGAACAATCATGCTTAATTATGCTGGCTGCTAAATTTCGAGAGTCCCAAAGATCAAATAACCATGTGGCCAACAAGAGCATGGCTTTGAAATACATCACAGGACTGGACACCTTAACAGCAATGCGGGTTCACTCTCCAGTAGACCATGCAAGCCATTCTAACATTATTTTGAATGCCAGAAGGAAAATGTTGGTGTATAGTGGAAAGTAAGGAGGGAAAAATTCAAGGCCCTGCATCTTGCGATGGGTCACTTACATGGGGCGAATAGGCCATAAGAAATGATCAGCTACACTCTAAATCGGAATCAGTTAGTTTAAACTGATTGTCAGTTGGATCTACTCCATCCAGAATCAGTAGAAAAAGAAAACTGCTAATATCTTCAGTTAAATGAAATCCACTAATACAAACAGTAGAAACTCAGTTATTTATATTCGATTAATACAAAGTACAAGGTTTGCAAACCATGATTTAAAGCTTGAAATAAATTAGGTATACAATAATTTTGTCGTAAAACAAAATTATTACATACACAAGGAAATTTTGGAAGTGGTTGGTATCAAACTGCCACCCCAAAACTCAACACATTCTTTTGTTTCTTTTGGCTGACGTTCTACGAACTCTGCTACTTTGCCACTGTGAGAAATGGTCTCGCATTTGCGTAGTAACATAAACTTACAATGGCGTATGGCTGTAAGTTTCGTAATGTGAAAGTACTTCATGTTGTCGAAATATACACATATTATCTGTATGTGGGTACATGTGTTTGTATGGCTCGAAAGTCATTCTAAGTTAAGTTTAGTTCAGATGATGTGCTTTGAAAGAGAAATATAGTGGTTTTTGTCGGTGTTTTCTATGTATCTCCCATTTTACAATGCAAAGAGATTTTACAGAATGAAACTGTTATATTGAAGAGGCAGATTGACTATTAATAACTGTGTAATTATACAGTGGAATGTTAGAAAAAATTGCAATATTTTATCAAATGTGTCATTTACTTATTATTTGATCTGTTAACTATCAGGGACCACAAAACTTTTGTTGGTGTAAATCCACCTTTCTTAATGAATCACTGCACCATCGAGTGAGTAAAATTATCACTGACCTGTCACTAAAAATAACAGTTTAAATCTGTAGTGTCTTGTTGCATTGTAAAATGGCATATACTAGTGGACATCTATAACTTCGTACATTAAAACCACTCTATTTATCTTTTAAAGCACAGAATCAGAACTAAACTAAAGATAGGTTAACTTTCGAACTTTGCAAACACATGTACTTGCGCAGAAGATCATTATATTTCGACAACAAGAAATACTTTCACATCACGAAACTTATAGCAATATTTGACATTACATTTTGTGGTTCAATATCCAAAATACTAGCACACATTTGGCAGTGGTAAAGTAGGGCAGTGGATATGGCTGATCATGAAAGTTTCAGCATGCTTTGTTTTATGGATGGAGGTTCGAGCCCAACCACCTCCAAAAACATTTTTGTGTAGACAATATTTGTGTTCTGCAACAAAATAAATCGTACCTAACTTACATCACATAGGAATTATCTGTGTGTTTATTAATAACAACTATAAATAAGTAGTTTTCTACTGCTTGAATTAGTAGATTTGTTTTAACTGATGAATTAGTGATATTTTTTCTACAGATTCCGGTTGGAACAGTTTCAACTGACAATAAGTAAAAAATAACTGATTCCTATTTAGAGTGTAAGTGACATCACCATGCATCCAATATTGGAGTGGAAGCAAACTAGGGGTCGACAAATAGGGGGGGGGGAGATATCCAGCGTAGGCATGACAGTCAAGGCATTCCGAGCACTGTGTAATTCACTTGTTATAAATAAAGGTGTGATTTAAAGGAACTGGGAGAATAATGATGGAAAACAGATAATTTATAATTTTTTCCTGCCAGAATGCCAAATCCATCCCAGAAGTGCTAAGAGAACTGCTCAACGCAGCCGCAGGTGGTCACTTTGGTGTGAATAAGGACGTCGACAGAGTCCGAATGAGATTCTATTGGCTGCATTATTGGAAGGATCTTGAGAAGTGGTGCCATCTGTGTGATGCATGTACTGCGAGAAAGGGTCCGAGTGTTTTGGGAAGTGTTCCCCTTCATTAATACAATGTTGGGGCCCCATTCTAGATTATGGCAGTGGACATTCTCGGACCACTATCAATCATGAATAGGGGGAATAGGTACCATCTGTTAGCACAAGACTATTTAACAAAATGGCCCGAGGTCATACTGGTGCTAAACCAAGAGGCTGGCATGATAGATAATGCACTTGTAGATCATGTTTTCTCCAGGTTTGGGGTGCAACATCGAGCTTTATTCTGATCAAGGACGAAATTTAGAAGCAATTATTTTCCAAGAACTAACAAGGATCTTAGGAATGAAGAAAACTCGTACCACAGCATTACAACCTCAGTCAGATATGATGGTCGATATACTAAATATTACCTTGGAACAGTATCTAGTGATCTTCATAGAAAACAACTGGTAAGATTGGGACTCAAAGATATCCATGTAGACTCGTGGACTGTCGATTGATATGCCAGGATAAATGTTTTACTGGCATATCATTCGGCTGTCCATGAGTCTACAAGGGTAACACCATTAATGATGCTATTTGGGAGTGAACTCTGCCTCCCTGTTGACATGCTGTTTGAACATCCAGTGGAAGAATAAGCAGCCACCCAAAAAATATATCACTAAACTACATCAAAATTTAAACGACATACATTAGTTTGCCGGGAGGCACCTTAGAATTAATAGTGAATGAATGAAAACACAATATGACCAAAGAATGCCTGAGCAAACTTCCAAGAAGGATAACTTGTGTGGTTGTACAACCCTCAAAAGAAGAAGGGATATTGCCCGATTCAACAGTAATATTAGGGAGGTCCATACAGGATCCTGAAGCATGTAAATTATGTGGTCTACCGGATTTGTCAACAGTGCTCTCGGGTGAAGCCTAAGGTTGTCCACTTTGACTGACTTGCACTGTACGAAGGTCCTCGTGTTGGAGAGTCTGTTCAGTATGAACAGACTTAAGGAGGGGGCCATCTTTCACTCTGCAGCTGGCACCGGATACTAGCTCCTGTAATCGTCGGTCCGGGGTGACCCACCTCGCTCTTCCCCTCACCAAGATAGACATGCTCGCTGCCTCATTGCCATCCCTTCCTGAGGAAGCTCGAAAATGATCGACAGGGGCGAGACCTAACTGGCATCACAGCCCCTCCTCTCCCTACTCAGGATCTGGGAAACATAGAGGCAGTGCAAGAATATTCTGGGAACTAGTACACTCGGCGAAATGTGAGATTTAGAGAAATGTCTCGGTAATGCCCTACGACTCTATAAATATTGCATTGATCCAGCGGCCAGCAGTCTTTAGTGGAGGCTATCTAGCTCAGTGCGGATGCGAAGTTGAGTGAGGTACGACTGCGGACGAGGGTTCTGGTGTGAATGTAGGAGAGGACGTGGGCGTGAAATCCGACGAGTGAATCATACTGAGCATGAAGGCGCTCAGAGAAATCTTAAATAATGCAGACTGGCAGGACGTGGACTTAACTGAAGTGGGGCTGAATGGACATGTAATAGGGATTATATTCGAAATATTGGAACTGTCAAATATGGGCACATAATTTACAAAATAATTGAATCGGTTTTGATACACTGTCTAATAGGACTCAATTTAAATTATTTTATTGCATTTATTTCTTTGAGGTAAATTATAAAGTGTATTAATTGAAGTTATTATAGTGGGCTAAATAGATTAATTTATTGCGAGATGTTGAGTCGAGAGAATTTGTTTGTAGTTATAGGAAATAAAATTAGGAAATTATAATTAACACTTTTATTTAATTAAGACCTCAACCTCTTAACGAAATTAGTTTGGCCCACTAAATTTCGAGAGAGAAATTGTACCACTATTAAGAGAGCAGCTGCAGAAGTGGTTACAGAAAAATTCATGGATGATTATGTTGTAAATATTGGTCAAAGAAAATTATCACAGACAATGGACCTTAATTTTAAAGAAACAAGTGTAAATATTGATATACTATATTAGGAAGTGAATATCAATATATGGCGGTGAACCATCCCTCTGCCAGTCAAGCTGAACAGGCAATAAGGGAATTAGGCAGGATTTTCAGATTGTACTGTCGCCAAAACCACAGAATTTGGATAACAGATTGGAATAATGTAGAAACTTTGATAAACTGTTGCTGGTATGAAAGTACTGGCACGACTCTAATGAGAATAATGGATAAAAGAAGCTCATAAACTGTATTACAGCAGTATATTATACATCCGGATAATCAAGGTAAATTATGAGATCGAAGGAATAACATATTTGATGGATTGGAATTGAAAGCCAAACAACGAGAGTTGAGATGAAACAAACACTATAAACAGGCAATATCCAATGAGGTATATATTAATAGCTACACATATTTTATCCTCGCAAATAGATCAAAATATTAAAAAGTTTTAAAATCTATATGAATGTACATATAGGATAGAACGAAAGTTATGTGAAAACGTATTATAGAATAAAAACTCCAAATTGGCATATTCCCTTACTCATGCCTTGGAAATCAAAATAATAAAAATAACTGACGAATATTGTATAAAGAGAATATGGTATTGATGAACATAGTAATAAATATTAATTTATGTATAAATGAAATGAAATTTTAATAATAATATTATAGTAATTGTAATGTAATTATAAGCATGAAGTTAAATGATAAATGAAATAACCATACAATGCATTGTGACAATTTTCATTTGAAAAATTATATGATAATTAAGGTAGAGTAACAAGAAAAACTTTAAGTGAATATTTAAATGAACATAATAACGTGGAGATAAAATGATTGTTAATTGTGAAAAGGACAAGAATTTAAGAGAATATTTAAATGAACATAATAACGTGGAGATAAAATGATTGTTAATTGTGAAAAGGACAAGAATTTAAGAGAATATTTAAATGAACATAATAACGTGGAGATAAAATGATTGTTAATTGTGAAAAGGACAAGAATTTAAGAGAATATTTAAATGAACATAATAACGTGGAGATAAAATGATTGTTAATTGTGAAAAGGACAAGAATTTAAGTGAATATTTTAATGAATGCCATAACATAGAGATATAATGATTGCGAAATTTGCATTTAAATGTAATTAGCATATTGCAGTAATTTTAGCGAAATAACAAATATGTATTTCGGTTTGTAACAAATTTGTATAATATGTTCCAAACCGAGGAGGGGTTATGTAAAATTACAGTTTTTAAGGGTTATGTTTTCCGTTGATGATAGATATTTCAATTATATATGATTACAGAATACTTGCTTATATTGTCACTTCTTTTCATGTCATTTCCAAATTATGTTTTACTATATAAGTTAACAATATAATATTTTGTTATTTTAATAGTTTATTGGTATAGAGATAAAATGTAGTATTATTTATTTGTTAATAGACTGTACTCAGGTTGTTATTTACATTTCGTTACTAGAGGGTAGTCGGCGTTAAATGTGTATGATACAAAAGTACGAAATTAAATTATCCTGGTCGTCTATAGTTTCACCATTGCTGATTGGTGGAGAGATGTTGCGTCTTCAGACGATAGCCAATCGGAAGACAGGTAAAAATATATCTAAGGCAGAAGGAAAATCGGAATTAAATTTATTTAGAAGAAGGAATACGGACATAAGACTGGACGTGTGAGGAAAGTAAAGGAGTTTGATATGATCTAAGTAGTGAAACTTAATGTGCTTGGGTAGCACATTTTCGTCCCACGCACGGGGTCTATGTAGGAAACTTTTTGTTCGCCTCCTTTGTTATTTGTACACTTGCAGTTCATCTATAATTGTTGCAATCCTCGATGACAAGAATCGAATGCGAATTGTCTAATTCTAATGAGAAGACGAATAGAAGATAATAATTGGTAAAAAGAATTTCGGGTTTTTTTTTCCTACCAAATTTCTTCATATCTGATTCTACTGAAATGTAACAGCAAGTCACGAGGATCAATAACCGTTTCCCACGAACTGTTATGTTACACTGGAACATTTCGAATAAATGTGTACCAAATTGTGCACATCATAAATGCTACAGAATGCCATGTAAAATTTCATGATCCTATTAAGTCAGATGACGATTGTCAAAATGGCAGCTTCATAAATCATTTAGATAAGTTTGACATACATAATGAATTATATAACCAAATTCAACAAGAATTTGTATGTAGATAGTATAAACTAGAAGCATCGTAAATAGAGCCTCGTTTTCTGGAAATTTTTTACGATAGCATCAAACAAGAAAATTAAGTATTGTAGGTCATATCTCACGGACGATAAACCCCATTTCCACAAAATTCTTCACACAATGAGCGCTGCGGCAAGCCATGTAAACGTTGCACGTGTCTTATGTGGTTCAGTCACTTATAGTCAAAATAAAGGCCCTGTAAATATTTTAGGATAGTAAAATCTATCATATGAAACATTAGACTAATAAAATTGTAAGTCGTGTTCCGAATCTGACCTCCGTAATGCAGTGAATTGCACAATAGCTAATAGTACGAGGTATTCTGGGTACAAGAACCCGGTAAGGCATGTGAATGTTTGTAATTGTCTCACTACTGTTGCATAAGTTTCTGGTTTCGTTCCCAAAGTTATTGTTTTGAAAGAGAACTCAAATATTTTTATTGAGAATATGAGCAATTTAACTTAAATACGGTCTTCATTCAAATTTCAAAAAGGTGCTTAACTAAGTAGATTGGTTTCATATGAAGTGTGTCGAGGAGACAGTAGAAGCTGGTTGAAGTTTCTTCTATAATATCAGACGCTAGGTTGCGCTGCAGTCGAGGTAGTTATCTAGAACTTTGGATATTATCTAACATTCAAGTTTCAAAAAGGTGCTTAACTAAGTAGTTTGGTTTCATATGAAGTGTGTCGAGGAGACAGTAGAAGCTGGTTGAAGTTTCTTCTATAATATCAGACGCTAGGTTGCGCTGCAGTCGAGGTAGTTATCTAGAACTTTGGATATTATCTAACATTCAAGTTTCAAAAAGGTGCTTAACTAAGTAGTTTGGTTTCATATGAAGTGTGTCGAGGAGACAGTAGAAGCTGGTTGAAGTTTCTTCTATAATATCAGACGCTAGGTTGCGCTGCAGTCGAGGTAGTTATCTTGAACTTTGGATATTATCTAACATTCAAGTTTCAAAAAGGTGCTTAACTAAGTAGTTTGGTTTCATATGAAGTGTGTCGAGGAGACAGTAGAAGCTGGTTGAAGTTTCTTCTATAATATCAGACGCTAGGTTGCGCTGCAGTCGAGGTAGTTATCTTGAACTTTGGATATTATCTAACATTCAAGTTTCAAAAAGGTGCTTAACTAAGTAGTTTGGTTTCATATGAAGTGTGTCGAGGAGACAGTAGAAGCTGGTTGAAGTTTCTTCTATAATATCAGACGCTAGGTTGCGCTGCAGTCGAGGTAGTTATCTTGAACTTTGGATATTATCTAACATTCAAGTTTCAAAAAGGTGCTTAACTAAGTAGTTTGGTTTCATATGAAGTGTGTCGAGGAGACAGTAGAAGCTGGTTGAAGTTTCTTCTATAATATCAGACGCTAGGTTGCGCTGCAGTCGAGGTAGTTATCTTGAACTTTGGATATTATCTAACATTCAAGTTTCAAAAAGGTGCTTAACTAAGTAGTTTGGTTTCATATGAAGTGTGTCGAGGAGACAGTAGAAGCTGGTTGAAGTTTCTTCTATAATATCAGACGCTAGGTTGCGCTGCAGTCGAGGTAGTTATCTTGAACTTTGGATATTATCTAACATTCAAGTTTCAAAAAGGTGCTTAACTAAGTAGTTTGGTTTCATATGAAGTGTGTCGAGGAGACAGTAGAAGATGGTTGAAGTTTCTTCTATAATATCAGACGCTAGGTTGCGCTGCAGTCGAGGTAGTTATCTTGAAATTAGGATATTATCTAACATTCAAGTTTCAAAAAGGTGCTTAACTAAGTAGTTTGGTTTCATATGAAGTGTGTCGAGGAGACAGTCGAAACTGGTTGAAGTTTCTTCTATAATATCAGACGCTAGGTTGCGCTGCAGTCGAGGTAGTTATCTTGAACTTTGGATATTATCTAACATTCAAGTTTCAAAAAGGTGCTTAACTAAGTAGTTTGGTTTCATATGAAGTGTGTCGAGGAGACAGTAGAAGCTGGTTGAAGTTTCTTCTATAATATCAGACGCTAGGTTGCGCTGCAGTCGAGGTAGTTATCTTGAACTTTGGATATTATCTAACATTCATGTTTCAAAAAGGTGCTTAACTAAGTAGTTTGGTTTCATATGAAGTGTGTCGAGGAGACAGTAGAAGCTGGTTGAAGTTTCTTCTATAATATCAGACGCTAGGTTGCGCTGCAGTCGAGGTAGTTATCTTGAACTTTGGATATTATCTAACATTCAAGTTACAAAAAGGTGCTTAACTAAGTAGTTTGGTTTCATATGAAGTGTGTCGAAGAGACAGTAGAAGTTGGTTGAAGTTTCTTCTATAATATCAGACTCTAGGTTGCGCTGCAGTCGAGGTAGTTATCTTGAACTTTGGATATTATCTAACATTCAAGTTTCAAAAAGGTGCTTAACTAAGTAGTTTGGTTTCATATGAAGTGTGTCGAGGAGACAGTAGAAGCTGGTTGAAGTTTCTTCTATAATATCAGACGCTAGGTTGCGCTGCAGTCGAGGTAGTTTTCTTGAACTTTGGATATTATCAAAAATTCAAGTTTCAAAAAGGTGCTTAACTTAGTAGTTTGGTTTCATATGAAGTGTGTCGAGGAGACAGTAGAAGCTGGTTGAAGTTTCTTCTATAATATCAGACGCTAGGTTGCGCTGCAGTCGAGGTAGTTATCTTGAACTTTGGATATTATCTAACATTCAATTTTCAAAAAGGTGCTTAACTAAGTAGTTTGGTTTCATATGAAGTGTGTCGAAGAGACAGTAGAAGCTGGTTGAAGTTTTTTCTATAATATCAGACGCTAGGTTGCGCTGCAGTCGAGGTAGTTATCTTGAACTTTGGATATTATCTAACATTCAAGTTTCAAAAAGGTGCTTAACTAAGTAGTTTGGTTTCATATGAAGTGTGTCGAGGAGACAGTAGAAGCTGGTTGAAGTTTCTTCTATAATATCAGACGCTAGGTTGCGCTGCAGTCGAGGTAGTTATCTAGAACTTTGGATATTATCTAACATTCAAGTTTCAAAAAGGTGCTTAACTAAGTAGTTTGGTTTCATATGAAGTGTGTCGAGGAGACAGTAGAAGCTGGTTGAAGTTTCTTCTATAATATCAGACGCTAGGTTGCGCTGCAGTCGAGGTAGTTATCTAGAACTTTGGATATTATCTAACATTCAAGTTTCAAAAAGGTGCTTAACTAAGTAGTTTGGTTTCATATGAAGTGTGTCGAGGAGACAGTAGAAGCTGGTTGAAGTTTCTTCTATAATATCAGACGCTAGGTTGCGCTGCAGTCGAGGTAGTTATCTTGAACTTTGGATATTATCTAACATTCAAGTTTCAAAAAGGTGCTTAACTAAGTAGTTTGATTTCATATGAAGTGTGTCGCGGAGACAGTCGAAACTGGTTGAAGTTTCTTCTATAATATCAGACGCTAGGTTGCGCTGCAGTCGAGGTAGTTATCTTGAACTTTGGATATTATCTAACATTCAAGTTTCAAAAAGGTGCTTAACTAAGTAGTTTGGTTTCATATGAAGTGTGTCGAGGAGACAGTAGAAGCTGGTTGAAGTTTCTTCTATAATATCAGACTCTAGGTTGCGCTGCAGTCGAGGTAGTTATCTTGAACTTTGGATATTATCTAACATTCAAGTTTCAAAAAGGTACTTAACTAAGTAGTTTGGTTTCATATGAAGTGTGTCGAGGAGACAGTAGAAGCTGGTTGAAGTTTCTTCTATAATATCAGACGCTAGGTTGCGCTGCAGTCGAGGTAGTTATCTTGAACTTTGGATATTATCTAATATTCAAGTTTCAAAAATGCTTAACTAAGTAGTTTGGTTTCATATGAAGTGTGTCGAGGAGACAGTAAAGCTGGTTGAAGTTTCTTCTATAATATCAGACGCTAGGTTGCGCTGCAGTCGAGGTAGTTATCTTGAACTTTGGATATTATCTAACATTCAAGTTTCAAAAAGGTGCTTAACTAAGTAGTTTGGTTTCATATGAAGTGTGTCGAGGAGACAGTAGAAGCTGGTTGAAGTTTCTTCTATAATATCAGACGCTAGGTTGCGCTGCAGTCGAGGTAGTTATCTTGAACTTTGGATATTATCTAACATTCAAGTTTCAAAAAGGTGCTTAACTAAGTAGTTTGGTTTCATATGAAGTGTGTCGAGGAGACAGTAAAGCTGGTTGAAGTTTCTTCTATAATATCAGACGCTAGGTTGCGCTGCAGTCGAGGTAGTTATCTTGAACTTTGGATATTATCTAACATTCAAGTTTCAAAAAGGTGCTTAACTAAGTAGTTTGGTTTCATATGAAGTGTGTCGAGGAGACAGTAGAAGCTGGTTGAAGTTTCTTCTATAATATCAGACGCTAGGTTGCGCTGCAGTCGAGGTAGTTATCTTGAACTTTGGATATTATCTAACATTCAAGTTTCAAAAAGGTGCTTAACTAAGTAGTTGGTTTCATATGAAGTGTGTCGAGGAGACAGTAGAAGCTGGTTGAAGTTTCTTCTATAATATCAGACGCTAGGTTGCGCTGCAGTCGAGGTAGTTATCTTGAACTTTGGATATTATCTAACATTCAAGTTTCAAAAAGGTGCTTAACTAAGTAGTTTGGTTTCATATGAAGTGTGTCGAGGAGACAGTAGAAGCTGTTGAAGTTTCTTCTATAATATCAGACCTAGGTTGCGCTGCAGTCGAGGTAGTTATCTTGAACTTTGGATATTATCTAACATTCAAGTTTCAAAAGGTGCTTAACTAAGTAGTTTGGTTTCATATGAAGTGTGTCGAGGAGACAGTAGAAGCTGGTTGAAGTTTCTTCTATAATATCAGACGCTAGGTTGCGCTGCAGTCGAGGTAGTTATCTTGAACTTTGGATATTATCTAACATTCAAGTTTCAAAAGGTGCTTAACTAAGTAGTTTGGTTTCATATGAAGTGTGTCGAGGAGACAGTAGAAGCTGGTTGAAGTTTCTTCTATAATATCAGACGCTAGGTTGCGCTGCAGTCGAGGTAGTTATCTTGAACTTTGGATATTATCTAACATTCAAGTTTCAAAAGGTGCTTAACTAAGTAGTTTGGTTTCATATGAAGTGTGTCGAGGAGACAGTAGAAGCTGGTTGAAGTTTCTTCTATAATATCAGACGCTAGGTTGCGCTGCAGTCGAGGTAGTTATCTTGAACTTTGGATATTATCTAACATTCAAGTTTCAAAAAGGTGCTTAACTAAGTAGTTTGGTTTCATATGAAGTGTGTCGAGAGACAGTAGAAGCTGGTTGAAGTTTCTTCTATAATATCAGACGCTAGGTTGCGCTGCAGTCGAGGTAGTTATCTTGAACTTTGGATATTATCTAACATTCAAGTTTCAAAAAGGTGCTTAACTAAGTAGTTTGGTTTCATATGAAGTGTGTCGAGGAGACAGTAGAAGCTGGTTGAAGTTTCTTCTATAATATCAGACGCTAGGTTGCGCTGCAGTCGAGGTAGTTATCTTGAACTTTGGATATTATCTAACATTCAAGTTTCAAAAAGGTGCTTAACTAAGTAGTTTGGTTTCATATGAAGTGTGTCGAGGAGACAGTAGAAGCTGGTTGAAGTTTCTTCTATAATATCAGACGCTAGGTTGCGCTGCAGTCGAGGTAGTTATCTTGAACTTTGGATATTATCTAACATTCAAGTTTCAAAAAGGTGCTTAACTAAGTAGTTTGGTTTCATATGAAGTGTGTCGGAACGTGAATGTTGAAGTTTCTTCTATAATATCAGACGCTAGTTGCGCTGCATCGAGGTAGTTATCTTGAACTTTGGATATATCTAACATTCAAGTTTCAAAAAGGTGCTTAACTAAGTATTTTTCATATGAAGTGTGTCGAGGAGACAGTGAAGCTGGTTGAAGTTTTTCTTAATATCAGACCTAGGTTGCGCTGCAGTCGAGGTAGTTATCTTGAACTTGGATATTATCTAAATTCAAGTTTCAAAAAGGTCTTAACAAGTAGTTTGGTTTCATATGAAGTGTGTCGAGGGACAGTAGAAGCTGGTTGAGTTTCTTCTATAATATCAACGCTAGGTTGGCTGCAGTCGAGGTAGTTATCTTGAACTTTGGATATTATCTAAATCAAGTTTCAAAAAGGTCTTAATAAGTAGTTTGTTTCATATGAAGTGTGTCGGGAGACAGTAGAACTGGTTGAAGTTTCTTCTATAATATCAGACCTAGGTTGCGCTGCGTCGAGGTAGTTATCTTGAATTTGGATATTATCTAACATTCAAGTTTCAAAAGTGCTTAATAAGTAGTTTGTTTCATATGAAGTGTGTCGAGGAGACAGTGAACTGGTTGAAGTTTCTTCTATAATTCAGACGCTGGTTGCGCTGCGTCGAGGTAGTTTCTTGAACTTGGTATTATCTAACATTCAAGTTCAAAGGTCTACTAAGTAGTTTGGTTTCATATGAAGTGTGTCGAGGACGTAGAGTGGTGAAGTTTCTTCTATAATTCAGCCTAGGTGCGCTGCAGTCGAGTAGTTATCTTGAATTGGATATTATCTAAATTCAAGTTTCAAAAAGGGCTTAATAAGTATTGTTTCATATGAAGTGTGTCGAGGAGACAGTAAATGGTTGAAGTTTCTTCTATATATCAGACGCTAGGTTGCGCTGCAGTCGAGGTAGTTTCTGAACTTGATATTATTAACATTCAAGTTTCAAAGGTGCTTAATAAGTATTTGGTTTCATATGAAGTGTGTCGAGGAGACAGTAAATGGTTGAAGTTTCTTCTATAATATCGACCTAGGTTGGCTGCATCGAGGTAGTTATCTTGAATTTGGATATTATCTAACATTCAAGTTTCAAAAAGGTGCTTAACTAGTAGTTTGGTTTCATATGAAGTGTGTCGAGGAGACAGTAGAAGCTGGTTGAAGTTTCTCTATAATATCAGACCTAGTTGCGCTGCAGTCGAGGTAGTTATTTGAATTTGGATATTATCTAACATTCAAGTTTCAAAAAGGTGCTTAACTAGTAGTTTGGTTTCATATGAAGTGTGTCGAGGAGACAGTGAACTGGTTGAAGTTTCTTCTATAATATCAGACGCTAGGTTGCGCTGCAGTCGAGGTAGTTATCTTGAACTTTGGATATTATCTAACATTCAAGTTCAAAAAGGTGCTTAACTAAGTAGTTTGGTTTCATATGAAGTGTGTCGAGGAGACAGTAGAAGTGTTGAAGTTTCTTCTATAATATCAGACCTAGTTGCGCTGCAGTCGAGGTAGTTATCTTGAACTTTGGATATTATCTAACATTCAAGTTTCAAAAAGGTGCTTAACTAAGTAGTTTGGTTTCATATGAAGTGTGTCGAGGAGACAGTAGAAGCTGGTTGAAGTTTCTTCTATAATATCAGACGCTAGGTTCGCTGCAGTCGAGGTAGTTATCTTGAACTTTGATATTATCTAACATTCAAGTTTCAAAAAGGTGCTTAACTAGTAGTTTTGTTTCATATGAAGTGTGTCGAGGAGACAGTAAAGCTGGTTGAAGTTTCTTCTATAATATCAGACGCTAGGTTGCGCTGCAGTCGAGGTGTTATCTTGAACTTTGGATATTATCTAACATTCAAGTTTCAAAAGGTGCTTAACTAAGTAGTTTGGTTTCATATGAAGTGTGTCGAGGAGACAGTAGAAGCTGTTGAAGTTTCTTCTATAATATCAGACCTAGGTTGCGCTGCAGTCGAGGTAGTTATTTGAACTTTGGATATTATCTAACATTCAAGTTTCAAAAAGGTGCTTAACTAAGTAGTTTGGTTTCATATGAAGTGTGTCGAGAGACAGTAGAAGCTGGTTGAAGTTTCTTCTATAATATCAGACGCTAGGTTGCGCTGCAGTCGAGGTAGTTATCTTGAACTTTGGATATTATCTAACATTCAAGTTTCAAAAAGGTGCTTAACTAAGTAGTTTGGTTTCATATGAAGTGTGTCGAGGAGACAGTAGAACTGGTTGAAGTTTCTTCTATAATATCAGACCTAGGTTGCGCTGCAGTCGAGGTAGTTATCTTGAACTTTGGATATTATCTAACATTAAGTTTCAAAAGGTGCTTAACTAAGTAGTTTGGTTTCATATGAAGTGTGTCGAGGAGACAGTAGAAGCTGGTTGAAGTTTCTTCTATAATATCAGACGTAGGTTGCGCTGCAGTCGAGGTAGTTATCTTGAACTTTGGATATTATCTAAATTCAAGTTTCAAAAAGGTGCTTAACTAAGTAGTTTGGTTTCATATGAAGTGTGTCGAGGAGACAGTAGAACTGGTTGAAGTTTCTTCTATAATATCAGACGCTAGGTTGCGCTGCAGTCGAGGTAGTTATCTTGAACTTTGGATATTACTAACATTCAAGTTTCAAAAGGTGCTTAAACTAAGTAGTTTGGTTTCATATGAAGTGTGTCGAGGAGACAGTAGAAGCTGGTTGAAGTTTCTTCTATAATATCAGACGCTAGGTTGCGCTGCAGTCGAGGTAGTTATCTTGAACTTTGGATATTATCTAACATTCAAGTTTCAAAAAGGTGCTTAACTAAGTAGTTTGGTTTCATATGAAGTGTGTCGAGGAGACAGTAGAAGCTGGTTGAAGTTTCTTCTATAATATCAGACGCTAGGTTGCGCTGCAGTCGAGTAGTTATCTTGAACTTGGATATTATCTAAATTCAAGTTTCAAAAAGGTGCTTAACTAAGTAGTTTGGTTTCATATGAAGTGTGTCGAGGAGACATAGAAGCTGGTTGAAGTTTTTCTATAATATCAGACGCTAGGTTGCGCTGCAGTCGAGGTAGTTATCTTGACTTTGGTATTATCTAACATTCAAGTTTCAAAAGGTGTTAACTAAGTAGTTTGGTTTCATATGAAGTGTGTCGAGGAGACAGTAGAAGCTGGTTGAAGTTTCTTCTATAATATCAGACGTAGGTTGCGCTGCAGTCGAGGTAGTTATCTTGAACTTTGGATATTATCTAACATTCAAGTTTCAAAAAGGTGCTTATAAGTAGTTTGGTTTCATATGAAGTTGTGTGGGAGACAGTAGAAGTGGTTGAAGTTTTTCTATAATATCAGACGCTAGGTTGCGCTGCAGTCGAGGTAGTTATCTTGAACTTTGGATATTATCTAACATTCAAGTTTCAAAAAGGTGCTTAACTAAGTAGTTTGGTTTCATATGAAGTGTGTCGAGGAGACAGTAGAAGCTGGTTGAAGTTTCTTCTATAATATCAGACGCTAGGTTGCGCTGCAGTCGAGGTAGTTATCTTGAACTTTGGATATTATCTAACATTCAAGTTTCAAAAAGTGCTTAACTAAGTAGTTTGGTTTCATATGAAGTGTGTCGAGGAGACAGTAGAAGCTGGTTGAAGTTTCTTCTATAATATCAGACGCTAGGTTGCGCTGCAGTCGAGGTAGTTATCTTGAACTTTGGATATTATCTAACATTCAAGTTTCAAAAAGGTGCTTAACTAAGTAGTTTAACATTCAAGTTTCAAAAAGGTGCTTAACTAAGTAGTTTGGTTTCATATGAAGTGTGTCGAGGAGACAGTAGAAGCTGGTTGAAGTTTCTTCTATAATATCAGACGCTAGGTTGCGCTGCAGTCGAGGTAGTTATCTTGAACTTTGGATATTATCTAACATTCAAGTTTCAAAAAGGTGCTTAACTAAGTAGTTTGGTTTCATATGAAGTGTGTCGAGAACAGTGAAGCTGGTTAAGTTTCTTCATAATTCAGACGCTAGTTGCGCTGCAGTCGAGGTATTATTGAACTTTGATTTACTAACATTCAAGTTTCAAAGTGCTTACTAATATTGGTTTCATATGAAGTGTGTCGAGAGACATAAAGCTGTTGAAGTTCTTCTATAATACAACGTAGGTTCGCTGCAGTCGAGGTAGTTATCTTGAACTTTGGATATTACTAACATTCAAGTTTCAAAAAGGTGCTTAACTAATATTGGTTCATATGAGTGGTCGAGGAGCAGTAGAAGCGGTTGAAGTTTCTTCTATAATATCAGACGCTAGGTTGCGCTGCAGTCGAGTATTATCTTGAACTTGGTATTACTAACATTCAAGTTTCAAAGGTGCTACTAATAGTTTGGTTCATATGAAGTGTGTCGAGAACAGTAGAACTGGTTAATTTCTTCTATAATACAGACGCTAGTTGCGCTGCAGCGAGTATTATCTTGAACTTTGGATATTATCTAACATTCAATTTCAAAAGTGCTTAACTAAGTAGTTTGGTTTCATAAATGTCGAGAACAAAATGGTGAAGTTTCTTCATAATACAGACGCTAGTTGCCTGCAGTCGAGTAGTATCTTAACTTTGGATATTATCTAACATTCAATTCAAAAAGGTGCTTAACAGTATTGTTTCAATAAGTGTGTCAGAGACAGTAAACGGTTGAAGTTCTTCTATAATACAGACGCTAGTTGCGCTGCAGTCGAGGTAGTTATCTTGAACTTTGGATATTACAACATCAAGTTTCAAAGGTGCTTAACTAAGAGTTTGGTTCATATGAAGTTGTCGAGAGACAGTAGAAGCTGGTTGAAGTTTCTTCTATAATATCAGACGCTAGTTGCGCTGCAGTCGAGGTAGTTATCTGAACTTGATATTATCTAACATTCAAGTTTCAAAAAGTGCTTAACTAAGTAGTTTGGTTCATATAAGTGTTCGAGAGACAGTAAACTGTTGAAGTTTCTTCTATAATATCAACCTAGTTGCGCTGCAGTCGAGGTAGTTATTTGACTTTGGATATTATCTAACATTCAATTTCAAAAGGTGCTTAACTAATAGTTTGGTTTCATATGAAGTGTGTCGAGGAGACAGTAAAGCTGTTGAAGTTTCTTCTATATATCAACGCTAGGTGCGCTCAGTCGAGTAGTTATCTTGAACTTTGATATTACTAACATTCAAGTTTCAAAAAGTGCTAACTAGTAGTTTGGTTTCATAGAAGTGTGTAGTTGCGAGAGACGTAAACGGTTGATTCTTAAATAGACCAGGTGCGCTGCAGTCAGATATCTTGAACTTTGATTATCAACATTCAAGTCAAGGGCTTAACTAAGTATTTCATAGAAGTTTCGAGGAACAGAGAACTGTTGAATTCTTCTATAATACAGACTATGCGCTGCACAGTAGTTATCTACTTGGATATTATCTAAATTCAATTCAAAAGGCTTAACTAATATTGGTTCAATGAAGTGTGTCGAGAAAGTAGAAGTGGTTGAAGTTTCTTCTATAATATCAGACGCTAGTGCGCTGCAGTCGAGGTAGTTATCTTGAATTTGGATTTACTAACATTCAAGTTTCAAAAGGTGCTTAACTAAGTATTTGGTTCATATAAGTGTGTCGAGGAGACATAAATGGTTGAAGTTTCTTCTATAATATCAACGCAGTGCGTGCAGTCGAGGTATATTGAACTTTATATTACTAACATTCAAGTTCAAAGGTGCTAACTAAGTATTTGGTTTCATATGAAGTGTGTCGAGAACAGTAGAAGCTGTTGAAGTTTCTTCTATAATATAGAGCTAGTTGCGCTGCAGTCGAGGAGTTTCTGAACTTGGATATTATCTAACATTCAAGTTTCAAAAAGGGCTTAACTAATAGTTTGGTTTCAAGAAGTGTGTCGGGAACAGTAGAAGCTGGTTGAAGTTTCTTCTAAATATCAGACGCTAGTTGCGCTGCAGTCGAGGTATATCTTGACTTTGGATATTACTAACATTCAAGTTTCAAAGTGCTTAACTAAGTAGTTGGTTCATATAGTTGTCGGAGACAGTAGAAGCTGTTGAAGTTTCTTCTATAAATCAACCTAGGTTGCGCGCAGTCGAGTAGTTATCTTGAACTTGGATATTACTAACATCAAGTTCAAAAGTGCTTAACTAAGTAGTTTGGTTTCATATAGTGTGTCGAGGAGACAGTAGAAGCTGTTGAGTTCTTCTTAATATCAGACGCTAGTTCGCTGCATCGAGGTAGTATTTGAACTTTGGATATTATCTAACATTCAAGTTTCAAAGTGCTTAACTAATAGTTTGTTTCATATGAATGTGTCGAGGAGACAGTGAAGCTGGTTGAAGTTCTTCTATAATATCAACCTAGTTGCGCTGCAGTCGAGGTAGTTATCTTGAACTTTGGATATTACTAACATCAAGTTCAAAAGGTGCTTACTAAGTAGTTTGTTTCATATAAGTGTGTCGAGGAGACAGTAGAATGGTTGAAGTTTCTCATAATTCAGACGCTAGGTCGCTGCAGTCGAGTAGTTATCTTGAACTTGGATATATCTAACATTCAAGTTTCAAAAGGTGCTAATAGTAGTTTGGTTTCATATGAGTGTGTCGAGAACAGTAGAACTGGTTGAAGTTTCTTCTATAATATCAGACGCAGGTTGCGCTGCAGTCGAGGTATATTTGAACTTTGGATATTATCTAACATTCAAGTTCAAAAAGGTGCTTAACTAGTAGTTTGGTTCATATGAAGTGTGTGCATGAGGTAGTATGAACTTTGATTTATCTAACATCAAGTTTCAAAAAGGTGCTTAACTAAGTAGTTTGGTTTCATATAAGTGTGTCGAGGAGACAGTAAAGCTGTTGAAGTTTCTTTATAATATCAGACGTAGGTTGGCTGCAGTCAGGTAGTTATCTTGAATTTGGATATTATCTAACATTCAAGTTTCAAAAAGTGCTTAACTAAGTAGTTTGGTTTTCAATAGAAGTGTGTCGAGGAGACAGTAGAAGCTGGTTGAAGTTTCTTTATAATATCAGACGCTAGGTTGCGCTGCAGTCGAGGTAGTTATCTTGAACTTTGGATATTAATCTAACATTCAAGTTTCAAAAGGTGCTTAACTAAGTAGTTTGGTTTCATATGAAGTGTGTCGAGGAGACAGTAGAAGCTGGTTGAAGTTTTCTTCATAATATCAGACTCTAGAGTTGCGTTGCAGTCGAGGTAGTTATCTTTGAACTTTTGGATATTATCTAAGCATTCAAGTTTCAAAAAGTGCTTAACTAAGTAGTTTGTTTCATATGAGTGTGTCGAGGAGACAGTAGAAGCTGGTTGAAGTTTTTCTATAATATCAGACGCTAGGTTGGCGCTGCAGTCGAGGTAGTTATGCTTGAACTTTGGTATATCTAACATTTCAAGTTTCAAAAAGGTGCTTAACTAAGTAGTTTGGTTTCATATGAAGTGTGTCGAGGAGACAGTAGAAGCTGGTGAAGTTTCTTCTATAATATCAGACGCTAGGTTGCGCTGCAGTCGAGGTAGTTATCTTAACTTTGGATATTATCTAACATTCAAGTTTCAAAAAGTGTGCTTAATAAGTAGTTTGGTTTCATATGAAGTGTGTCGTAGACCTAGTAGAAGCGGTCTGAAGTTTATCTAACTATAAATCAACAGTAGGTTTTGGTCTGCTAGTCGAGGTAGTTAGTCTTGAATCTTTGGATAATATCTAACTACATCAAGTTTCAAAAAGGTGCTTAACTAAGTAGTTGGTTTCATATGAAGTGTAAGTTCGAGAGACAGTTAGAAGCTGGTTGAAGTTTCTTCTATGAGAATATCAGAAGCTAGGTTGCGCTGCAGTCGACGTAGTTTTTGAACTTTGGATATTATCTAACTTCAATTTCAAAAAGGTGCTTAACTAAGTAGTTTGGTTTCATATGAAGTGTGTCGAGGAGACAGTAGAAGCTGGTTGAAGTTTCTTCTATAATATCAGACCTAGGTTGCGCTGCAGTCTGAGGTAGTTATCTTGAACTTTTAATATTATCTAACATTCAAGTTTCAAAAAGGTGCTTAACTAAGTAGTTTGGTTTCATATGAAGTGTGTCGAGGAGACAGTAGAAGCTGGTTGAAGTTTCTTCTATAATATCAGACGCTAGGTTGCGCTGCAGTCGAGGTAGTTATCTCGAACTTTGGATATTAACTAACATTCAAGTTTCTAAAAGGTGCTTAACTAAGTAGTTTGGTTTCATATGAAGTGTGTCGAGGAGACAGTAGAAGCTGGTTGAAGTTTCTTCTATAATATCAGACGCTAGGTTGCGCTGCAGTCGAGGTAGTTATTTTGAACTTTGGATATTATCTAACATTCAAGTTTCAAAAAGGTGCTTAACTAAGTAGTTTGGTTTCATATGAAGTGTGTCGAGGAGACAGTAGAAGCTGGTTGAAGTTTCTTTTATAATATCAGACGCTAGGTTGCGCTGCAGTCGAGGTAGTTATCTTGAACTTTGGATATTATCTAACATTCAAGTTTCAAAAAGGTGCTTAACTAAGTAGTTTGGTTTCATATGAAGTGTGTCGAGGAGACAGTAGAAGCTGGTTGAAGTTTCTTCTATAATATCAGACGCTAGGTTGCGCTGCAGTCGAGGTAGTTATCTTGAACTTTGGATATTATCTAACATTCAAGTTTCAAAAAGGTGCTTAACTAAGTAGTTTGGTTTCATATGAAGTGTGTCGAGGAGACAGTAGAAGCTGGTTGAAGTTTCTTCTATAATATCAGACGCTAGGTTGCGCTGCAGTCGAGGTAGTTATCTTGAACTTTGGATATTATCTAACATTCAAGTTTCAAAAAGGTGCTTAACTAAGTAGTTTGGTTTCATATGAAGTGTGTCGAGGAGACAGTAGAAGCTGGTTGAAGTTTCTTCTATAATATCAGACGCTAGGTTGCGCTGCAGTCGAGGTAGTTATCTTGAACTTTGGATATTATCACCGGCGATCCAAGTGAAAAAATTCTAACAAAATTAATAATTGAAATTTTTATAATGTAAAATGTTACTTTGAGCTGTAGAGAAATTGTTTAGTTTTGTTCCATGTTGAGATTTGAACAACAAATATTAATGTAAATTTACTTTTGAAAGGCATTTCCCGCCATTGTCGTATAAATATATTTCAGAACTATATTTAATATGACAATGAAATGATGTGCAAACATGTGGGCTGTTGCCGTGTCAGGGTCCGGCCGTGAGTTTTGCGTGGCTACATTTGCAATATTAGAGTGAATATTTTCTTTAGGATATGGGAATGAAATATAAGTAATGAAATAGATACTTGACTTTGACAGATCTCGGCGATATATTTCAAGCACAACTCACTAGCTCATCGGAGTGGCGGGATATTAGAGAAATTCTCACTCACGCCAAAAGTTGCCTCCTGTCGGCGCGGGTCCCCACCTGCACCTCGCACTCGCGCGGTGCTATCTCAAGGCCATGCTAGAATAGTAGTCATGCATCCTGTCGAACGATACCACATTTCTTTAAACTTGCTCAGCTTGCAATTGTTACATGGCCGTCTCCGTATTCGAGCGCCATGTGTCGGTCTGGTATAAAAAAACGTAAATTTATAAAATAATGTTAGCCCCATTGTGGGACCGCGGTGGTGTAGTGGTTAGACTACCTGCCTCCCACCAAGGCGAACCTTGTTTGAGTCAGGGCGGGGCCGAGCATGTGGTAATAGTGCCGTACGAAACTGCTGGTCGGCGGGTTTTCTCGGGGTCTTCCGTTATCTCCGCAACTAATTCCGGCGCTTTTCCATGCTTCACCCTCATTGGCTGTCAAGACGTCGATGTTAAGGGCTGCCTCTTGATCTCCCTGAACTCTCGGGAGGTCTCTAGGGTACGATGAACCCTCAAGGTCGTCACACAACTCCTAGCCTGAGTGTACCACGGCCTGCTTGTGTAGCCCAACATATCGCAGCTCACGCAAACACGCACATAAATGCTTCACTTTGAAGTAGAGCCGCTTGGTTTGCTTGTGTCATTGTTTGTCTGTTTGTGAGACTAGGATATCTGTCTCTAGGGTCACCAACCTGCACTAGCCACTCTGCGATAACGCGCAATCGCCCTTTATTCAAGTTCTCCACTTCCCGCCTTCTGAGTAGAGGGCGCGACAGTACGCACAGCGAGGAGACAACACTAGTTCGCAACTACCTTTAACGTCATTTATGGGATTCTAGAACCGCGAACTCGATTCTCAAGGGTTCCGCCTGCATTTAAGTGGCTAAATTTTTCACTACATTTTTATTGCATCGTTTTCCGATGTATGAAATTATAGACTATAAAAATAACCATGAAAGAAAATTGTTATTAAAAAATATTTTAAATTGTTATTAAAATATTTTCTTTCTGGTACAAATTGCGAAATAAAATACGTACGTTACGTAAGAGCTCAAAATTATTGGTCATGTTGTAATAATGTTATCATTATTGTTTGTTGAAAATTTGTTTTTTATGTTTGCCGCATTACTGTTTAATGATCAGAATTAAAATTTAATCTCAGAATACTTTAAAGATGAAGCATTACCTCACGCAACGAAATATCGGGTGCAACATGCCATTCCTCCTTTGATATTCATAAATACTTTTCACAAAACTCAACTTTGTATTCATATTACATACGACATTTACACGAGTCAAATTTTTTAATTGTAAATTCTCAAATAACGGTGGTTTTCCTGCAGTATGTGTTCAAAGTTAGGATATTTTGACATTACATTCTGAGATTTTTACGAGAAAAAGTTATAAATATAAAATCCGTAATGCTATTTTTATTCATTTTGGAAAAATGATTTTCCTCCAAACTTCTAATATTGCCAAAACCGTTATTTCATATCACAACTAAAAATATTGTCATGTGCCAAAAATGTAGGAAATGAATTCTTGGTCTTGAGATACTTTAAGTAGTCAGTATCATTTCGGCCTTCTCCAGGAATAAAATGACGCACTACCGTGGGCGTATTTGACATCTAGCGCATCACAAAGCCACATAGCGAACTAATTTTTCTCGAGTAAAAAATTAACTGGAGCTCTCGTCATTTATGCAACGTTAGTTTTGCACACAGAAACCTCTCAGGGGTTTGAGTGAGTCGGCCATAGTTGAAGTATCATTATTGAGTAAAGATATACACTATAGTGGCCATGGGATAGCAAAAAGTCAGACCAGTTGTATGTGTTAGTTCCGCTAATGATCCAGAGGAGCACTAGTGTTCTCGATGACGTTATCCACGCGGTGTTGCCAATTCGGCAGCTGGATAAAGTATGTCATAACCCTGGCCTCAGCTCACCCACATGGTCGTTCAAGTTCTTCTAGAGGCGAGCCTGTCACACTCGAGTTACCAGCATTCGTCGTAGCTGTGAATACCCAGCACATTATTTACTTACTAGTGGCTACCATGGCACGTGTTTCGTTTATGTCGTAGAATTATGTGTTTGTGGAGATTTGCAGTGATATCAACTACTATGTGGTTTTATTTACCTCTGCGAAAATGATAATATATATCAGTCATTGTTTCTAATTATAATCTATTATTTTCCTATAGTTTAGGTGTTCATGATAAAACACGAGTAATGTTGGCACTTACAATTACAAACCTCATATTAATTGTGAATGGTGTCATATACATTATAGTAATCATGTCAGTACGTTCTTAATTGAAAGGAAATGGACATGAAATAATTGTTCAATAGTGGAGAAATATACTTTAGACGCACGACAGTCTACAATAGAATGCAATGTTTACAATTTGGGGTTGTGATCTACTACATAGGTGACTGTTCGAACAAATTATCATTACGTTTAATATGTCGATTCGAGTGTCATTAAGGCTGTGTCCGAACCTAGGAATGCACTTATGTTAATAAGCATACTCCACTCGGCTCGATACGTGATACATTCCGACAGGCATACTTATTTGCATCCCGTACATCAACTGATTAGCTGATAAGTTTCTGAACAAGTGTTTTAACGGAAAACACATACTGAATATGTGCTGGAACGTAGGCGCATATATTTAGAATGAACAACCCCTAGGATTTGTAGCTGGAAAGCGTATGACAATGAAAGTGTTCCTATTAACCAAACATAGACATTTTTACAAGAAAGGAATGAATATATATTTGAGTCAGTAAACGCAGTTATCTGTAATATATCATTTAAATTGGTAACAACCAGAGGTTAATTTTCTTTTAACACTAATATTGGAATGAATAAAATTAAATGTCGCATTTTGATATAACATTTTCACTCATCCATGCCTTGCCTTGTAAAATCATCGGAAGTGTTCTCGCTGCTCTGTATATTAACTATAAATCCAATATCACGCCCGGTTTACAACAAATCACGAAGAAAACTAGTTATCTTTATCCCGGTTCTTCAAGATCATTAATGGTTAAAGAGTATACATTCTGAAGAACTTTGTTCAGTGGCATTTTGCAAACCTTAATGCCTCTATTACACTCTTTATAAAACGAAATATTAGGAATAACAATTATGAACTGCATATAAATAGATTTTCAACTTAGTAGCTAATGGACTGTAAGGACGCGAGACGTACACATATTTGTTTACCCATGTACGTGCGTATGTCATTTCCCGATACATGTAGAACATTTACGTACGTATATGAATACGAACCCTGCATGAGCGTGCATCTCATTAAGCAGAAAACATTATGCACACTGCGGGAAAAGGACATTAATGATAACATTTAGTGCTCAACGCTAACAGATTTTTGTTTTAAAGCCACAATACAACTGTCGTCTCTGTAAGATACGCGTTTATAATAATGATGTGCATTAGTGGATATTGTCTGAATAGTTGCCAACTGTGTCTGTTTGTATTTACACGAGTGTAACACAGCACACCATTGTATATTGTACACTGAAACCTCGAACAACAAACAAAGAGAGTCGCAAATATTCTACTTCAGACTACGTACATTACAAAATATAACTATTTATACACTTAACATCGGTTGAATACAATGACTCGGTGTCAAGCACTATTAGTCTAGCTAAGGCCGTGTCCGAAAGGACAAATTCGTTATTTTGTAGTAGGTCATTTCGTAGGTTTCTATCCGGATGTTGTCGACAGTCACTTGTTTAGAACTCGCGGCAACACATTCTTACATTAACAGTGAAAATATGTTTTATATCAATTAAATGCTTAAAATTGACGTAATATTTCTACGATCATTACTGGAATGCAGCGAATATGTTAATAAACAAGGCAATAATATAATATCCAATAACGACATAAAATAAAACATGTTTTGTGAAATATATAAACAAACACAACACTTAGGCCTACTTGCTTTTTAAAACATGTCAAGTGTATTTTATGAACAGTTATTTGTTTTAAAAGACGTTTTATGTACGCATTCGCGCATGTGTTTTGAATGTCAAAACCAACATGGCGCTGATTTTGTCATTCTGTATTTTACTAACATCCGTTATATACATAATACGAAATATATATTTATAAAATACGCAACAATGTTTCTATAAAATATAGGGTCACATGATCATTTGTCAACACAATCTGCAATTTCGGACATGGCCTACGTTTACAATACAAAATCTAATGCATTTAGAATTATGAAGTAGGTGCTTATCTGTCATACGAAAACACATCTTCTGTATTTGCAGTTTTCCATTACTGTTTTAACCAGGGGTTGGAAACCGCGGGCTGAGCCATCATAGATGAAGCAGGTAACCGTACGAATGAGTATTTATAGTGCAATATCGTCTGGGAAGTTTACAACGTGTTCGCTCACACATCCCGACATGCAATAGCAATTATGCTGAAAGTACGACTAAATACTTCAAACTTGAGACGCAATACTTAAGACATAATACCTAAGGTGTAAGGCCTACGAAGGGCCTAACTGCCCACGGGGAGAGGGCGGGGAACAGAAAGGCAATCCTCCGCCAAATGTGAAGAAAATCGTTCGAAAAATGCGTCTTCCAGGCCGAATACAGCCATAGAAAACAGGAATGGTCAATAGCATCTGCTCCCCCCCCCCCCCCCGGCTGAAGGAGGGTTTTCCCATACTGGCTTCACCCTGAAGAGTCTCAAAAAGGTGAAAAATGGGACACACCACAATCCCATGAAATGGAAACATACCCCTCTTGCCATCTATACACTCCCTGTGTTGGGAGGGGGGCACTTTTAGAGCGGGGGTTTCAAACACGAAGGATGGGAATCAGTGAGGGGGGGTTGACTTCCCCCCCCCCCCCCTCCTTACGTTTGACCAAAGCAACCCTCCAAAACAGTGTTTTTTGTGCAAAAACTTCCGTTCTTGAATAACTAGTATTATTCTTAACTCCGGCGAATGGAAGAAGCAGCATGTTTACTTGTGTTCCTAACATAACCTCCTATAGAACAACCATATTGAAGAAGATCATACTTCAAAGCCGACATTTCCTATCAGAGAAGCTGCTTATTATTTGTGAGCAAATATAATCGTCGACATGTGCGCACACACGCCTTTGTCATATTGTTTTATACTTACATTAATGTGAATAACAGTTTCCCGCCAACAACACCGACTGCTTGGTAATAGCCTAGAAATTATTTCCAAAGATATCAAATACAATTATTTCTTTAAATGCCACCAACGCACAGGACTTGATAAGTTCCACTGGGAACCAAAACTTAAGAGAACACACATTCCTTTCTTCTGCACACATCTTAACGCCTTATATAATGCTTAAATATTTCTATTGTAAACCCAGATTTACTTCAGACGTCGCAGCTTACGCTGCATTACGGTGTGCAGGTATGTTTAAACGCAGTCGATTCAATACGTTTCTCTGTCCATAGTGTACAGTTGTTACCAAGAATAACATAAAAATTATTAAATATCTTGACTATGTCAAAAGTTTTTCGTGTATTCTGAAATGTTTGTCGTCTCCTAGCCTACAAATGGATAATGACAGCAATTCACGAATACTAGGCCTATGTACAAATTGGAATGATTTGTGACAGTAGGGCATTCTTGTGTGTTAACTTACATAATTATAATTTACTTTTCCTTAAGTAGTTATGTTATGTGTGACCTATGTTTTGTTGAATGAATAAATAATTTTATCGTTAACGACCACTCGTTTTGTTAACACGATTATACTATAGGGCCTACTAACGAAATATATTTGATAACATGTACGATCATCTTCATAACAAGGAGTGTTAATTCATACAGCAAGCGTAGATTCGATTCGTTTATTTAAACAAGGGCGTAGCTAGATATGTACTCGTTTGGGAGGGGAGGGGGAGTTTATAGGTGTACTTTTGAACAAAATACAAAACCCGTATTATTAGAAATTTATAGTTATATAATTATTTATAATAAGTGGGTTCATCTATATATATATATATATATATATATATATATATATATATATATATATATATATATAATATTATATGGAACAACCAAATGCTGTAAACATTCTTCATGTTAAATGAAGATCACATAATCATTGAATTAAAAAAAATAAAACTTCTAATTTTGTTTTCAATACTTAATTTAATTGGGGGGAGGGGGATATGTCCCAATATATCACTTTCCATTCCGACTACGCCCCTGCTTTTAAATTAGTATCTTTAATGAGCATAATAATCAATATTGCGCGCTCCGTAATTAAACACGCTTTTACGGTTATACGGCCGAAATAAGACAGAAATGCTACAATAATAAACTTACGACTTTCATGTGTGCCTGTTAACATTAGTCACACTATACAGCTCAAATTCTCTACTTTAGAAACCAATCGATGTGGTTAGCAAACATCCACTGCTCGTCGATTGTACTGTCCTTGTACTTGCGTATTATTACTTGTAGAAAATGATATTCTGGAAATTAACGTTTTATTACAATAAACTAAGTTATAAACAGCAATAATGTGTCGCATAAAGAAACTCGATATTTGTCTGGGATTTGAACTCTAAAAACCTACATATACGTGGCACAGATCAACGCACTAACTCACTAAGCTTCACAATCTATATGTTATGCATACGTGTGATAAGGTATATATATAGAACATAAATCCACAGTTATCGCGTATTTTATAAAGTAGCGTTTATTATTTATTGCGACCGCGTGAGTAATATGTAACGTTGCAATGTTACTTATGCGTATATTAAGTTTCAATTTGCTCATTCATGTTTAACAGAACTTGTATTATTTTGTAAACGGATATATAGTACGTGATAAAGGACCTCGGGTGTCTGCCATCTTGCCTGTCCCAGCGCGTGGGTATAAGAGACAATCAGAACATGTTCTACTGTAGCAGAGTTGTGGCTGGGGGTGACAGAGATGGAGTGTGAGTGAGAGAGATGGTAGATGTCAATGTGGCCCACATTCTCCACGCACACGCCACGAAAATGGACTAGCGCGACATGGTGTTCATCCCTCGAACTACAGCTGGAGTGGTCAGAAAATTTAACCTGGAGAAGTCCACTTTAGGTACATATATATTTACTCAATGGTATCATTCATCTTGATGGCATAGTTTCGCATCTATCCGATACGCCAAGTCTAGAGAATATTATTACAATTTCTCTCTCTAGAAATTAAGTGGGCTATACCAATTTCGTTAAGGGATGGAGGTCTTAATGAAATAAAATAATCAATTATAATTTCCTCATTTTATTTACAATAACTACAACAAAAGTCTCTGAACTTAAATTCTCACAATAAATTGAAATCCCTTTCTGTTCAAAATTGACCCCAAATAATAAAATTTATAATTAAAACAAAGAAATCGAAAAAATTAAATAATTAAAGATCAGTCCCTACAGACATTGTATCAACCTATTCACTTATTTTATAATTTATCTGTCCATATTTGACAGTTAGAATATTTAGAACAATATCAGTATTACACTTCCATTCAGTCCCACCTCAGTTTAGTCCATGTTCCGCCAGTCGCAATGTTCTAGAGTCCTCCAACCGCCGCTGTCGGCATTCACGGGATTCCCAGAATGGGAGAACGGGGGGCCGCGAGTAAATCGTTCCTGGAAAAGGGGAGGGTAAGGTGGTTCTCCGATTACATCGCAGGTCAGCTGAGTCGGCGCCAGCTGCAGCACGTTACAATATGATGGAGGGCTAAGATAAGGACGACTGTTATTGGTAGCTAACTTTGTAGGTTATCCGAAAAAAAATTACTTAGGTCGTGTATCAATTGGCCCAGAGAGCGCTCTCTCGTCCTCTCGCACTCGCAATCGCGTAATTATGATGTCATAGAGAACGCTCTCTCTCTTCTCAATTCATCGGAGAGAGCGCGAAAGAGCGAATGCAAAGATAGAGCACGAAGTTGTGCTCTTGTCGGCGCTGTCTTGCACTCTCTGATCTCGCGCCATATAACACGTATATATGAAAATACAAATAAGGATTTCTGACCAAGTCTTGTATATATTTGTCACTTTGCTGCAATATTGTGGTAAAACCTAAAACAAAAATTATATTATTGTTACAATTTTGAAAAGTTAATGCGTTAAACCAGTTTCGTCAAAGGGCGAAGGTCTTAATTAAACAAAAGAGTTAATTGTAATTTCCTAATTTTATTTACAATAACTACAAACAAAATTCTCTCGACCCAATACTTACAATAAATTTATATTACTTTCGGTTTACAATTAATCACTCTAATCTATACATTTATTATTGCCTTAAAGAAATTTATGAAATTAAATGATTAAAAATCAGTTCCAATAGAGAGTGGGCCAAAACCTACACAATTATTTTATAAATTATATGTTCATATTTGACAGTTCCAATGTTTACAATAAAATTCGAATTGGGTACATGTCCATTCAGTCCCACCTCAGTTCAGTCCACGTCCTGCCAGTCGCACTGTTCTACAGTCCTCCAAGCGTCCTCACGCACAGTAGCCTTCACACCCTCTCGTCCATTCACACCACGAACACCTCGTCCGCCGTCGTCTCGCAATCTCCTGTCGTCGTCTGTCCCTTTCCGCACTATTCTTTGCTCCCGCACTCAGCCAGATGGGCTTTGTCAGACTACCGGCCATTTGACCGCTGCAATACTTCTAAAATCGTAAGCTATCGCCCAGAAATTTCTCTACTTGCCACGTTGCACCGAGGGTCCTTATTCGCAGAATATTCTTGCGTGTCCTATACTTTTGTCGGTTTCTCCAGCAGAAGGGAGGAGGGTCTGTGATGCAAGCTACGTCACAGCTCTCAGTCATTCCACCGGCTACCCGGGGGGAGGGGGCGATGGGGTAGCTAGCGGGTCTGCCTGGATGAGAGGAGGGTCGACAGAGCTGGACGCCGGACTACGTATAACGGGAACTCGCGGCTGGTGCGAGCTACAGCACGTAACCGTATCTTATGCGCGAATAACTATTCTGGTAGTACTAATAATTTCTGAAATATTTTCAATGCTCGTTAATTATTTACAATAGCTGTGGCCGCGATTTAAGACCATTGTGATTTCCCGCCTTTAAGCATTACCTGTCTGTGACGTCGGAGAGAAACCAGAGTGTGGCTGTTTCACTTTCACAAAGCGAAAGCGCGAGAGTACACCAGGTAAAGCGAGAGTTTAAATTGAGTGACAGAGTAAGTTTGAGCAAGTAGTAGTAGTGTATCTGACAAGAGCGGCCAAGCAGAGACTTGACACGCGGGTGTGGGACTTGAGCTGCCTGTAGCAAAGGGATCGAAGTCTCGCTGTCGTTAGTGGTCCTGACACATCTGCTATTTAGACAAATGCCAAGAGGAAATCTCTTCCCAATATAATGAAATGCATCGTATTTTACACCAATTACAAATTGTAATAATAATGAAATGTGAACGGCAAAGGGTTGGGGGTTGCACCCTGTCACTGGATACTTCATTGTTTTCCGCTCCGAAGTTGTGCTCCGAAGTAGAGGATGCAGTGACTAGGACGTGTTGTTCATTGTGCATGTTCGCGCTACACAAGACCACAGTTACAAAGCCAACCAACATGCGATGTAGCAGTGAAGCGGCTTCTAATGAGGTAGCTCTACAACATCCACAGTTCAGTACCAATTCATAAGAATTTTTTAAATTCTAAACTTAAGCATTCTTCCGAACTTGCAAGAAAACATTCGAAAAGTAGGGCAACTATAATTGTTACAATGATTATATGCAAAAAATAGGCACTAATATTGCATTTCTTTTACAATCGTCTTTATATGCATTTATTTCAATTATAAAAATGATACATTTCTTAAGTGAAATGAAAGTGCAAAAAAATTTATTAAAAATAATTGTGTGAAGCATGGCGGACATCGTTGCTGGCCGAAGTGTTATCTCACGATATTCCAGTTTATTCTATGGACTCAAAGAACCACACTGTTAACCACATTTCATCTTCCTGAACACAACGTTGTATGGTTATAGCCGTGTTCAGACTTATCAGTAGGAATACACCATTCCCATGAAAATAATTACTCTAGAGTTATATTTCTAAACTATATAACTGATATTCACTTCCGGAGCTGTGCACGTTTAACTGCTTGGAGTATTAACTGATTACCCGATAATTGCAGAGTAATTTTGATTGGCCCTATCAAATATGACACGACCTTCTGACGAAAACAGACAGCCATGGTTACTGAAGATGAACTACGTGGGTTTACCTCAGTTACTGAGCCATCACCTGCGTAGAACAGTCATCGTGAAAATCACATCTCTGTACAATTACCAGATGTCTATTAAAACTTCCGAGCGAAACATTTTATGAAAGAAATAAATTAAGATTTTTCAGTTTGTGAAGTTCATTCTCTAAAGATCTATTTTCAGTATATTCCTCCGCCTCACGTGAACAAAGCTTAAGTTAGTCTAGAAAATTACACGAGAGGGACAGCAAACCGCATTTGTGAGCGCTCGGGGTAATAATATTTCATATAAGAACTATTTATTTATATGACTTAACAACACACCTATTTTCCCTCCATATTTATTTCAATTTATTATAAATGAAACAATATAATTTAAAAAGAAAATATAAATTAAAGTCCAATTTAACCAAACATTAGATATCTTCATGTTAGCAGAAATATACAAAACATTTGTGAAATATGATATAATTAGGAAAATACCAAACACATAATACATGGGGTAATATTTCAAAGTTTGACTAAAAAAATGTGAGGAAATGACAGAACAGACTAATAATAGAACAGCTACTGAAGTCTTAGCACAAGCCGATCGCTGTAGCATCTTCTACTATTTTGTAACGTTGCGTTCCTCATATCAGAGGACACGTGAGCACTGCTATGTCGACAGAATAATTCAAGTTACACAACGACGAGTAGATAGTGAGATATTTCCCAGTTTGAGGCAAGAGATGTAGGAACACCTTACTATCGTCGAGTTGTTCCATCAACACCCAGGGCGGGCACCTAATCAGATGATCTTGCATGTTAGCAAAGTGTTGAGGAGAGGTCGTGGGGTGTTCACCTGTCCACCAGCTGAGATGAACAAGGTCATTATCCCGGTATATCCTTCTACCTGACCATTTCCTGTCACTCAAGTGGACCCCCCGACTCTCCCAGGCCACTGACCCTGAGTAACACCTGTCGAACACAGATCCTTCCTAAGATTATTCCCTGGAGCACAAGAAGGCTTTATGACCGCTCTGACAACCGAAAGTTCCATGTCCTCATCCTGCCATTACTTACTCACTAACCTTGTTTAACGTTTCCAGCTGCATGTCTCCTGCAGCGTGTTTCAAAAACATACTCAACGGCGTTTTCACAGCAATGCAGTTTTTAATTAAGCCTATATACTCGTCAGACAAATCAAAAAGGATTCTAGGTCCCTGATGCTGTGTCCGAAACGGTCAATTCGGGGAATTAAGAATTAGGAATTTAGGTTGGATGGTTTCGAACGGCTTCTAAGTGCGCTACATGCGATAAAGTTGGAGACTACTGGCTTGTGGAATTTCGACGTTATTTTGTTTGTCAAACTATCAATAAATAACTTTCTCTCAATAATTTTGTACGTAACCCCGTGTTCTTGTGAATAACTGATCACATTTCTTTCTAACCGTTATCAACCTTCTCGTTATTACTTCGCTCCCTGCAATTAACATTCCTTTTGAAATAACAACCGATCGCCATTTTTCTTGACCATTTTAATACAACATACGAGATTTATTTGAAAATAATTTCATGTAGGTCCCTGATTGCCCATTTTTCACGTGCATGTATTGTGCAGAGTTTCAAGAACACCCAATACAGCCGTTTCCACCACAACACGGCAAATAAGAAGTCAAAAAACCACTGCAGACTATTTTACGGACCTATTGAGGGATTTCGTGTGCTATTTCACCTCAGTAAATTTCAACCCTAAATCCCCAGATATTTAGGGCCTAAACTTGGTCACGTGGTCGATTTAGGATATGGTCTCATAGCTGTCTCCGGCACGTCATGACGGGAGCAGTGTACTTGGTGCCGGAGCGATTAGGGCGACACTGCCACGCTCATCAAGTGCAACATCGCCGATACGCTACGCGCAGGTTCTGACCCAGTGTTCTCGTCGCACCGCGTGTAGCCTACCTATAGGGACTTTCAGCTTTCACCCTATCATTGATTTGCTGGTGAGTTTGTCACAAACTTCAATGCTGGGCCCTATACCAGTTTCGCAGCAATACACAACAGATATTAACACCTATAACGTTTTAAAATGTCATTTTTTGCTGTGTTCAACAACTTCAAAATAATGTTTTAAATAAGCGTTATCTGTTTAAAGTTGTATCCGACATTAAGTCTGAAGTTTTATTTTATTTATTTTCGTAGGCAAACAATTTGAGAGCACGTGAAATGGTTTGCTTCATAAGCTTGTATTACAAACACAATGTAACCCAGTTCGCGTGTACTTGAAATAACACAATGTAACTCAGTTCGCGTGTACTTGAAATAACACAATGTAACCCAGTTCGCGTGTACTTGAAATAACACAATGTAACCCAATTCGCGTGTACTTGAAATAACACAATGTAACCCAGTTCGCGTGTACTTGAAATAACACAATGTAACCCAGTTCGCGTGTACTTGAAATAACACAATGTAACCCAGTTCGCGTGTACTTGAAATAACACAATGTAACCCAGTTCGCGTGTACTTGAAATTACACAATGTAACCCAGTTCGCGTGTACTTGAAATAACTATAAATTTTCACTAAAATATCGCTTCTTATTAGCTTGAACATTCCTGCCATTCTAAGAGCAACTTGAACATTCCTGCCATTCTAAGAGCAACTTGAACATTCCTGCCATTCTAAGAGCAACTTGAACATTCCTGCCATTCTAAGAGCAACTTGAACATTCCTGCCATTCTAAGAGCAACTTGAACATTCCTGCCATTCTAAGAGCAACTTGAACATTCCTGCCATTCTAAGAGCAAAATTGAACATTCCTGCCATTCTAAGAGCAACTGGAACATTCCTGCCATTCTAAGAGCAACTTGACAAATTTGTTATTCCTGCAATTGGTTATATTAATTACTTAGTGTAGCAGGTTGTTCAGTTTCATTTGTGCGGTGCAAAGCCATGTTTGTATAGAATTTCTGTAGTTACTTTATTAGTGCTTTCAATTCAATGCCCTTTTCAAGTCTTTTAGTAATTAACTCGACATAAAAATCACGCGTGTAAAGATAAAAGTGTTTATTGAGATATGAAAACTGGAACAAAAGCTAAGTATTTGTTTTGCGCAGTCTATTAAGAATATTATTATTTGTTTTCTATTTGTATTTTACATCTTATTTTACCGTAAAATCAACTTTAGTTGCCTAGTATAGTAATGCCTGCCCTAACGACTATAAATCCTACTAGTTGTCCAACATGGTGACTCGTTTATTCTTACTCCCGTCTTCCGTCTTCCCATCGAACTATTGCGGCAATACTCAAGAGACACGCACTTCTCTGGTTGCAAGTATTCCAATTACCAATAGACTACAGATGAGGTAGAGCGCTTAATCTTCTTTTGTGCATGTACCCAACATTCAATTACCCCAATACTACACAGCAGACAAAGTCATATAATCAACAGTGATGAACGCATTGATTTATGTCTTAATTGTTAAATATTACAATTTTATTTAAAAAATACTTTAACCAGTTTGAATTTAATCAAAAAGCATAAAAAATTTATTACAAGAAATATAAAAACATCTCAAAAGCACTTGTTTACTAAACAGTGTTCTAAACTGAAACCCAATCCACGCCATTTTCGCTAGACGTGTTGGCAGGTGAGCAGTTCAATATTGGAGCACGAAGATTGGTCGTGCGCAGCCAGCGAAATATGTAACTCTACCTCATCTTTAGTCTATAGAATTACCAGCAAGCGTTTTATTCACAGGCCGTTACAGTTTCATAGTACAATGCCTTTTTTTTAATGGTTATATCATAGACTAATTATAAGGTAGACCGATCTCGCTGGCTGCGCACAACCCATCTTTGTGCTCCAACACTGAACTGATTTTCTGCCTACACGTCTAGTAAAAATGGCGTGAATAAAATTTGAGGTTAGAATACTGTTTAAAGTCTGTTCACGATAAAGTGAACACTTTTGAAAGCCCTGTTTAAGATCTATTTGTACGCCCGTTGGGTATTTTTCCGCCCTATGTAAAATTAACATTGACATGGGCCTCATCACTTTATTCATGCATCGGTCAAGTGAAACAGTGAAATGATAGGAAAATGAAATTTTTTCAAATATGCTCATTTTTATACTTTTATGCATTAAACTAAAACAGAAACGGAATGAATTCATTTAAGCAATCACAAATGCGTTACCTAACACTTTTTATTCGACATTAAGACAAAGAACTACTTCCCATCAATTGTCACCAACTTCACTGGGCGCATGTCTCTCAGTGCACCCCTTGAAATGTATGATATTTGTAGCAGTAACTTTTTTCCTCGGTTGATTTCGAAAGTGTTCACTTTATCGTAAATAGCCTTTAGTAAATAAGTGGTTTGAGATGTTTATTATACCTCCTCTAACCAATTTGTAATGTAATTTGATCAAATTAAAATTGGTATGAGTATTTTATTAATGTAATAGTGCCCGTCTTTTAAGGATTGAGATACGTATAAACAAACACGTTCATCACTATTGACCATGTGACTTTGACAGTTGTGATCCTTTGGGGTAGGTCAATGTTGGGGACATGCACAGATGACGAATAAGCTGTCTAGCTCATCTTTAGTCTATGCTCGCAACCCATCAATTGAAAGACAGATCACTCTGGTCACAGTTACCTGGTCACACCCACAATATTGCTGTCCGGCACATTGTGCTCCGCAATTCCAGCATGCCAGATTACTTTATTAGTATCCTGATGAAATCACGTTCATATCGATGTATCCATTCTAATTTTGTAAGCGAAAAGTGATTTATTCGTAAGGGAAAACCGAACTTGAGTGTCATCCGACGCTGTACACACAATATATCTAAACGGATTTTCATTACAATTGGTTTCAGTAATAAACATGACAGAGCAAGTGTGTTCGAAAAATTGAGACCAGTTTGGATCAGCCACCTCGTTTAATGACAATTCTTTTCGTTCTAGTGAAATCATAGCAACGCCAGCAATTTCCTGATATGTAGTACCTACTTACAGTTATTAAATTGGCAGGCATTTGTTCTTTAAGTCGTATAGATTTTCAATTGGAATTTTGATACGTCAACAAATTTTGTTACGATCGTAATGAACGCAGCAGTAAAATACGTAGTAGGTGTCTGTACTGAAATAAAATAACATGCCACTTAAAAGCATCTGAGAATGCCATTTTTGTAAATTCCAACTGTAAATCTAATTTTAAATATTTTTTGTGGCGTTTAGCGATGATTTATACACGTTTGCAATCTAAAATAAATAAATCTTCACTATTATCACATTGGGTTCCGTTACTATGATATTTACAAGCGAAAATTTGAACCTTGCACGAATTTAAACAGGAACATTCTTATCAATGTTGAGCTGAATTAATAACGGTGAAAAAAAAAAAAAAAGTAATGCTCTACATTTCTGCCAATCTAAAGGCAGCAGAGCAAATTGAAATTCTGACCAAGTAGGATGACGTCTGATTTAACAACAGTTACATCTATAAAGAAATAAAGCCATAGACATTAAGCAACTTTAACAAATCGACACTATTATTACTCACCAAAATCAACGTGTACATATTTACAGTGCTCACTAAAGAATTCTATTAGGCTACTTGTTTTACGTAAATAAATACAGCGGACATCTGAACTGCTAATGTAAATGTACGTCATATGGTGGCGTTTTGTTTGAGATACGACGGAAAGTTACCTTAACATGCTGAAAGTTGAAACACTTTAGCGTAGATAGCCTATATGAACTTTTCACACACAAAAGGAAGTCACCAACTGTTTTGACTCACTTGAATAGAAAGGAGATTATTCTCTTGTTCACAGGTCTTTACACACCCGATGCATGTACACGTCTCCTCACAAACTCATTAGGAATTCACAGCACCAGTGCACTAAACAACTAGCGCAGATGTCCAAGATAGTCCACACTCGGTCTATGTAGCATTTGCAATATCTCGAACACCCTATTTTCCCACACAAAAGGAAGTCACCAACTGTTTTGACTCACTTGAATAGAAAGGAGATTATTCTCTTGTTCACAGGTCTTTACACACCCGATGCATGTACATGTCTCCTCACAAACTCATTAGGAATTCACAGCACCAGTGCACTAAACAACTAGCGCAGATGTCCAAGATAGTCCACACTCGGTCTATGTAGCATTTGCAATATCTCGAACACCCTATTTTCCCACACAAAAGGAAGTCACCAACTGTTTTGACTCACTTGAATAGAAAGGAGATTATTCTCTTGTTCACAGGTCTTTACACACCCGATGCATGTACACGTCTCCTCACAAACTCATTAGGAATTCACAGCACCAGTGCACTAAACAACTAGCGCAGATGTCCAAGATAGTCCACACTCGGTCTATGTAGCATTTGCAATATCTCGAACACCCTATTTTCCCGACTTTGACGACCGGACACAACTATTCCCGACCGGAGTAAGCAAGTTACTAACATGGCGGACACAGCTGCCCCTGACGTCACCAACATGGCCGCCACCACTTTGAATAAAACTGACGTGTCCCAACATTACGCCCACCAAATTTGGTACAAATTTAAGTTTTGTCAACATTTATTTACACTATGTACAACACTGAGGAATAAGTTATTGAGTAGGGAGGGGGCACAGCATCACAACTGCCCACTTGATTACTCCCTGGTGAGTCTTGATACTTGCCACACGACTAATCACATCTCTATCTGGTTGAAGTGTGTCAATGCGACCAAGCTGCCACTGAAGAGGAGGAAGATGGTCTTCTCGTACCAATATCAGATCCTTGCTGAGAACATTACTTCTTTGTTGGAGGGTGTGTAGATATTACTTTGACCATTGTTACCAGAAATGCTGTGTAGATTGTTGTAGCAGCTGCCGCCTGTCGCGGTGCTTTGTGGGCAGTTCCGTTAAGTCAGCAGCTGGTGGAGCTACTAACTCACAGCCAATGAGAAAATGTCCTGGAGTTAGGGCACTCAGGTCATTATGTTCTGTGAAAAGAGCACATAACGGTCTTGAATTCAACACTGCCTCTACTTGAGTGAACAGTGTGGTAAATTCCTCAAAGTTCAATAATTGCTGCCCTATTACATGTTTCACATGACCTTTTGCTGATTTGAAGCCAGCCTCACAAAGCCCACCAAAATGAGGGGCCGATGGCGGATTGAAATGCCACTGGATACCGTTTTCTGCCAGACAACTTGCTACTTGTTTTGAATTGGATTTATCTCTGAAGTATGTTCCCAGTTCAGTAAAGTGCTTGTGAGAACCAACAAAGTTAGTGCCACAATCATTATAAACATCTGTACATAATTCTCTACGATCAGTGAAACGATAAAAGGCATTCAGGAATGCGGTTGTAGTCAGTGCAGAGACGACCTCCAAATGCATAGCCTTTGTAAGAAATGATACAATAAAACATAGGCACGCCTTCAATACACGTGCATTCCGAAGATGAGATTGTTTGATATGAAATGGACCTCCATAATCCACTCCCACAGTCTGGAATGCCCTCGTGCTCTGAACCCTGTTAGTTGGCAAAATGCCCACTATCGGCTGGACAGGTGACTTCTTAAAACATAAGCACCACAAACATTTTGAAATTCTTGATCGTATCATGCCTTTGCCCGGCAAAATCCAATACCTGTGTCTGATGATAGAATGCACAGTGCTGACACCTGCGTGTAGGGACCAGGCATGGTAGTAATCAATGACCAGATTAGCGAGGTGACACTTATTGGGTACCAGGGTTTGATGTTTTTCATCGAATGACAACCTTGAGTTTTGGATTCGTCCTTCAAATTTAATTAGGCCTTAAGGATCGAGGAAAGGGTTAAGGTTTCTAAACTGTGGTGAGCATTCCCTTCCCTTCTGCAACTGATCTATCTCCATCTTGGAAACATCATGTTGCACTTGGTGTACACAACGAATTTCTGCTGCTTTGAGTTCTGTTGATGTCAAGGGGCCACAACAGCGACTTGATGGATGCCTGACATTTGAAATGAAACACAACACAAATGCTAATACTCGTCGCAGCCGCGATAAGGAACTAAATCTCTCTATCCACTCGGAGAAGAAAATTGTGGTCTGCACAGCTAGGGCTGTTAGGCTAGAAAGCTTCAATTCTTCTTGATACTCTGGGGATCTAGAGTCTAAGTAACCTCCCGGCCAGGCATCTTCTGATTCAACAAGCCTAGGTGGACCACTCTACCAAAGGTGATGACTGACTAGCTGGCTTGGCATCAAGCCTCTCGAGGCACAGTCTGCGGGGTTGTCGTGAGATGTTAGATGTCGCCACTGCTACTTTGATTTCCTGTATTTGAGATACTCTATTTGCAATAAAGGTCTTGAGACGATGTGGCTCAGTATGGATCCATGCAATGACAGTTGTTGAATCACACCACACTATCGCCTTCTCGACAGTTATCCTTTTTGACAAAATGTATATGATTAAGTTCATGAGTTTCACAAGCAAATGAGGTCCCAGCAACTCTAGGCGTGGTAGACTTACAGTTTTCAATGGTGCGACACGGGACTTGGCCAACAATAAATGGACTTCAAGTTTGGACTGATCTGCATTCCGCAAGTATACAACTACTGCATAACCTTGGGTTGATGCATTACAAAATTCATAAATTTTGTACACTGCACCCTCAACTTGTGTCACTAGATGAGGAATAGCATCTCCGTGTAAACTGTCAAGTTGCACAATGAATGTGAGCCACTTATCTTTGATATTACATGATGGAGGTTCATCCCAATCAATTACAAGAAGCCATAGAATCTGCAGATACAGTTTAGGCTTGAAGACAACTGGGCCAATCCAACCTAAAGGGTCATACATCTTAGCTATATCAGACAACACCACACGTTTAGTAATAATGTTATAACTGGTAATATGAGTACGACATAAGAAGACATCTCCCTTGGACTGCTATTCTAGTCCCAGAATTTTTATGACTTCATCTCTATTATCTTCAAATGTCAGAGGGCACTCTCTGTGGTCATCTGTAACGGCATCTAGCACAGCAGGATGATTGCTGGCCCATTTCCTTAGCTCAAAACCACCACTCTTGAATAGTGGTATCAACTATTCCTGGAGTGAGAGAACAGCTGTCATTGATGATGCACCTGTAATCACATAATCCACAAACATATCTTCCCTTAGCACCCTTGCTGCATTGGAATAGTTTGTTTTCTCGTCAATAGCTAGCTGATGCAGGGCCCTCATAGCTAAGAACGGAGCTGAAGATACACCATACGTAACAGTGTCCAACTGATACTCTTGAATGGGCTGCAAGATTATCTTGCGCTATAAGATTACCTCGTATGGCCAATCATCTTGATACAAGTGAATCTGCAGATACATTTTGCAAATGTCTGTTGTCATCACAATGTGATGTATGCGGAATTGGGTGATCTCAATTACATACTATTCCATTTTTGGTCCCTTGAAAAGTACATCGTTTAAAGACTGACCTGTTGATGTTACTGCAGACGCATCAACCACCACACACAATTTATTCGTCGAGCTGGTTTCTTTGCGGAGACAGTGGTGAGAAATGTAATACCAAGCCTCGTGCATCTGAGCTTCACTCAGAAGATGCATGTGATTAAGGGATTTATATTCCTTGAAAAATTTGGAATACTCTGCTTTCAGTTGTGGCTGATGTGCCAGACGACTTTAACGTTGACGTAGTCTTTTTTCAGCTTGCAAACGTGACTCACCCAGGTTGGATTCCACATATTTGAAGGGCAATCCATCTGGACTACGTGTGTAGGTCTCTTTGAAATGAGCTTCACAGATATCCCCTTCAGGATAACTATGTTTGGTTGTCTGCAACTCTTCATGTTCCCAGAATCGCTGGGGCACATCTGAGAGGTTTGATGAAGTAAAAAATAGTGAAACAAGGCCATTTGGGTTACTAGTGGCTTCCTCGCTGAATCTTCCGATTAAGATCCAACCAAATTTACTGTGAAAAGCTCCTGAATAACCGGTAGGGCGTGGATACCGCCAACCATAAAAAAATCTCAGTACAAACATCAGCACCCAACATAATGTCAATGGGCCCTGGAGTATGGAAGCCTGGGTCAGCAAGATCTAAACTTTCATACTGCGATTTTACATGTTGAGGCAATACAACATATGGCAAATTTGAGGTTATGTTATTCAGGATTAATGTATCCACAATTACCTGGAAACCCTCATGAAGGAACGATTTTAGCACACAAGTTACTGCATCTTTATTGGCTTGAACGACTGACTGGCCTAGGCTACTAATTGGTTCATGTGACCTTCTCCGATGCAAACCCACTCTCTTCACACATTCCTCAGATATGAATGAATCTTGTGATCGGGTATCGAGTACAACACGAGCCATCTGGAGAGTACCACAGGCATCCTTCACTCTCACAACTGCTGTACCTAGAATCACAGTGGCAGCAGTAATGCTGGAACTAGTAAGTGAAACTGCTTGTGTAGATTCCTCACATGTAGTGGCATGTCCTGCTACACTATCAATATTTTCCATCTCATCAACTGATTGTGGTGGCACTTTTTTACTAGCCATATTGACATCCGATGTGGAATCAGGATGAATTAATGTGTGGTGGCGTTTTTTGCAATATGCACATGAAAGTTTTGAAGTACGTACATTAACGCGATGTGGTTTTAGGCAATTGAAACACAGACGGTATTGGTGCACCACATATTGTTTTTCCAGAAGTATGAGACTAAGAAACACAGGATATTTATAAATGTTATGACCCTGATTACATACGATTCATACCCGTTCTGAACTGGCAAAGAAGGATTTTCTAGAATTAATTGTAGTCACAGGTTCAACCTTCCTTGTTTTGCTGCATGATGTGGACATCACTGAAGCACTGACGTCAATGCTTTGCAACGAAATTCCAAAACTCTAACAGCTGTACAAATTTAGGCGTCTTCACTTCCTTATGCTTCAGCTCAAAATCACGTCGCGTTTCCGCATCAAGTTTACATAACACAATGTTCAACGTCGCAAATAATCACCAGTCCACTGGAAACTTCAACTATTTAAACTTTGATGTTGCGATAGCAATCTAATATGTTCAATTGAATTATGTTAGATAGCCTTCATTTTGTATTTCTATGTGTAATTAATGTTTATTTTTACTACCGGTCGCAATTATTTATTTTTGTTAATGTTTCAGGGATTATCTTATTGCATGTCGCCGTTTCGAGACCACGTATTTTATGCAATTTACTCTAAGGCCGCTGGAAGTGGCTCTTTAAAAGGGGTTTGAAGTATTTTTGCTTTCATTGGCCCACAGGTTCGATTAATGACATGTGATTGACAGGCATGGTAAGCCCCTTTAGTAAACGTCTGCTGATCGAGTTTTAACGTTCTCTCCGCCATCAGCTCCCAAGACGCACGGACGTAGGGCAGGACACTCGCCCAGAGTGTGTGAAGTGTAGGGTTTGTTTTAGAAAGATACCGCCACAAACGACGTTTAACATAGTTTTTGCAGCCAGCGATTTAGTAGGCATAGTAGGCTTCATAAAGCCCATTTCGCTCGATTTAGCTGCTAGGTGGTATAGTGTCGTGACGTCAGCAGTATGTTTGAAAAGTACGCATCTCCGCGTAATTAAGCACACTGTCATACTCTTCCTATGACGAGAGCACCTTACTACACGTCCTGTTGAGAAATAAAAATGAATGTTCCTACGTGAGCTGCAGACTTCTCTTCAGATAAGCTACACAAGTATTCTCTAAGTAATGTTACATCAGATCGTCCACCATTAGTTCTAAAAGTTTTGGCACGACGCCATATTGGATCTGTAGGATGTACTGTGATCCATCATATAGACGTAATTTTACCACGAAAATCCGAGAAGGGGTTAAATTGTTTTCCCTAAGCAAACTGATTTAATTTGGAATATTCTACAACGTAATTTATGTGAAACAGTACCTTTTATTTCTGGAAGTATTTGAGATTACACATTGGCAAGCTTTCCCCGTAGAGTATTATAGTGACTATTAAAGGCTAGGCAGGACCACTTTCAGCGCTGCTTGGACTGTTGTTGTGTCTTCTAACTTTTGCCGATTGCATACCACTAATTTTCCATTATATTATTTAATAATTAAAATTATAATCTATAAAAATAAAATAAATATTAAAATCTTTAAAAGATAAGTATGGCCAGTGTCGACTATTTTTGTGTTGTATTGTATCACCTTGCTCTCCTATCTTTTATGAAAATTACTCAATTTCTAAGTTCACTAGTCTTATGTGGTGTCTGCTGCACGAGGTAGTAACGTACATTAAGTTTGTCCTCAACACATCCTGAGATTTGTCCGGGCGAGTTCACTGCTATCCAGGTGACACTAAAATTGACACAAAATTCTTAAAGTATTTAAAATTATTCTTTCTACACCTCTTATAATATTGTTACGTGCTGCAGCTGGCGCCGACTCAGCTGACCCACGCCGTAATCGGAGACCCTCCTCGCCCTCCCCTCTTCCAGGAACGATGCGCTCGCGGCCTCCTGATTCCCCTTTTTGTAATGCCATAAATGCCGACAGCGGTGCGACTTGCTGGCGTCACAGACCTCCTCTCGCCTGCTAGAGTTTCCGATACGTTTAGAGAAGACGCAAGAATGTTCTGGTGAGACTGGCTGGCATCTCAGCCCTCCGCAACGCATCACGCGTGACACTATATATACTGTCGCAAACCAGCGGCCGGTAGTCTTTGTCGGAGGCCGTCTGGCCGAGTGTGCGAGAGCGAAGTGAAGTGTGGACGACGACTGGAGATTGCGGGACGACGGCGAGTGAGGTGTTCGTGGCTTGAATGGACGAAAGGGTGTGAAACCGACGAGTGAAGCCTACTGTGCATGAGGGCGCTTGGAGGACTCTAGAACATTGCGACTGGCGGGACATGAACTAAACTCAGGTGGGACTGAATGGAAGTATAATACTGATTTTATTGTAAATTTTGGAACTGTCAAATATGTACGCATAAATTATAAAATAATTATATAGATTGATACACTGTCTATAGGGACTGATCTTTAATTATCTAATTTCAGTGATTTATTTGTCGTGATTATACATTTCATTAGCTGGTATCAATTGTGAACAGTAAATGATTTCAATGTATTGTGAAAATTTGAGTTCAGACAATTTTGCTGTATTTATTGTAAATAAAATAAGGAAATTATAAATTATTATTTTAGTTGATTAAGACTTCCATCCCTTAACGAACTTGGTATAGCCCACTTTATTCCTAGAGAGAGAAATTGTAACAATATGCATTCAGTTGTTGCGGTTATGAATTGGTCCTTTTCACATGAGTAAAGGAATATTAGGCAGCCATGTTAAACACTCCACCACACGTACACTAAACAAACGTGTTAGTGAGTGCCATAAGCAGTTTGGTTAGGGCTGGAGTTATTTATGCTAGCCAGCATATTTAAATGTTAACCTAAAGCGTAGACTATCATATGCACCTGAAGGTGGATGTTTGTTACGAGGTGACTATTGGCACACACACTTACGTACGAGTAAAACCAAGCCAATGAACCTGCATATGGTAACCAGGAAACAACAACAGTAATACATTTGTTGAATCAGGTTCTACAGCAATATTGAGATGGTATTAACCTAATAACACGTATCTAAATAACCACCAACTATAACATTTAATAATGTTTACAAATATTTTTCTGGCTTACGAAAGTGGTGGCTTTATGTGTTGCATAAAATATTATTTAAAAAGTATAGCATTACACTAGTAAAGCCAAAATATTATTTCGTTTCTATTCAAAAGGTCCGGTCTGAATAAGTGAAGCACGATATATCAAAACAATCTTACTGGTATGACATGCAATTAAGTTGCACAATTTCAGTGTAACTTAATCTTGTTGATTTTATATTTTGAATATTTTGTTGTCCTGGGAAACGATTAAATTAAGTTGCACAATTACAGTGTAACTTACAGTTGTTGATCATATATTTAGAATATTTTGTTGTCCTGGAAAACGATAAAATTATGTTGCACAATTTCAGTGTAACTTACGGTTGTTGATCATATATTTTGATGTCCTGGTAAAAGATAAAATTAAGTTGCACAATTTCTGTGTAACTTACGGTTGTTGATCATATATTTTGAATATTTTGTTGCCCTGGTAAACGATAAAATTAAGTTGCACAATTACAGTGTAACTTACAGTTGTTGATTTTATATTTTCAATATTTTGTTGCCCTGGTAAACGATAAAATTAAGTTGCACAATTTCTGTGTAACTTACGGTTGTTGATCATATATTTTGAATATTTTGTTGTCCTGGTAAACGATAAAATTAAGTTGCACAATTTCAGTGTAACTTCCGGTTGTTGATTTTATATTTTGAATATTTTGATGTCCTGGTAAAAGATAAAATTAAGTTGCACAATTTCAGTGTAACTTAATTTGTTATTTTATATTTTGAATATTTTGTTGTCCTGGTAAAAGATAAAATTTAGTTGCACAATTGCAGTGTAACTTACGGTTGTTTATTTTATATTTTTAATATTTTGTAGTCCTGGTAAACGATAAAATTAAATTGCACAATTTCAGTGTAACTTAATCTTGTTGTTTATATATTATGTATATATTTTATTGTCCTGGTAAAAGATAAAATTAAGTTGCACAATTTCAGTGTAACTTATGGTTGTTGATTTTATATTTTGAATAATTTGATGTCCTGGTAAAAGATAAAATTAAGTTGCACAATTTCAGTGTAACTTACTAATATTCATTTAATATTTTGAATATTTTGTTGTCCTGGTAAAAGATAAAATTAATTTGCAAAATTTCATTGTAACTTACGGTTGTTGATTTTATATTTTGATAACTTATGTTGTCCTGGTAAAATTTAAAATTAAGTTGCACAAATTCAGTGCAACTTACGGTTGTTGATATTATATTTGAATATTTTGTTGACCTGGTAAACGATAAAATAAAGTAGCATAATATCTGTGTAACTTACGGTTGTTGATTTTATATTTTGAAAATTTTGTTGTCCTGGAAAGAAATTAAATTAAGATGCACAATTTCAGTGGAACTTAAGAATGTTGTTTTTATATTTTGAATATTTTGTTGTCCTGGTAAAAGATAAAATTAAGTTGCACAATTTCAGTGCAACTTACGATTATTGGATTAATATTTTGAATATTTTGTAGTCCTGGTAAACGATAAAATTAAATTGCACAATATCAGCGCAACATACGGTTGTTGATTTTATATTTTGATTATTTTGTTGTTCAGGTAAAAGATAAAAATTAAATTGCCCAATTTCATTGTAACTTACACTTGTTGTTTTTTTTATTTAATATTTTGTTGCTCTTTATAAACGATAAAATTAAGTTGCATAATTACCGGGCATCTTAATCTAGTTTTTATATTATGAATATTTTATTGTCCTGGTAAAAGTTAAAATTAATTTGTACAATTTCAGTGTAACTTACGAAAATTGATTTTATATTTTGAATAATTTGTGGTCCTGGTAAATGATAAAATTAAATTGCACAATTTCAGTGTATCTTACTGTTGTTGATTATATATTTTGAATATTATTTTGTACTGGTAAAAGATAAATTTAAGTTGCACATTTTCAGTATAACTTACAGTTGTTGATTTTATATTTGAATATTTTGTTGTCCTGGTAAACGATAAAATTAAGTAGCACAATTTCAGTGTAACTTACGATTATTCATTTTATATTTTGAATATTTTGTTGTCCTGGTAAACGATAAAATTAAATTATACAATTTCAGTGTAACTTTCTGTTGTTGATTTTATATTTTGAATATTTAGATGTCCTGGTAAAAGATAAAATTATGTTGCACAATTTCAGTGTAACTTACGATTATTGATTTTATATTTTGAATATTTTGTTGTCCTGGTAAAAGATAAAATTAAGATGCACAATTTCAGTGTAACTTACGGTTGTTGATTTTATATTTTGAATATTTTGTTGTCCTGGTAAAAAATAAAATAAAGATGCACAATTTCAGTGTAACTTTAGGTTGTTGATTTTATATTTTGAATGTTTAGTTGTCCTGGTGAAAGATAAAATTAAGTTGCACAATTTCATTGTAACTTAATCTTGTTATTTTAAAATTAAGAATATTTTGTTGTCCTGGTAACCGATAATATTAAGTTGCACAATTTCAGCTTAACTTAAGGTTGTTGATTTTATATTTTGAATATTTTGATGTCCTGGTAAACGATGAAAATAAGTTCCACAATTTCAGTTTAACTTACGATTATTGATTTTATATTTTGAATATTTTGTTGTCCTGGTTAAAGATAAAATTAAGTTGCACAATTGCAGTGTATCTTATGGTTGTTGATTTTATATTTTTAATATTTTGTATTCCTGGTAAACGATAAAATTAAATTGCACAATATCAGTGTAACTTACGATTATTGATTTTATATTTTGAATATTTTGTTGTTCTGGTAAAAGATAAAATTAAGCTGCACAATTTCAGTGTAACATATGGTTGTTGTTTTTATATTATGATTATTTGTTGTCCTGGTAAAATATAAAATTAAGTTGCACAATTTCAGTGTAGCTAATGGTTGTTGATTTTATATTTTGAATATTTAGTTGTCCTGGTAAAAGATAAAATTAAGTTGCACAATTTCAGTCTAACTTAGGATTGTTGATTTTATTTTTTGAATATTATGTTGTCCTGGTAAACGATAAAATTAAATTGTACAATTTCAGTGTAACTTTCTGTTGTTGATTTTATATTTTGAATATTTGTTGTCCTGGTGAAAGATAAATTTAAGTTGCACAATTTCAGTGTAACTTTAGGTTGTTGATTTTATATTTTGAATATTTAATTGTCCTGGTGAAAGATAAAATTAAGTTGCACAATGTCATTGTAACTTAATTTTGGTATTTTCAAATTATGAATATGTTGTTGTTCTGGTAACCGATAATATTAAGTTGCACAATTTCAGTGTAACTTACGATTATTGATTTTATATTTTGAATATTTTGTTGTCCTGGTAAATGATAAAATTAAGATGCACAATTTCAGTGTAACTTTAGGTTGTTGATTTTATATTTTGAAAATTAGTTGTCCTGGTGAAAGATAAAATTAAATTGCACAGTGTCCGTGTAAATTACGGTTGTTGATTTTATATTTTGAATATTTTGATGTCCTGGTAAAAGATAAAATTAAGTTGCACAATTTCAGTGTAACTTACGATTATTATTGGTTTTATATTTTGAATATTTTTTGTCCTGGTAAAAGATAAAATTAAGCTGCTCAATTTCAGTGTAACATATGGTTGTTGTTTTTATATTATGAATATTTTGTTGTCCTGGTAAAAGATAAAATTAATTTGCACAATTTCAGTGTAGCTAATGGTTGTTGATTTTATATTTCGAATATTTTGTTGTCCTGGTAAAGGTTAAATTAAATTGCACAATTTCAGTGTAACATACTATTATTCATTTTATATTTTGAATATTTTGTGTTGTCCTGGTAAAAGATAAAATTAAGATGCACAATGTCAGTATAACTTACGATTAATCATTTTATATTTTGAATATTTTTTTGTTGTGGTAGATAAAATTATGTTGCACAATTTCAATGTAACTTACGATTGTTGAATTTATATTTTGATTATTTTGTTGTCCTGGTAAAAGATAAAATTAAGTTGCCAATTTCAGTGTAACTTATGGTTGTTGATTTTATATTTTGAATATTTTGATGTCCTGGGAAAAGATAAAATTAAATTGCACAATTTCAGTGTAACTTACGATTATTCATTTCATATTTTGAATATTTTTTTGTCCTGGTAAAAGATAAAAATAAGATGCCATTTTCAGTGTAACTTACGGTTGTTGATTTTATATTTTGAATATTTTGTTGTCCTGGTAAACGATAAAATTAAATTGCACAGTGTCCGTGTAACTTACGGTTGTTGATTTTATGTTTTTGATTATTTTGTTGTCCTGGTAAAAGATAAAATTAAGTTGCACAATTTCAGTGTAACTTACGGTTGTTGATTTAACATTTTAAAATATTTTGTTGTCCTGGTAAAAGATAAAATTAAGCTGCACAATTTCAGTGTAACATATGGTTGTTGATTTTATATTTTGAATATTTTGTTGTCCTCGTAAAAGATAAATTTAAGTTGCACAATTTCAGAGTAACTTACGGTTGTTGATTTTATATTTTGAATATTTTGTTGTCCTGGTAAACGATAAAATTAAGATGCACAATTTCATATGGTTGTTGTTTATTTTGAATATTTGTTGTCTGGTAAAGAATTAAATTGCACAATTTCAGTGTAATTATGTTTTTATTTTGAATTTATGTCCGTAAAGATAATTAAGTTGACAATTTCAGTGTAACTTCGTTTTATTATTTTGAATTTTTTTCTGGTAAGATAAAATTAATTGACAATCGTGACTCGGTGTTGATTTTTATATTTTGTTGTCTGGTAAGATAATTAAGTTGCAATTCAGCTAACTTACGTTGGATTAATTAAATTTTATTCTGGTAAGATAATTATTGCACAATTTCAGTGTAACTTGTTGTTATTTATTATATTTTGTTGTCTGTAAAGATAATAATTGCACAATTTCATTAACTTAGTTTTTTTTTTTGAATTTTTTGTTGGTAAGATAATAAGTTGACAATTTCAGTGTAATTGTATTTTTTTATTTGAATTTTTCTGAAGATAATTAGTTGCACAATTAGTAACTACGTGTTGATTTAATTGATTGTGTCTGGTAAAGAAAAGTTGCACAATTTCAGTGAACTAGGTGTTGATTATATGATATTTTGTTGTCTGGTAAGTAATTAAGTTGCACAATTTCAGTGTATTATTTTGATTAATGAATATTTATGTCGGTAAGATAATAAGTTGCCAATTTCAGTGTAACTTACGTTTATTTATTTGAAATTTTGTTGTCCTGTAAAGATAAATTAGTGCATCAGTGTAACTTCTTGTTATTTATTGATATTTTGTTGTCTGTAAGATAAAATTATTGCAATCAGTTAACTAATTTGATTTAATTGATATTTTGTTGTCTGTAAAGATAAATAAGTTCACAATTCAGTTACGATTTTGATTTATTTGAATATTTGTTGTCTGGTAAAAGATAAAATTAAGTGCACAATTTCAGTGTACTAGGTTGTTGATTAATTTTGAATTTTTGTGTCTGGTAAGATAAAATTAGTGCACATTCAGTGTAATATGGTTTTTTTATTGAATTTGTTGTCTGGTAAATAAAATTAGTGCACAATTTAGTGAATGGTTGTGATTAATTTAATATTTGTTGTCCTGTAAGAAAAATAAGTTGCACAATTTCAGTGTACTTACATTGTTGAATTTATATTTGATATTGTTGTCTGGTAAATGTAAAATTAAGTTGCACATTTAGTGTAACTTAGTTGTTGTTTTATATTGATATTTTGTGTCTGGTAAAATATAAAATTAAGATGCACAATTTCATTGTAATACATTGTTGATTTATATTTTGTTTGAATATTTTGTTGTCCTGGTAAGATAAAATTAAATTGCACAATTTAAGTGTAACTTACGATTGTTGAATTTATATTTTGACTATTTTGTTGTCCTGCTAAATGTAAAATTAAGTTGAACAATTTCAGTTTAACTTACGGTTGTTGATTTTATTTTTGGATATTTGTTGTCCTGGTAAAATAAAATTAAGATGCACATTTTCATTGTAACATACCATGTTGATTTATTTTGAATATTTTGTTGTCCTGGTAAAAGATAAAATTAAGTTGCACAATTTCAGTGTAGCTAATGTTGTTGATTTTATATTTTGAATATTTTTGTCCTGGTAAAAGATAAAATTAATGCACAGTGTCGTGTAAATTACGGTTGTTGATTTTATATTTTGAATATTTTGATGTCCTGGTAAAAGATAAAATTAAGTTGCACAATTTCAGTGTAACTTACGATTATTATTGGTTTTATATTTTGAATATTTTTTGTCCTGTAAAAGATAAAATTAAGTGTTCAATTTCAGTGTAAATATGTTTTGTTTTATATTATGAAATTTTGTTGTCCTGGTAAAGATAAAATTAATTTGCACAATTTCAGTGTAGCTAATTTTGATTTTATATTTCGAATATTTTGTTGTCCTGGTAAAGGTTAAATTAAAGCACATTTCAGTGTAAAACTATTATTCATTTATATTTTGATATTTTGTTGTCCTGGTAAAAGATAAAATTAAGATGCACAATGTCAGTATAACTTACGATTATATTTTATTTTGTATATTTTTTGTTGGTAAGATAAATTATGTTGCACAATTTCAATGTAACTTACGATTGTTGAATTTATATTTGATATTTTGTTGTCCTGGTAAAAGATAAATTAAGTTGCACAATTTCAGTGTAACTTACGGTTGTTGATTATATATTTTGAATATTTGTGTTGCCCTGGTAAACGATAAAATTAAGTTGCACAATTTCAGTGTAATTTACGGTTATTGATTTTATATTTTGAATATTTTGTTGTCCTGGTAAATGATAAAATTATGATGCACAATTTCAGTGTAACTTTAGGTTGGTGGTTTTTTTATATTTTAAATATTTAGTTGTCCTGGTGAAAGATAAAAATTAAATTGCACATGTCCGTGTAAATACGGTTGTTGATTTTATATTTTGAATATTTTGATGTCCTGGTAAACGATGAAAATAAGTTCCACAATTTCAGTTTAAATTACGATGTTTGATTTTATATTTTGAATATTTTGTTGTCCTGGTCAAAGATAAAATTAAGTTGCACAATTTCGGTGTAACTTAACCTTGTTATTTTCAAATTATGAATATTTTGTTGTCCTGGTAAACGATAACATTAACTTGCACAATTTCAGTTTAACTTACGATTATTGATTTTATATTTTGAATATTTTGTTGTCCTGGTAAAAGATAAAATTAAGATGCACAATTTCAGTGTATCTTATGGTTGTTGATTTTATATTTTGAATATTTTGTATTCCTGGTAAACGATAAAGTTAAATTGCACAGTTTCAGTGTAACTTAATTTTGTTGTTTTATATTATGAATATTTTATTGTCATGGTAAAAGATAAAAATTAAGTTGCCAATTTCAGTGTAACTTATGGTTGTTGATTTTATATTTTGAATATTTTGATGTCCTGGGAAAAGATAAAATTAAATTGCACAATTTCATTGTAACTTACGATTATTCATTTCATATTTTGAATATTTTTTTGTCCTGGTAAAAGATAAAAATAAGATGCCATTTTCAGTGTAACTTACGGTTGTTGATTTTATATTTTGAATATTTTGTTGTCCTGGTAAACGATAAAATTAAATTGCACAGTGTCCGTGTAACTTACGGTTGTTGATTTTATGTTTTTGATTATTTTGTTGTCCTGGTAAAAGATAAAATTAAGTTGCACAATTTCAGTGTAACTTACGGTTGTTGATTTAACATTTTAAAATATTTTGTTTTCCTGGTAAAAGATAAAATTAAGCTGCACAATTTCAGTGTTAACTATGGTTGTTGATTTTATATTTTGAATATTTTGTTGTCCTCGTAAAAGATAAATTTAAGTTGCACAATTTCAGAGTAACTTACGGTTGTTGATTTTATATTTTGAATATTTTGTTGTCCTGGTAAACGATAAAATTAAGATGCACAATTTCAGTGTAACTTACGGTTGTTGATTTTTATATTTGAATATTTTGTTGTCCTGGTAAAAGATAAAATTAAGTTCTACAATTTCAGTCTAACTTAGGATTGTTGATTTTATATTGTGAATATTTTGTTGTCCTGGTAAACGATAAAATTAAATTGTACAATTTCAGTGTAACTTTCTGTTGTTGATTTTATATTTTGAATATTTTGTTGTCCTGGAGAAAGATAAATTATGTTGCACAATTTTAGTGTCACTTTGGTCGTTGATTTTATATTTTGAATATTTTTTTTGTCCTGGTAAACGATAACATTAAGTTGCACAATTTCAGTGTAACTTACGATTATTGATTTTATATTTTGAATATTTTGTTGTCCTGGTAAAAGATAAAATTAAGATGCACAATTTCAGTGTAACTTTTTGTTGTTGATTTTATATTCTGAATGTTTAGTTGTCCTGGTGAAAGAAAAAATTTAGTTGCACAATTTCATTGTAACTTAATCTTGTTATTTTCAAATTATGAATATTTTGTTGTCCTGGTAACCGATAATATTAAGTTGCACAATTTCGGCTTAACTTACGGTTGTTGATTTTATATTTTGAATATTTTGATGTCCTGGTAAACGATGAAAATAAGTTCCACAATTTCAGTTTAACTTACGATTATTGATTTTATATTTTGAATATTTTGTTGTCCTGGTAAAAGATAAAATTAAGATGCACAATTTCAGTGTATCTTATGGTTGTTGATTTTATATTTTGAATATTTTGTATTCCTGGTAAACGATAAAGTTAAATTGCACAGTTTCAGTGTAACTTAATTTTGTTGTTTTTATATTATGAATATTTTATTGTCATGGTAAAAGATAAAATTAAGTTGCCAATTTCAGTGTAACTTATGGTTGTTGATTTTATATATTTGAATATTTTGATGTCCTGGGAAAAGATAAAATTAAATTGCACAATTTCAGTGTAACTTACGATTATTCATTTCATATTTTGAATATTTTGTTGTCCTGGTAAAAGATAAAAATAAGATGCCATTTTCAGTGTAACTTACGGTTGTTGATTTTATATTTTGAATATTTTGTTGTCCTGGTAAACGATAAAATGAAATTGCACAGTGTCCGTGTAACTTACGGTTGTTGATTTTATGTTTTTGATTATTTTGTTGTCCTGGTAAAAGATAAAATTAAGTTGCACAATTTCAGTGTAACTTACGGTTGTTGATTTAACATTTTAAAATATTTTGTTGTCCTGGTAAAAGATAAAATTAAGCTGCACATTTTAAGTGTAACATATGGGTGTTGATTTTATATTTTGAATATTTTGTTGTCCTCGTAAAAGATAAATTTAAGTTGCACAATTTCAGAGTAACTTACGGTTGTTGATTTTATATTTTGAATATTTTGTTGTCCTGGTAAACGATAAAATTAAGATGCACAATTTCAGTGTAACTTACGGTTGTTGATTTTATATTTTGAATATTTTGTTGTCCTGGTAAAAGATAAAATTAAGTTGCACAATTTCAGTGTAACTTACGGTTGTTGATTTAACATTTTAAAATATTTTGTTGTCCTGGTAAAAGATAAAATTAAGATGCACAATTTCAGTGTATCATATGGTTGTTGTTTTTACATTTTGAATATTTTGTTGTCCTCGTAAAAGATAAATTTAAGTTGCAAAATTTCATTGTAACTTAATCTGGTTGATTTTATATTTTGAATATTTTGTTGTCCTATTAAACGATAAAATTAAGTTGCATATTTTCAGTGTAACTTACGATTATTCATTTTATATTTTGAATATTTTGTTGTGCTGGTAAAAGTTAAAATTGAGATCCACAACTTCAGTGTAACTTACGGTTCATGATTATTTATTTTGAATATTTTGTTGTCCTGGTAAAATATAAAATTAAGTTGCACAATTTCATTGTAATTTACAAATGTTGATTTTATATATTGAATATTTTGTTGTCCTGGTAAAATATAAAATTAAGTTGCACAATTGCAGTGTAACTTAAACCTGTTATTTTCAAATTATGAATATTTTGTTGTCCTTGTAAACGATAAAATTAAGTTGCACAATTTCAGTTTAACTTTCGATTATTGAATTTTATTTTGAATATTTTGTTGTCCTGGTAAGAGATAAATTAAGTTGCACAATTTCAGTGTAGCTAATGGTTGTTGATTTTATATTTTGAATATTTTGTTGTCCTGGTAAAGAAAAATTAAGTTGCACAATTTCAGTTAAAGTTAATCTTGTTATTATCAAATTAGGTATATTTTGTTGTCCTGGAAACGATAAAATTAAGTTGCATAATTTCAGTGCATCTTAATCTTGTGGATTTTATATTATGAATATTTTATTGTCCTGGTAAAAGATAAAATTAAGTTGCACAATTTCAGTGTAGCTAATGGTTGTTGATTTTATATTTAGAATATTTTGTTGTCCTGGTAAAAGAAAAATTAAGTTGCACAATTTCAGTGTAACTTACGATTGTTGAATTTATATTTTGACTATTTTGTTGTACTGGTAAATGTAAAATTAAGTTGCACAATTTCAGTGTAACTTACGGTTGTTGATTTTTATATTTTGAATATTTTGTTGTCCTGGTAAAATATAAAATTAAGATGCACAATTTCATTGTAACATACCATTGTTGATTTTTATATTTGAATATTTTGTTGTCCTGGTAAAGGATAAAATTAAATTGCACAATTTAGTGTTACTTACCATTATTCAATTTATATTTTGAATATTTTGTTGTCCTGGTAAAAGATAAATTAAGTGGTACAATTACAGTGTAACTTACGGTTCTTGATTTTATATATTGAATATTTTATTGTCCTGGTAAAAGTTAAAATTAAGTTGTACAATTTCAGTGTAACTTACGGTTGTTGATTTAATATAATGAATATTTTGATGTACTGGTAAACGATAAAAATAAGTTGCACAATTTCAGTGTAACTTACGGTTGTTGATTTTTATTTTGAATATTTTGTTGTCCTGGTAAAAATTAAAATTAAGATGCACAATTTCAGTGTAACTTACTTTTTTTGATTTTATAATTTGTATATTTTGTTGTCCTGGTAAAAGATAAAATTAAGTTGCACAATTTCAGTGAAAATTACGATTGTTGAATTTATATTTTGACTATTTTGTTGTCCTGGTAAATGTAAAATTAAGTTGCACAATTTCAGTGTAACTTACGGTTGTTGATTTTATATTTTGAATATTTTGTTGTCCTGTTAAAATATAAAATTAAGATGCACAATTTCATTGTAACATACCATTGTTGATTTTATATTTTGTATATTTTGTTGTCCTGGTAAAAGATAAAATTAAATTGCACAATTTAGTGTTACTTACCATTATTCATTTTATATTTTGACATTTTTTGTTGTCCTGGTAAAAGATAAACTAAGTGGTACAATTACAGTGTAACTTACGGTTTCTTGATTTTATATATTGAATATTTTATTGTCCTGGTAAAAGTTAAAATTAAGTTGTACAATTTCAGTGTAACTTACGGATGTTGATTTAATATAATGAATATTTTGATGTACTGGTAAACGATAAAAATAAGTTGCACAATTTCAATGTAACTTACGGTTGTTGATATTATAATTTGAATATTTTGTAGTTCTGTAAAAGATAAAATTAAGTTGCACAATTTCAGTGTAACTTACGGTTGTTGATTATATATTTTGAATATTTTGTTGTCCTGGTAACGATAAAATTAATGTTGCATAATTTCAGTGTAACTTACGATTATTGATTTTAAATTTTGAATATTTTGTTGTCCTGGTAAAAGATAAAATAAAGATGCACAATTTCAGTGTAACTTAACGGTTGTTGATTTTATATTTTGAATATTTTGTGTCCTGTTAAAATATAAAATTAAGATGCACAATTTCATTGTAACATACCATTGTTGATTTTATATTTTAATATTTTGTTGTCCTGGTAAAAGATAAAATTAATTGCACAATTTAGTGTTACTTACATTATTCATTTTATATTTTGACATTTTTGTTGTCCTGGTAAAAGATAAACTAAGTGGACAATTACAGTGTAACTTACGGTTCTTGATTTTATATTTGAATATTTATTGTCCTGGTAAAAGTAAAATTAAGTTGCACAATTTCAGTGTAACTTACGGATGTTGATTATATATATTGAATATTTTGTGTACCTGGTAAACGATAAAAATAAGTTGCACAATTTCAATGTAACTTACGGTTGTTGATATTATAAATTTGAATTTTTGTGTTCTAGTAAAAGATAAAATTAAGTTGCACAATTTCAGTGTAACTTACGGTTGTTGATTATATATTTTGAATATTTTTGTTGTCTGTATAACGATAAAATTATGTTGCACAATTTCAGTGTAACTTACGATTATTGATTTAATATTTTGAATATTTTGTTGTCCTGGTAAAAGATAAAATAAAGATTGCACAATTTCAGTGTAACTTAAGGTTGTTGATTTTTATTTTGATATTTAGTTGTCCTGGTGAAAAGATAAAATTAAGTTGCACAATTCATTGTAACTTAATTTGTTATTTCAAATTTTAAATATTTTTGTTGTCCTTGTAAACGATAAATTAAGTTGCACAATTTCAGTGTAACTTACGATTATTGATTTATATTTTGAATATTTTGTTGTCTGGTAAACGATAAAATTAAATTGCACAATTTCAGTGTAACTTACGGTTGTTGATTTTATATTTTGAATATTTAGTTGTCCTGGTAAAAGATAAAATTAAGTTGCAACAATTTCAGTGTAACTTACGATTGTTGATTATATATTTTGATATATTTTTTGTCCTGGTAAACGATAAAATTAATTTGCACAATTTTCAGTGTAACTTACGATGTTGATTTTTATTTGGAATTTTTGTTGTCTGAGTAAACGATAAAATATGTTGCACAATGTCAGTGTAACTTACGATTATTATTTTATATTTGAATATTTTGTTGTCTGGTAAGATAAAATTAAGTTGCACAATTTCAGGTGTAACTTAACGTTGTTGAATTTATATTTGATATTTGTTGTCCTGGTAAACGATAAAATTATATTGCACAATGTCCGTGTAACTTACGTTGTTGATTTTGTATTTTTATTATTTTGTTGTCCTGGTAAAAGATAAAATTAAGTTGCACAATATCAGTGTAACTTACGGTTGTTGAATTTAAATTTTAAATATTTTTTTCTGGTAAAGATAAAATTAAGTTGCACAATTTCAGTGTAACTTACGGTTGTTGATTTTATATTTAGAATATTTTGTTGTCTTGGTAAACGATAAAATTAAGTTGCACAATTTCAGTGTAACTTACGATTATTATTTTATATTTGAATATTTTGTTGTCCTGGTAAGATAAATATTAAGTTGACACAATTTCAGTGTAACTTGCTATGTTGAATTTATATTTTGATTATTTTGTTGTACTGGTAAACGATAAAATTAAGTTGCACAATTTAGTATAACTTACGTTGTTGATTTTACATTTTCAATATTGTGTTGTCCTGGTAAAAGATAAAATAAGTTGCACAATTTCAGTGTTACATATGGTTGTTGATTTATATTTCGAATATTTTGTTGTCCTGGTAAAAGATAAAATTAAGTTGCACAATTTCAATGTACTTAATTTGTTGATTATATAATTATGAATATTTTAATGTCCGGTAAACGATAAAAAAGTTGCACAATTTCAGTGTAACTTACGATTTTCAATTTATATATTTGAATTTTGTTGTCCTGGTAAAAGATAAAATTAAGTTGCACAATTTCAGTGTACTTAAGGTTGTTGATTTTATAATTTGAATATTTTGTTGTCCTGGTAAAATGATAAAATTAAGTTGCAAATTTCAGTCTAACTTACGATTGTGATTTTATATTTTGAATATTTTGTAGTCCTGGTAAACGATAAAATTAAATTGCACAATTTCAGTGTAACTTACGGTTGTTGATTTTTTATTTGTATATTTTGTTGCCTGGTAAAGATAAAATTATGTTGCTCAATTCCAGTGTAACTAAATCTTGTTATTTTCAAATTATGAATATTTTGTTGTCCTGGTAAACGATAAAATTAAGTTGCACAATTTCAGTTTAACTTACGATTATTGATTTTATATTTTGAATATTTTGTTGTCCTGGTAAAAGATAAAATTAAGTTGCACAATTTCAGTGTTACGTACGGTTGTTGATTATATATTTTGAATATTTTGTTGTCCTGGTAAAAGATAAAATTAAGATGCACAATTTCAGTGTAACTTATGGTTGTTGATTTTATATTTTGAATATTTTGTTGTCCTGGAATAAGATAAAATTAAGCTGCACAATTTCAGTGTAACATATGGTTGTTTTTTTTATTATGAATTTTTGTTGTCCTGGTAAAAGATAAAATTAAGTTGCACAATTTCAGTGTAGCTAATGGTTGTTGATTTTATATTTGAATATTTTGTTGTCCTTGTAAAAGATAAAATTAAGTTGCACAATTTCAGTGTAACTTACGATTGTTGAATTTATATTTTTGACTATTTTGTTGTCCTGGTAAATGTAAAATTAAGTTGCACAATTTGAGTGTAACTTACGGTTGTTGATTTTTATATTTGAATATTTGTTGTCCTGGTAAAATATAAAATTATGATGCACAATTTCATTGTAACATATCATTGTTGATTTTATATTTTGAAATATTTTGTTGTCCTGGTAAAGGATAAAATTAAATTGCACAATTTAGTGTTACTTACCATTTATTCAATTTATATTTTGAATATTTTGTTGTCCTGGTAAAAGATAAACTAAGTGGTACAATTACAGTGTAACTTACGGTTCTTGATTTTATATATTGAATATTTTATTTTCCTGGTAAAAGTTAAAATTAAGTTGTACAATTTCAGTGTAACTTACCGTTGTTGATTTAATTTTAATGAATATTTTGATGTACTGGTAAACGATAAAAATAAGTTGCACAATTTCAGTGTAACTTATGGTTGTTGATTTTATATTTTGGATATTTTGATGTCCTGGCAAAAGATAAAATGTAATTGCACAATTTCAGTGTAACTTACGATTATTCATTTCATATTTTGAATATTTTGTAGACCTGGAAAAGATAAAAATTTAGATGCACAATTTCAGTGTAACTTACTGATGTTGATTTTATATTTGAATGTTTTGTTGTTCTAGTAAACGATAAAATTAAGTTGCACAATGTCAGTGTAACTTACGATTATTCATTTTATATTTTGAATATTATTTTGTCCAGGTAAGATAAAATTAAGTTGCACAATTTCAGTGTAACTTACGATTGATGATTTATATTTTGATTATTTTGTTGTCCTGGTAAACGATAAAATTAAATTGCACAATTTCCGTGTAACTTATTGTTGTTGATTTTAGGTTTTGATTATTTTGTTGTCCTGGTAAAAGATTAAATTAAGTTGCCACAATTTCAGTGTAACTTACGGTTGTTGATTTTAACATTTTGAATATTTTGTTGTCCTTGTAAAAGATAAAATTAAGCTGCACAATTTCAGTGTAACATATGGTTGTTGTTTTTATATTATGAATATTTTATTGTCCTGAGAAAAGATAAAATTAAGTTCCACAATTTCAGTGTAACTTACGATTATTGATTTTATATTTTGAATATTTTGTTGTCCTGGTAAAAGATAAAATTAAGTTGCACAATTTCAGTGTAATTTACGGTTGTTGGTTTTTTTATTTTGAATATTTTGTTGTCCTGGTAAAAGATAAAATTATGATGTCACAATTTCAGTGTAACTTACGGTTGTTGATTTTATTTTTTAAATATTTTGTTGTCCTGGTGAAAGATAAAATTAAGTTGCGCAATTTCAGTGTAACTAAATCTTGTTATTTTCAAATTATGAATATTTTGTTGTCCTGGTAAACGATAAAATTAAATTGCACAATTTCAGTTTAACTTACGATTATTGATTTTATATTTGAATATTTTGTTGTCCTGGTAAAAGATAAAATTAAGTTGCACAATTTCAGTGTAGCTAATGGTTGTTGATTTTATATTTTGAATATTTTGTTGTCCTGGTAAAAGAAAAATTAAGTTGCACAATTTCAGTGTAACTTACGATTGTTGAATTTATATTTTGACTATTTTTGTTGTCCTGGTAAATGTAAAATTAAGTTGCACAATTTCAGTGTAACTTACGGTTGTTGATTTTATATTTTGAATATTTTGTTGTCCTGGTAAAATATAAAATTAAGATGCACAATTTCATTAACATACCATTGTTGATTTTATATTTTGAATATTTTGTTGTCCTGGTAAAGGATAAAATTAAATTGCACAATTTAGTGTTACTTACCATTATTCAATTTATATTTTGAATATTTTGTTGTCCTGGTAAAAATTAAAATTAAGATGCACAATTTCAGTGTAACTTACTTTTGTTGATTATATATATTTGTATATTTTGTTGTCCTGGTAAAAGATAAAATTAAGTTGCACCATTTCAGTGTAAATTACGATTGTTGAATTTATATTTTGACTATTTTGTTGTCCTGGTAAAATGTAAAATTAAGATGCACAATTTCAGTGTAACTTAAGGTTGTTGATTTTATATTTTGAATATTTTGTTGTCCTGGTGAAAGATAAAATTAAGTTGCACAATTTCATTGTAACTTAATCTTGTTATTTTCAAATTATGAATATTTTATTGTCCTGGTAACCGATAATATTAAGTTGCACAATTTCAGTGTAACTTACGGTTGTTGATTTTATATTTTGAATATTTTGATGTCCTGGTAAACGATGAAAATAAGTTCCACAATTTCAGTGGAACTTACGGATGTTGATTTTATATTTTGAATATTTCGTTGTCCTGGCAAAAGATAAAATTAAGTTTCACAATTTCAGTGTAACTTACGATTATTGATTTTATATTTTGAATATTTTGTTGTCCTGGTAAAAGATAAAATTAAGTTGCACAATTTCAGTGTAACTTATTGTTGTTGATCATATATTTTGAATATTTTGTTGTCTTGGTAAACGATAAAATTAAGTTGCACAATTTTAGTGTAACTTACGATTATTGATTTTATATTTTGAATATTTTGTTGTCCTGGTAAAAGATAAAATTAAGTTCCACAATATCAGTGTAACTTATGGTTGTTGATATTATAAATTTGAATATTTTGTTGTCCTGGTATAAGATAAAAGTATTTTGCACAATTTCAGTGTAACTTAATCTTGTTGTTGTTTTATATTATGAATATTTTGATGTCCTGGTAAACGATAGAAAAAAGTTTCACAATTTCAGTGTAACTTCCGGTTGTTGATTTTATATTTTGAATATTTTAATGTCCAGGTAAACGATAAAAATAAGTTCCACAATTTCAGTGTAACTTACAATTGTTTATTTTATATTTTGAATATTTTGATGTCCTGGTAAACGATAAAAATAAGTTCCACTTTTTCAGTGTAACTTAAGAATGTTGATATTATATTTTGAGATAAAATTAAGTTGCACAATTTCATTGTAACATATTCACGTTATTTTTATATTTTGAATATTATTTGTCCTGGTAAAAGATGAAATTAAGATGCACATTTTCAGTGAAACTTATGGTTGGTGATTTTATATTTTGAATATTTTGTTGTCCTGGTAAACGATAAAATTCAGTTTAACAATTTCAGTGTACATTACGTATAGATTGATTTTATATTTTGAATATTTGTTGTCCTGGTAAATGATAAAATTAAGATGCACAATTTCAGTGTATCTTTCAGTTGTTGATCATATAATTTGAATATTTATTGTCCTGGTAAACGATAAAATTAAATTGCACAAATTCAGTGTAACTAACGGTTGTTGATTTTATATTTTGAATTTTTGGTTGTGCTGGTAAAAGATAAAATTTAGTTGCACAATTTATGTGTAACTTACGTTTGTTGATTTTATATTTTGATATATTTTGATGTCCTGGTAAACGATTTAATTAAGTTGTACAATATCATTGTAAATTACGATTATTGATTTTTTTATTTGGGATATGTTGATGTCCTGGTAAACGATAAAATTAAGTTGTTCAATTTCAGTGTTACTTACGATTATTGATTTTATATTTTGGATATTTTGTTGTCCTGGTAAACGATTAAATTAAATTTGCACAATTTCAGTGTAACTTACTATTGTTGATGTTACATTTTGAATATTTTGTTGTCCTTGTAAACGATAAAATTAAGTTGCACAATTTTAGTGTGACTTACGGTTGCTGATTTTATATTTTGAATATTTTTTTGTCCTGGTAAACGATAAAATTAAATTACACAATTTCAGTGTAACATACTATTTTTGATTTTATATTTTGAATATTTTAATGTCCTGGTAAACGATAAAATTAAATTGCACAAATTCAGTGTAACTTACGGTTGTTGATTTTTTATTTTGAATTTTTGGTTGTGCTGGTAAAAGATAAAATTTAGTTGCACAATTTCAGTGTAACTTACAGTTGTTGATCATATATTTTGAATATTTTGTTGTCCTGGTAAACGATAAAATTAAGTTGCACAATTTCAGTGTAACTTACGGTTGTTGATTTTATATTTCGAATATTTTGATGTCCTGGTAAACGATTTAATTAAGTTGGACAATATCAGTGGATATTACGATTATTGATTTTATATTTTGATTATTTTGTTGTCCTGTTAAACGATAAAATTAGTTCCTATATTTCAGAGTAACTTACGATTGTTGATTTTATATTTTGAATATTTTGTTGTCCTGGTAAACAGTAAATTAAATTGCACAATTTCAGTGCAACTTACGATTGTTGATTTTATACTTTGAATATTTTGTTGTCCTGGTAAACGATAAAAATAAGTTCCACAATTTCATTGTCACTTAAGATTGTTGATTTTATATTTTGAATATTTTGATTTCCTGGTAAAAGATAAAATTAAGATGCATAATTTCAGTGTAATTTACGGTTATTGATTTTATATTTTGAATATTTTGTTGTCCTGGTAAAAGATAACATTAAGTTGCAGAATTTCATTGTAACTTAATCTTGTTATTTTTATATTTTGAATATTTAATTGTACTGGTAAAACATAAAATAAAGTTGCACAATTTTAGTGTAACTTAATCTTGTAGTTTTTATATTATTAATATTTTGTTGTCCTGGTAAACGATAAAAATAAGTTCCACAATTTCAGTGTAACTTACGATTGTTGATTTTATATTTTGAATATTTTGTTGTCATTCTAAACGATTAAATTAAATTGTACAATTTCAGTGTAACTTACGATTATTGATTTTATATTTTGAATATTTGTTTGTCCTGGTAAACGATTAAATTAAGTTGCACAATTTCAGTGTAACTTACGATTGTTGATTTTATATTTTGAATATTTTGTTGTCCTGGTAAACGATAAAATTAAGTTACACAATTTCAGTGTAACTTACAGTATTTGATTTTATATTTTGAATATTTTGTTGTCCTGGTAAAAGATAAAATTAAGTTGCACAATTTCAGTGTAACTTTCGATTATTGATCTTATATTTTGAATATTTTGTTGTACTGGTAAAAGATAAATTAAGTTGCACAATTTCAGAGTAACTTAATATTGTTGTATTTATATTATGAATATTTTGATGTCCTGGTAGAAATAAAATTAAGTTGCACAATTTCAGTGTAACTTACGGTTGTTGATTTTATATTTTGAATATTTTGTTGTCCTGGTAAAAATAAAAATAAGTTGAACAATTTCAGTGTAACTTACGGTTGTTGATTTTATATTTTGAATATTGATGTCCTGGTAAATAGATAAAAAGAAGTTCCACAATTTCAATGTAACTTACGATTGTGATTTTATATTTTTGAATATTTTGTTGTCCTGGTAAAAGATAAAAATTTAGTTGCACAATTTCAGCGCAACTTTCGGTATTTGATTTTATATTTTAAATATTTGATGTCGTTTTTATACGATAAAATTAAGTTGCACAATTTCAGTGTAACTTCCGATTGTTAATTTTATATTTTGAATAATTTGTTGTCCTTGTAAAAGATAAAATTAAGTTCCACAATTTCAGTGTAATTTACGATTATTGATTTTATATTTTGATTATTTTGTTGTCCTGGTAAAAGATAAAATTAAGATGCACAATTTCAGTGTAACTTACGGTTGTTGATTTTATATTTTGAATATTTTGATGTCCTGGTAAAATATAAAATTATGTTGCACGATTTCAGTGTAACTTAATCTTGTTATTTTTAAATTATGTATATTTTGTTGTCCTGGTAAACGATAAAATTAAGTTGCACAATTTCAGTGTAACTTACGGTTGTTGATTTTATATTTCGAATATTTTGATGTCCTGGTAAACGATTTAATTAAGTTGTACAATATCAGTGTAAATTACGATTATGGAATTTATATTTTGAATATTTTTGTCCTGTTAAACGATAAAATTAGTTCCAATATTTCAGAATAACTTACGAAAGTTAATTTTATATATTTAATATTTTGTTGTCCTGGTAAACGATAAAAATAAGTTCCACAATTTCAGTGTAACTTACGATTGTTGATTTTATATTTTGAATATTTTGTTGTCCTGGTAAACGATTAAATTAAGTTGCACAATTTCAGTGTAACTTACGATTGTTGCTTTCATATTTTGAATATTTTGATGTCCTGGTAAACGATAAAAATAAGTTGCACAATTTCATTGTAACTTAATATTGTTGTTTTTATATTATGAATATTTTGTTGTCCTGGTAAAAAATAAAATTAAGTTGAACAATTTCAGTGTAACTTACGGTTGTAGATTTTATATTTTGAATATTTTGATGTCCTGGTAAACGATAAAAATAAGTTTCACAATTTCAGTGTAACTTACGATTGTTGCTTTCATATTTTGAATATTTTGTTCCTGTTAAGAGATAAAATTAAGTTGCACAATTTCAGTGTAACTTACATTTGTTGATCATATATTTTGAATATTTTGTTGTCCTAGTAAAAAATAAAATTAAGTTGAACAATTTCAGTGTAACTTACGGTTGTTGATTTTATATTTTGAATATTTTGATGTCCTGGTAAACGATAAAATTAAGTTCCACAATTTCATTGTCACTTAAGATTGTTGATTTTATATTTTGAATATTTTGTTGTCCTGGTAAAAATAAAAATTAAGAGTGCACAATTTCAGTGTAATTTTAATTAGTTGATTTTATATATTTGAATATTTATTGTCCTGGTAAAAGATAAAATAAAGTTGCACAATTTTCAGTGTAACTTAATCTAGTTAGTTTTTATATTTGAATATTTTGTATCCTGGTAAACGATAAAATTAAGTTGCACAATTTCAGTGTAACTTAGGGTTTTGATTTATATATTTGAATATTTTGTTGTCCTGGTAAACAAAAAATTAAATTGCACAATTTCAGTGTAACTTAGATTTGTTGATTTTAAATTTGAATATTTTGTTGTCCTGGTAAACGATAAAATAAGTTCACAATTTCATGTCAACTTAAGAGTTGTTGATTTTATATTTGAATATTTTGTTTTCCTGGTAAAAGATAAAATTAAGTGCACAATTTCAGTGTAATTACGGTTGATTGATTTAAATTTTGAATATTTTGTTGTCCTGTAAAGATAAATAAGTTGCAAATTTCATTGTACTTAAGTTTGTTATTTTATATTTTGAATATTTATTGTACTGGTAAAAATAAAATAAAGTTGCAACAATTTCAGTGTAACTTAATCGTATTGATTTTTATATATTTAATATTTTGTTGTCCTGGTAAACGATAAAATAAGTTGCCACAATTTCAGTGTAACTTACGATTGTTGATTTTATATTTTGAATATTTATTGTCTTGTAAACGATAAATTAATTGCACAATTTCAGTGTAACTTACGATTATTGATTTTATATTTTGAATATTTTGTTGCCTGTAAACATAAATTAAGTTGCACAATTTCAGTGCAACTTACGATTGTGATTTTATATTTTGATATTTTGTTGTCCATGTAAACGATTAAATTAAGTTACAAATTTCAGTGTAACTTACGGTATTGATTTTATATTTTAAATATTTGTTGTCCTGGTAAAAGATAAATTAGATTGCACAATTTAAATGTAACTTACGATTATTGATTTTATATTTTGAATATTTTTTGTACCTGGTAAAAGATAAAATTAAGTTGCACAATTTCATGTAACTTATCTTGTTGATTTTAATTTTAATATTTTGTATCCTGGTAAAACATAAAATTAAATTGCACAATTTTAGTGTAACTTAATCTTGTTGTTTTTATATTATGAATATTTTGTTGTCCTGGTAAACGATAAATAAGTTGCACAATTTCAGTGTAACTTCCGATTGTTGATTTTATATTTTGAATATTTTGTTGTCATTAAAAAATAAAATTAAGTTGCACAATTAGTGTAACTTACGTTATTGATTTTATATTTTGAATATTTGTTGTCCTGTAAACATTAAATTAAGTTGCACAATTTCATGTCACTTAAGATTGTTGATTTTATATTTTGAATATTTTGTTGCCTGGTACAAAATAAAATTAAGTTGCACAATTTCAGTGTAACTTAATCGGTTATTGTTTATATTAATATTTATTGTCCTGGTAAATAGATAAAATAGAGTTGCACAATTTAGTGTAACTTATCATTTGTGTTTTATATTTGAATATTTTGATTGCCTGGTAAAGATAAAATTAAGTTGCACAATTTCAGTGTAACTTATGGTTGTTGATATTATAAATTTGAATATTTTGTTGTCCTGGTAAAAGAAAAAATTAAGATTGCACAATTTCAGTGTAACTTAATCTTGTTGTGTTTTATATTATGAATATTTTGTTGTCCTGGTAAACGATAGAATAAAGTTGCACAATTTCAGTGTAAACTTCCGGTTCTTGATTTTATATTTGAATATTTTGATGTCCTAGTAAAAAATAAAATTAAGTTGCACAAACTTAGTGTAACTTACGGTTGTTGATTTAATATTTTGAATATTTTGTTGTCCTCGTAAACGATTAAAATAAGTTCCACAATTTCATTGTCACTTAAGATTGTTGATTTTATATTTTGAATATTTTGTTGACCTGGTAAAAATAAAATTAAGATGCACAATTTCAGTGTAACTTTAACTTTAGTTATTTTATATTTAATATTTAATTGTCCTGGTAAAACATAAAATTAAGTTGCACAATTTATGTGTAACTTAATCTTGTTTGTTTTATATTATGAATTTTTTTTGTCCTGGTAAAACGATAAATAAAGTTGCACAATTTCAGTGTAACTTAATTTGTTGTGTTTTAATATTTGAATATTTTGTTGTCCTGGTAAAACGATAAAATTAAGTTGCACAATTTCAGTGTAACTTATGCTTGTTGTATATTATATTTGAATATTTTGTTGTCCTGGTAAAAGATAAAATTTAAGTTGCACAATTTCAGTGTAACTTATCGTGTTTGTTTTATATTTGAATATTTTGATTGTCCTGTAAAACATAAAATTAAGTTGCACAAATTAGTGTAACTTACGGTTGTTGATAATATTTTGAATATTTTGTTGTCCTCGTAAACGATAAAATAAGTTCACAATTTCAGTGTAACTTAACGATTGTTGATTTTATATTTTGAATATTTTGTTGTCCTGGTAAAGATAAAATTTAAGTGCCACAATTTCAGTGTAACTTTACGATTGTTGATTTTTATATTTGAATATATTTTTGTCCTGGTAAAGATAAAATTAAGTTGCACAATTTCATGTAACTTAATCTGTTTTTTTATATTTGAATATTTGATTGTCCTGGTAAAACATAAAATAAAGTTGCACATTTCAGTGTAACTTAATTGTTGTGTTTTATATTTGAATATTTTGTTGTCCTGGTAAAGATAAAATTAAGTTGCACAATTTCAGTGTAACTTATGGTTGTTGATTTATAAATTTGAATATTTTGTTGTCCTGGTAAACGATAAATTAAGTTGCACAATTTCAGTGTAACTTAACTGTGTTGTTTTATATTATGAATATTTTGTTGTCCTGGTAAACGATAGAAAAATGTTGCACAATTTCAGTGTAACTTCCGGTTGTTGAATTATTTTTGAATATTTTTTGTCTAGTAAAAGATAAAATTAAGTTCCACAATTTTAGTGTAACTTACCAATTGTTGATTTTATATTTTGAATATTTTGTGTCCTTGGTAGACGATAAAATAAGTTCCACAATTTCAGTGTAACTTACGATTGTTGATTTTATTTTTGATATTTTGTTGTCCTGGCTAAAAAAAAATTATAGTTGCACAATTTCAGTGTAACTTAATCTGTTTGATTTTATTATATGAATATTTGTTTGTCCTGGTAAACGATAAAATTAAGTTGCACATTTCAGTGTAACTTACGATTGTTGATTTTATATTTTGAATATTATGTTGTCCTGGTTAAAGATAAAATTAAGTTGCACAATTTCAGTGTAACTTACGGTTGTTGATTTTATATTTTGAATCTTTTGTTGTCCTGGTAAACGATTAAAATTAAGTTGCACAATTTCAGTGTAACTTACTGTTGTTGATTTTATATTTTGAATATTTTGTTGTCCTGGTAAAGATAAAAAAGTTGCACAATTTCAGTGTAACTTCGGTTGTTGATTTTATATTTTGAATATTTTAATGTCATGGTAAACGATAAAAATAAGTTCACAATTTCAGTGTAACTTACAATTGTTTTTTTATATTTTGAATATTTTGTTGTCCGGGTCAAACGATAAAATTAAGTTGCACAATTTCAGTGTAACTTACATTTGTTTATTTTATATTTGGATATTTGATGTCCTGGCAAACGAAAAAATTAAGTTGCACAATTTCAATGTAACTTTCGATTATTGATTTTATATTTTGAATATTTTGTTTTCCTGGTAAGATAAAATTAAGTTGCACAATTTCAGTGTAACTTACGATTGTTGATTTTTATTTTGAATATTATGTTGTCATGGTAAAGATAAAATTAAGTTGCACAATTTCAGTGTAACTTACGGTTGTTGATTTTATATTTTGAATCTTTTGTTGTCCTGGTAAACGATAAAATTAAGTTGCACAATTTCAGTGTAACTTACTGTTGTTGATTTTATATTTTGAATATTTTGTTATCCTGGTAAAAGATAAAATTAAGTTGCACAATTTCAGTGTAACTTACGATTGTTGATTTTATATTTTGAATATTATGTTGTCATGGTTAAAGATAATATTAAGTTGCACAATTTCAATGTAACTTACTATTGTTGCTTTCATATTTTGAATATTTTGTTGTCCTGTTAAAAGATAAAATTAAGTTGCACAATTTCAGTGTAACTTACATTTGTTGATCATATATTTTGAATATTTTGTTGTCCTGGTAAACGATAAAATTAAATTGCACAATTTTAGTGTAACTTACTGTTGTTGATTTTATATTTTGAATATTTTAATGTTCTGGTAAACGATAAAATTATGTTGCACAATTTCAGTGTAACTTTGGATTATTGATTTTATATTTTGAATATTTTGTTGTACCGGTAAAAGATAAAATTAAGTTGCACAATTTCAGTGTAACTTAATATTGTGTATTAATATTATGAATATTTTGTTGTCCTGGTAAAAAATAACATTAAGTTGAACAATTTCAGTGTAACTTACGGTTGTTGATTTTATATTTTGAATATTTTGTTGTCCTGGTAAAAAAAAAAAATTAAGTTGCACAATTTCAGTGTAACTTACGATAGTTTATTTTATATTTTGAATATTATGTTGTCCTGGTTAAAGATAATATTAAGTTGCACAATTTCAGTGTAACTTACTGTTGTTGATTTTATATTTTGAATATTATGTTGTCCTGGAAAAAGATAAAATTAAGTTGCACAATTTTTAGTGTATCTTACAGTTGTTGATCAAATATTTTGAATATTTATTGTCCTGGTAAACGTTAAATAAAATTGCAGAAATTCAGTGTAACTTACGGTTGTTGATTTTATATTTTGAATTTTTGTTGTCCTGGTAAAAGATAAAATTTAGTTGCACAATTTCAGTGTAACTTACAGTTGTTGATCACATAATTTGAATATTTTGTTTTCCCTATAAACGATAAAATTAAATTGCACAATTTCAGTGTAAATTACTATTGTTGATTTTATATTTTGATATTTTAATGTCCTGGTAAACGATAAAATTAAGCTGCACAATTTCAGTGTAACTTTCGATTATTGATTCTATATTTTGAATATTTTGTTGTACTGGTAAAAGATAAAATTAAGTTGCACAATTTCAGTGTAACTTAAGGTTGTTGATTTTATATTTCGAATATTTTGATGTCCTGGTAAACGATTTAATTAAGTTGTACAATATCAGTGTAAATTATGATTATTGATTTTATATTTGGAATATTTTGTTGTCCTGGTAAACAATAAAATTAAGTTGCACAATTTTAGAGTAACTTACGATTGTTGATTTTATATTTGGAATATTTTACTGTTGTGGTAAAAGATAAAATTAAGTTGCACAATTTCCGTGTAACTTACGGTATTTGATTTTATGTTTTGAAAATTTTGTTGTCCTGGTAAAATATAAAATTAAGTTGCACAATTTCAGTGTCACTTAAGATTGTTGATTTTAAATTTTGAATATTTTGTTTTCCTGGTAAAAGATAAAATCAAGATGCAAAATTTCAGTGTAATTTACGGTTATTGATTTTATATTTTGAATATTTTGTTGTCCTGGTAAAAGATAAAAAAATGTTGCACAATTTCATTGTAACTTAATCTTGTTATTTTTATATTTTGAATATTTAATTGTGCTGGTAAAAATAAAATAAAGTTGCACAATTTTAGTGTAACTTAATCTTGTAGTTTTTATATTATGAATATTTTGTTGTCCTGGTAAACAATAAAAATAAGTTCCACAATTTCAGTGTAAGTTACGATTGTTGATTTTAATTTTGAATATTTTGTTGTCATTCTAAACGATTAAATTAAATTGTACAATTTCAGTGTAACTTACGGTTATTGTTTTTATATTTAGAATATTTTGATGTCCTGGTAAAACTTAAAATTATGTTGTACAATTTCAGTGTAACTTACGATTATTGAATTTATATTTTGAATATTTTGTTGACTGGTAAACGATAAAATTAAATTGCACAATTTCAGTGTAACTTACGGTTGTTGATTTTATATTTTGAATATTTGATGTCCTGGAAAAAGATAAAATGAAGTTCCACAATTTCAATGTAACTTACGATTGTTGATTTTATATTTTGAATATTTTGTGTGTCCTGGTAAAAGATAAAATTTAGTTGCACAATTTCAGTGTAACTTACGATTGTTAATTTTATAGTTTGAATAATTTGTTGTCCTGGTAAAAGATAAAATTAAGATGCACAATTTCACCACAACTTTCGGTATTTGATTTTATATTTTATATATTATGATGTCGTGGTAAAAGATAAAATTAAGTTGCACAATTTCAGTGTAATTTACGATTGTTGATTTTATATTTTGATTATTTTGTTGTCCTGGTAAACGATAAAATTAAGTTGCACAATTTCAGTGTAACTTACGATTATTGATTTTATATTTAGAATATTCTGTTGTCCTGGTAAAAGATAAAAATAAGATGCACAATTTCAGTGTAACTTACGGTTGTTGATTTTATATTTTGAATGTTTTGATGTCCTGGTAAAATATAAAATTATGTTGCACGATTTCAGTGTAACTCAATCATGTAATTTTTAAATTATGAATATTTTGTTGTCCTGGTAAATGATAAAACTAATTTGCACAATTTTTGTGTAACTTAATCGCGTTGATTTTATATTTTGAATATTTTGTTGTCCTGGTAAACGATAATATTAAATTGCACAATTTCAGTGTATCTTACTGTTGTTGATTTTATATTTTGAATATTTTGTTGTCCTGGTAAACGATAAAATTAAGTTCCACAATTTTAGTGTAACTTACGATTGTTGATTTCATATTTGGAATATTTTTTTGTCCTGGTAAAAGATAAAAATAAGTTCCACATTTTCAGTGTATCTTACGATTGTTGATTTTATATTTTGAATATTTGTTGTCCTGGTAAATGATAAAATTAAGTTGCACAATTTCAGTGTATCTTACAGTTGTTGATCATATATTTTGAATATTTATTGTCCTGGTAAACGATAAAATTAAGTTGCACAATTTTAGAGTAACTTACGATATTTGATTTTATATTTTGGATATTTAGATGTCCTGGTAAACGATAAAATTAAGTTGCACAATTTCAGTGTAACTTTCGATTATTGATTTTATATTTTGAATATTTTATTGTCCTGGTAAACGATAAAATTAAGTTGCACAATTTCAGTGTAACTTTCGATTATTGATTTTATATTTTTAATATTTTGTTGTACTGGTAAAAGATAAAATTAAGTTGCACAATTTCAGTGTAACTTAATATTGTTGTATTTATATTATGAATATTTTGTTGTCCTGGTAAAAAATAAAATTAAGTTGAACAATTTCAGTGTAACTTACGGTTGTTGATTTTATATTTTGAGTATTTTGATGTCCTGGTAAACGATAAAATTAAGTTGCACAATTTCAGTGTAACTTTCGATTATTGATTTTATATTTTGAATATTTTGTTGTACTGGTAAAAGATAAAATTAAGTTGCACAATTTTAAGTGTAACTTTCGATTGTTGAATTTATATTATGAATATTTTGTTGTCCTGGTAAAAAATAAAATTAAGTTGAACAATTTCAGTGTAACTTACGGTTGTTGATTTTATATTTTGAATATTTGATGTCCTGGAAAAAGATAAAAAGAAGTTCCACAATTTCAATGTAACTTACGATTGTTGATTTTATATTTTGAATATTTTGTTGTCCTGGTAAAAGATAAAATTTAGTTGCACAATTTCAGCGCAACTTTCGGTATTTGATTTTATATTTTAAATATTATGATGTCGTGGTAAAAGATAAAATTAAGTTGCACAATTTTAGTGTAATTTACGATTGTTGATTTTATATTTTGATTATTTTGTTGTCCTGGTAAACGATAAAATTAAGTTCCACAATTATAGTGTAACTTACGATTGTTGATTTTATATTTGGAATATTTTTTTGTCCTGTTAAACGATAAAAATAAGTTCCAAATTTTCAGTGTATCTTACGATTGTTGATTTTATATTTTGAATATTTTGTTGTCCTGGTAAAAGATAAAATTAAGTTGCACAATTTCTGTGTAACTTACGGTTGTTGATTTTATATTTCGAATATTTTGATGTCCTGGTAAAATATAAAATTAAGTTGCACGATTTCAGTGTAACTTAATCTTGTTATTTTTAAATTATGAATATTTTGTTGTCCTGGTAAACGATAAAATTAAGTTGCACAATTTTTGTGAAACTTAATCGTGTTGATTTTATATTTTGAATATTTTGTTGTCCTGGTAAACGATAAAATTAAATTGCACAAATTCAGTGTAACTTACGGTTGTTGATTTTATTTTTGAATTTTTGTTGTCCTGGTAAAAGATAAAATTTAGTTGCACAATTTCAGTGTAACTTACAGTTGTTGATTATATATTTTGAATATTTTGTTTTCCTGGTGAACGATAAAATTAAGTTGCACAATTTCAGTGTAACTTACGGTAATTGATTTTATATTTTGAATATTTTGTTGTCCTGGTAAACGATTTAATTAAGTTGTACAATATCAGTGTAAATTACGATTATTGATTTTATATTTGGAATTTTTTGTTGTCCTGGTAAACGATAAAATTAAGTTGCACAAATTTAGAGTATCTTACGATTGTTGATTTTATATTTGGAATATTTTGCTGTCGTGGTAACAGATAAAATTAAGTTGCACAATTTCAGTGTAACTTACGGTATTTGATTTTATATATTTGAAAATGTTGTTGTTCTGGTAAAATATAAAATTAAGTTGCACAATTTCAGTGTCACTTATGGTAATTGATTTTATATTTTGAATATTTTGTTGTCCTGGTAAACGATTAAATTAAATTTTCACAATTTCTGTGTAACTTACGATTGTTGATGTTACATTTTGAATATTTTGTTGTCCTGGTAAACGATAAAATGAAGTTGCACAATTTCAGTGTCACTTACGATTGTTGATTTTATATTTTGTATATTTTGATGTCCTGGTAAACGATTAAATTAAGGTGCACAATTTCAGTGTAACTTACGGTTATTGATTTTATTTAGAATATTTTGTTGTCCTGGTAAAAGATAATATTATGTTGCACAATTTCAATGTAACTTACGATTATTGATTTTATATTTAGAATATTTTGTTGACCTGGTAAAAGATAAAATTAAGTTGCACAATTTCAGTGTAACCTATGGTTGTTGATATTAAAAATTTGAATATTTTGTTGTCCTGGTAAAAGAAAAAATTAAGCTGCACAATTTCAGTGTAACTTAATCTTGTTGTGTTTTATATTATGAATATTTTGTTGTCCTGGTAAACGATAGAATAAAGTTGCACAATTTCAGTTTAACTTCCGGTTCTTGATTTTATATTTTGAAAATTTTGTTGTCCTGGTAAAATATAAAATTAAGTTGCACAATTTCAGTGTCACTTACGATTGTTGATTTTATATTTTGAATTTTTTAATGTCCTGGTAAACGATAAAATTGAGTTGCACAATTTCAGTGTAACTTTCGATTATTGATTTTATATTTTGAATATTTTGTTGTACTGGTAAAAGATAAAATTAAGTTGCACAATTTCAGTGTAAATTAATATTGTTGTATTTATATTATGAAAATTTGGTTGTCCTGGTAAAAAATAAAATCAAGTTGCACAATTTCAGTGTAACTTACGGTTGTTGATTTTATATTTTGAATATTTTGATGTCCTGGTAAACGATAAAATTAAGTTGCACAATTTCAGTGTAACTTTCGATTGTTAATTTTATATTTTGAATAATTTGTTGTCCTGGTAAACGATAAAATTAAGTTCCACAATTTCAATGTAACTTACGATTGTTGATTTAATATTTTGAATATTTTGTTGTTCTGGTAAACGATAAATATATGTTTTACAATTCAGTGTCACTTACGATTGTTGATTTTATATTTTGAATTTTTTTTTTTCGTTTTAAAAGATAAAATTAAGATGCAAAATTTCAGTGTAACTTAAGGTTATTGATTTTATATTTTGAATATTTTGTTGGCCTGGTAAATGATAAAATTAAGTTGCACAATTTCAGTGTAACTTAATATTGTTGTTTTTATATTATGAATATTTTGTTGTCCTGGTAAAAAATAAAATCAAGTTGCACAATTTCAGTGTAACTTACGGTTGTTGTTTTTATGTTATGCATATTTTCTTGTCCTGGTAAAAGATAAAATTAAGTTGCACAATTTCAGCGTAACTTACGGTATTTGATTTTATATTTTAAATATTTTGATGTCCTGTTAAACGATAAAATTAAGTTGCACATTTTCAGTGTATCTTACGATTGTTAATTTTATATTTTGAATAATTTGTTGTCCTGGTAAAAGATAAAATTAAGTTCCACAATTTCAGTGTAACTTACGATTGTTGATTTTATATTTTGAATATTTTGTTGTCCTGGTAAAAGTTATTTTGTAACCTCTTACGACTTTATACATTGTTTAAAATCTTTTACTTAACGACGGTACATATAAAATACATAATTTAAAAATTGTTCAGTGTACAACATTTAACATAGTACAAGTTTAGCATAGAAACTAACTTTTGTCATAGAAATTGTTATTGTGGAAATAATGTTAGTAGTTCTATTATATCCTCTTGTAATTTTTACAAAGTGGGGCCACATTCGAATTGGTCAATTTATCTAAATATATAGTCGCGTAATCTAACTTTTGTTATAAAATAATGGCGTAGTATTTAGATTAGTTTGTAAGTTATTTAACAATAATTAAATACTCACAAAATATTAATCAAAAAATATCAGACGCACGGTTTCAAATGTTATATATCCATAGGAAATATAGACCATGAGGGTAAAACTGAACAGGACGAAGCTGAAACCGTGTTCTAGTTCGCGCCACCGCCACATTACGCTAGTGTCGCTTTGTTATAGTGAGAAAGAAAGCTTGTTTCAGCCATGGGATTGGTAGTGATGTTTATTTAGATCGTGTTTCGGCGCTAATTGTGGTTATGCCTGGGATTACTTATTGTGACGGGAACAGTAAGAAACAAATTCCCAGTTTATTGACGAATGTTTATTTCGCGAATGGATGAAGAGAGTGACGGATGAGAATCTAGTTGAATTGGACAGCCTAGAATGTTAAAATATTAATTTTGTTTGCGATAACCACTCACCCAACGATTGCAGATGTCTTAGAACGAAGAGGTTAACAAGCTTTCTTTACCGACACTACATCTGAAAAGTAAGTGCATTGTAAAGTGTATATACGCTTCAATATTTCATGTATAACATATAATTCTTTAAGCGTACGTGTATGTATAGACTATTGGCTGTAAAAGAATACTTTTGGAAGTCCTCTCATTTGGAACAATTTTCAAAAGGATATATTTTATTTTAGCCCCAGACGTTAACTTCCGAATGCCGTGTAATATACACACTTTGTTTATTACTTACATGGTAATATATATCTTAAAATGTAGTTAATGAATACAAAATGCCAGAATGAAAAATGTAATTATAGGGCCTTGCAAAAAATGTTTGTTTTACTGTGAACAGCCTTATACTACTACAGCTCAATTTTAGGTTCAGATTCTTGTGTTAATTTTACCCTGCCCTACTATGTCAGTCCCGACGCTGATATATAACCCTGATTGGTCTTGCAATGAAAATACCTACATCACACACAACACATGTATCTTCACTTCTGTTCCACCTGTAATATTGCTATAAGCCTAATTCGTTTTTTTACTAAACAAATGGGTTTTACTGCATGATTCTCAAAAAATTAATACTGTGGTCAGGGTGTTTTAAAAAAAACTATGTTGGACACACTTAACCTAGGCCTACTGATGGTTCCCTGTAAACACAAGAAGCCCAGACGTATTTATTACTGTTTCATATGGGGAGAGTGTAGAACATTTGAATGATCTTACCTGATAATGATATACTAGGAGCAATAGTATATTGGGTTATTAAAATCAGGGAATGCAGAAGATAATGCTACAAAAAACAATTGTACAAAAATTGTACACCAATGAAAGTAGTTAAATTGTCAAAAAGAGAGTGATTTGAGTACCCAATACGTGACAATGCTCATATCCAGTGTGCGTAGTAGATATCTTGATAGTTAGCCTAATGCATAAATTGAAGGTTCAATAGGAAATCGTAGTCATGCTAGAAACATTTCATTACGCCTAACAGGGATTAATTTGTAAACGAGTTTGGTTTCTGCAAGGGTCCTTTTGCTGGCGTTATAACTGTCTAGGTAAATGTAGATATATATGCTGTATATGGCCAAGTAAGCACATGTAACATGAACTTTGGAAATTGTTACTACCGCTACCCACATATATTTCAAGAGGCTCACTGACTGGTTTGCGTTCAGTCAAGTTGGTAACGCCTGGGAATATCCCAAGTACTTCCATGTTGAATTTATAATGCGAAGTACGTATTTTGTAAGTACTAAATTAATTTCTTTAGCTTTTAGTTTGTAAATGCATTTTTTAGTGCATGAAATATTATTACATTTTTACATTTGTACAATGTATAAATTTCGAATAATTTAAATTTCACTTCACTTACCTATGGTGAAAGAATACACAATGTGCAAAAAGTAGATCTTAGCAAATTTTTCAAACGTGCCGAGTTGACTGTGAACAACATATAGCGTTGTTTTGTTAGGTTCAGTGGCAAGATGACCAAAGTGCGTGAAATTTTCTTTAGAAATAGTATGTTCTTCAAAATGTAACAAACATTGTGGATCTTCAACACGTATGTAACTTCTGCATTGGGTAGGTGCATGGGTTACAATGGGAGACGTGAATGTATGCAAATTGGCAGTAAAATGTGCAACTTTATATATCAAATAAGTTCACACCAACGCCACAGTTCTGACAAATGTGGTGATTACATTTATTTAAACAAAAATATCTGAATTAGGTTCATACCAATATCACAGGTGGAAGAGAAGGGAACATATAAGTGTTGTGTGCAATCTGAGTATTTTCTTTACAAGACCACTCGGGCTACATAGGAGAGGGCAGGTACAATTAATTAATACAAGAATCTGAACATAAAAATTGAGCTGTAGTATGAACTACACATGTGTGAGTATGTGTATGTATGTATATATATATATATATATATCCCTTACATAAAAGATATCTTTGACATAACAATCAAAACGTACATAAAATTTACAATGTACTGTTCAGATGTAGTTTTGGCGAAGAAAGCCTGTTATTCCTCTTATTTCCAAGACTTCTGCAATCGTTAGAATGTGGTTATCACTTACAAAATAATTATCATACATTTCTAGATTGTCTTAGCCAACAAGTTTCTCATCTGCAACCCTCTTCGCCCATTCACAAAATAAAACATTACTGATAAATATGTGTTTTGCTGTTCCAGTCATATGAACAGGTCCAAAAACACAGCATTTCCAATTAGGAATCCTCATTGAAAAAAAAAATTAACGTGAAAATACGAAACTCGCCAAATCCAAACTATAAGTGTTCAACTAAGTAAGGTATGTCCCAATATGTCCTATTGAGATGATTTTCCAAGGTGTATATTACAACATGCAATTGAAAAAATTAAACATGTGTAAATATATGTTTTATTTACAAGCATTATACCATTAAAATATATTCATGAAACATTTAAGAAGTGTGTTTAACATGTACACACACAGATTTTGCACTGCATACAGCTTTTAGATAAATTTAAATTTCATTATAGATTTGAATGGAAGTTGGCAGTATGAATTCAAACTCCCCGCCTCTGCACATGTAGTTCACGCCACTGCCACCAAGCGCTAGTAACACGGGTTTAGACGGCCTGCTGAGAGTTGACTCCTTTATCCAACCCCTTTTCTTATCTTTTTTCTTTGTGTTTGATTATAGCAGTCAAGGTTATAAATAAGTATTATAATTGGAATTTTGTTTGCACTAGTAGTAAAATTAGTTTTATTTTAAAATACATGAAAGTGTTTTGTAATTGTTTGGCATTAAACATTTTTACATTTACATTTTATTGTCTTCGTAGTTAATTATTTTTCCGACGAGTATTTAACTAATAACTGACAACAGTAACTGAGTTAAAACCTCCCAATTTTCAAAATGCACAATTAGAAATTAATCATATTGAAAGAACCTGAAGGACGCCACACTGAAGAATTTTCAAATCGGTGTGTTACTTTCAGGGTATAAGTCAATCGGCGTGTTACTTTCAGGGTATAAGTCAATCGGCGTGTTACTTTCAGGGTATAAGTCAATCGGCGTGTTACTTTCAGGGTATAAGTCAATCGGCGTGTTACTTTCAGGGTATAAGTCAATCGGCGTGTTACTTTCAGGGTATAAGTCAATCGGCGTGTTACTTTCAGGGTATAAGTCAATCGGCGTGTTACTTTCAGGGTATAAGTCAATCGGCGTGTTACTTTCAGGGTATAAGTCAATCGGCGTGTTACTTTCAGGGTATAAGTCAATCGGCGTGTTACTTTCAGGGTATAAGTCAATCGGCGTGTTACTTTCAGGGTATAAGTCAATCGGCGTGTTACTTTCAGGGTATAAGTCAATCGGCGTGTTACTTTCAGGGTATAAGTCAATCGGCGTGTTACTTTCAGGGTATAAGTCAATCGGCGTGTTACTTTCAGGGTATAAGTCAATCGGCGTGTTACTTTCAGGTATAAGTCAATCGGCGTGTTACTTTCAGGGTATAAGTCAATCGGCGTGTTACTTTCAGGGTATAAGTCAATCGGCGTGTTACTTTCAGGGTATAAGTCAATCGGCGTGTTACTTTCAGGGTATAAGTCAATCGGCGTGTTACTTTCAGGGTATAAGTCAATCGGCGTGTTACTTTCAGGGTATAAGTCAATCGGCGTGTTACTTTCAGGGTATAAGTCAATCGGCGTGTTACTTTCAGGGTATAAGTCAATCGGCGTGTTACTTTCAGGGTATAAGTCAATCGGCGTGTTACTTTCAGGGTATAAGTCAATCGGCGTGTTACTTTCAGGATATAAGTCAATCGGCGTGTTACTTTCAGGGTATAAGTCAATCGGCGTGTTACTTTCAGGGTATAAGTCAATCGGCGCGTTACTTTCAGGGTATAAGTCAATCGGCGCGTTACTTTCAGGGTATAAGTCAATCGGCGTGTTACTTTCAGGTATAAGTCAATCGGGCGTGTTACTTTCAGGGTATAAGTCAATCGGCGTGTTACTTTCAGGGTATAAGTCAATCGGCGTGTTACTTTCAGGGTATAAGTCAATCGGCGTGTTACTTTCAGGGTATAAGTCAATCGGCGTGTTACTTTCAGGGTATAAGTCAATCGGCGTGTTACTTTCAGGGTATAAGTCAATCGGCGTGTTACTTTCAGGGTATAAGTCAATCGGCGTGTTACTTTCAGGGTATAAGTCAATCGGCGTGTTACTTTCAGGGTATAAGTCAATCGGCGGTTACTTTCAGGGTATAAGTCAATCGGCGTGTTACTTTCAGGGTATAAGTCAATCGGCGTGTTACTTTCAGGGTATAAGTCAATCGGCGGTTACTTCAGGTATAAGTCAATCGGCGGTTACTTCAGGGTATAAGTCAATCGGGTACCAGGTGTTACTTTCAGGGTATAAGTCAATCGGCGTGTTACTTTCAGGGTATAAGTCAATCGGCGTGTTACTTTCAGGGTATAAGTCAATCGGCGTGTTACTTTCAGGATATAAGTCATTTGGCGTCATTTATTTTAGGGCAAATCAATTTTAGGCAAAGTGACTTAAGACCAAACGACTTTTAGGCCAAATGACTATTAGGAAAAATTGACGCGCTCCCAACTTCTTTCCTCGCCAAGTAACTTCTTAGCCATTTAAAAATTGATGGCACTATCTCTTTTACTATATGCCGTCGTGTACGCTTTGCAGGTATGTTAAAATATCAGTCTATAATAGTATTAGGGAGGCCGTATTCGTGGCTTGTTTGAACTAGAGGCCTACGTGATCCGTACCTCTGAATCTCGAGGTCCTTGTTCGTGTTCGGGCAGGATATGCGTGAACTAGTTACGTATGAGTTAAGGTTTGTTCTCTCCGTGAGCCGTTCACGATAGTTCTTCAGCATTAAGGCTTTTCTAGAAATATTATTTTTAAAGGGGAATACGTTACTAAATACAGACGGACATGTGGAGAATCAGGACGGAAATGACGATGTAATGTCTGGAGGATGATCAACTCGAGCGCTATAACTGCGATGTTAGCACAGACCTCGAGTAGGCGCCGCGGGTGCAGGTGGGGGCTCGCGGCGACTGGCGGGTTTGGGTGTAACAATTCGCATGCAGTGTATCTGATAACTCCAAAATGCTAGCGCGCCGTCAAACAAAATATCTCGTCTAGATCTGGTGATTTATGCCATATAAGCGAAGTATCATTTTAGTTACTTCCATTTCATTACCATATCACTAAATAAATATTACTCTCTAACAAATACGTATCCACTTAAAACCCAGAACCATGCTTCCAAATGCACTCCTTGATATTTCTACATGCTGTGAGCATAACGTTGTGTTTTGACACACCAGTAGAGAATTGATAAAAGTACCTAATCATACGGGAAATAACATTGGTTTTTTTTTTTTAGCGAATATGGGCGTATTTGTATTAAAAAAATTGTAAAATAGTTCATTACAAAGTTTTGTTCGAAATAAAGGCATTATTTTTTCCAAGCTGCAATCGTGGCACGTCGCAGGTCTCTTGAAAACCCGGCGCTTGGTTCAGCTGCAGTAATTTGGTTTCCCCAGATACTTCAACTTCAAATTATATTTCAAGATTCCAATTGAAACACCGCTGAATCAGGTAACAAATTTTCAACAAGCTATTTTTTAAGAAAATTTAATGACTCATAAATGTAATTCGATTTTCTGATTGTATGGAATAATATACTATAAAAATAAACTCCCTATTATTTCTATAATTCGGTTTGAAAAGTTGTTTTACCTTGTAATTTTTCTCAAACTATTATTTTATTTTGTAATGAAAATATAAATAATTTGGTAAATAAATAAGAAATAATTTTTGACTTCTGAACATCCTTAAAGCAACGGCGTTAATGGATACAATGAAACAAGGAGGTACCGATTTATTTCATTTGTCTACTTTCCTCTAAACGTTCATATAAATAGTTTTAATGAAGTTCATCAACTCACACCTATTATACAATCACGTCGGTTAAAAGACATATAGACAAAGGATTTTTCCACCATTTTTGGTACTGATCGGCTGAGTATTTCCTTAGATATGGTGTACGTTTATAGAAATAATTTTTGTGGAATTTTTAAAATAATGGTGGAGATTGAAGCTATAACACTACGCGCAGGATAAGTGTAAACTTGGTTCACGTCACAAGGCTACGAAAGGCGAAAGTCGGTTGTCAAGGAAGGCTAGGAGCTATTCATATTAGTTTACATTTTCCAGCTCACCAGTTATGTACAGGCATACAACACTACAAAAATTACAGTTAAGTTCCACTACTTTATAAATGTCCTTTCTTACTAATAGTTTTGTACAAAATATAGTGGCAAAATAATTAAAACAACGTACGTATTACGTTTTATTTTTATTGTCATTCTACATGTGAACATGGCACATGGAGAGGTGTGTTTGGTGATCTCACTGGCAAATATTTAATGCCAAATTCAGCTCAAATCGGTTTCATTGTTCCGTAGAGAGAATGCGCAGCGCATAACTTAAGGGAAAATACATATTGCAAATAAGTATCAAGTCCGCTTAAATACATATTGCAAATAAGTACCAAGTCCACTTAAATCGTTGCAATTAATGTCGCCTGTAACAATGTTATTGGTATTTTGAATGGCAGGCATTTAGTATGGCAAATTAAAGAATATTATATCACAACTTTTTATACGTACCTCGGAGCTCTGTCTTGTAAAATTTAGGAATATATCTACGCATTAATTCATAAATCTTCTATAATATACTGCTATGTGTATTGAATTCGCTAAGTCGTTCAATTTTACTTACTTAGGTATAATTGCTTATATTGCCGTTGTTCGTTCCTTTGACTAAGTCACCGTTATGTTATTTTCATCTCGTTTAGATGGTAATTCTTTCTGCGGAATACTTAATGAATTATTCACGTATCTGCTGACATCAGCTACTAGTGATTTATATTCTGTATTTGAAGTATTTCTTTTTTATATTCTTGAGTGTATTTTCTAATACAAATGTTTGTAAATATTGTTTTCGGTAGTGTGAACGCAGTTGGGCCATGATCCTCTTGTAGAGATCCTCAGAGAAATCTGCACTCGAGACACGGAGATTGCTGTTGCAAGCTGAGGAGTGCGGCAGAGATTCCCTGGCTGCTGGCGTTCCTTACAAGGCGCGAGGTCTTGAGAACCGATTAGGGCGAAGCGAGGTGAGTATGGAGCAGCGACGGAATGCAAGGGCTAGGGAAAGGAAAGTTCCCCGTGAAAACAGCTGACCAGCATCATCATCCGCCACGATTCCCACATGCAAAAATCCAGGGATGACCCGGCGGGGATTGAACCCGGTTCGCCTTGAGGGGAGGCGAGCTGTCTAACCGATCAGCTCCCGCGGGCCCTCCAACCAGGCGTGCCCTTACCAGCATCAGTCTTAATGAACTGTGGGAAATTCTCAGGCACAGGACGGTTCAGTATTCATTATTCTAAATATTGTAGCACTTTCACCTCTCGTGTAGGGTAACATTAGGTGGAATGTCTGTAGAAATTTACCTAAACAAATTCAATATGAGTGCTTTAGAAATGTTGTAGGGTAGGATAACCTCCAGGCACAGGATGGTAAACAGACAATGCATTCATAAGACTTTAGAAATTATATCCATTGCATTAGAACAATATCCTTTTAAATTGCTAACTGTTACCTCAGGCAGTCGATAGTATCAGCATGCATGAAGTACGTACTGTAGGGATTTTTATTCAGCACAGGACTATATGATTCAGTTGCTAATACGAACTGTAGGAAGATCCTTTCAAGGCACAGAACGATAAGAATTAAGTCTGTATACGAACTGTAGAAGTTACTCCAGGCCAGGACGGTACGACTTCAGTATTACTTATACGAACTGTAAGAAGTTTACTTCAAACAGGCGGTACAGACATTCAGTCTGCTAATTTGTAACTGTAGGAAGTTTACTCTGGCAAGGACGGTACAGACATTCAGTACTGCTAATCGAACTGTAGAAATTACTCAAGCCAGGTACGGTACGACATTCAGTCTGCTAATACGAACTGTAGAAAGATAACCTCTATGCTACAGGACTGTATAGACTTCATCCTGATAATACGAACTGTAGGAAATTTACCTAATGTCCAGGGACTGTCAGACATTCAATCCTGCTAATACGAACTGTAGAAGATAACTCCAGGCACAGGACGGTACAGCATTCAGTCTGCAAATACGAACTGTAGAAGATTACCTCCAGGCACAGGACGTACAGTTTCAGTCCTGCTAATACGAACTGTAGGAAATTTACCTAACACAGGACGTACAGACATTCAGTCTGCTAATACGAATGTAGGAAGTTTACCTCCAGGCACAGGACTTGTACAGACATTCAGTCCTGCTAATACGAACTGTAGGAAATTTACCTCCAGGCACAGGACGGTACAGACATTCAGTCTCTAATACGAACTGTAGGAAAGTTACCTCCAGGCACAGGACGGTACAGACATTCAGTCTGCAATACGACTGTAGAAATTTACCTCAAGCACAACTGTACAGACATTCAGTCCTGCTATTACGAACTGTAGGAAGTAACCCAGGCACAGGACGGTACAGACATTCAGTCCTGCTAATAGACTGTAGGAAGATATACCTCCAGGCACAGGACGGTACAGACATTACAGTCCTGCTAATACGAACTGTAGGAAGATTACCTCCAGGCCACAGGACGGTACAGACATTCAGTCCTGCTAATACGAACTGTAGGAGTTTACCTCCAGGCACAGGACTGTACAGACATTCAGTCCTGCTAATACGAACTGTAGGAAGTTTACCTCCAAGGCACAGGACGTACAGACATTCAGTCCTGCTAATACGAACTGTAGGAAGTTAACCTCCAGGCACAGGACGGTACAGACATTCAGTCCTGCTAATACGAACTGTAGGAAGTTACTCCAGGCACAGGACGGTACAGACATTCAGTCCTGCTAATAGAACTGTAGGAAGTTACCTCAGGCACAGGACGGTACAGACATTCAGTCCTGCTAATACGAACTGTAGGAAGTTACTCAGGCACAGGACGGTACAGACATTCAGTCCTGCTAATACGAACTGTAGAAATTTACCTCCAGGCACAGGACGGTACAGACATTCAGTCTGCTAATAAACTGTAGGAAGTTACCTCCAGGCACAGGGACGGTACAGACATTCAGTCCTGCTAATACGAACTGTAGGAAATTTACCTCCAGGCACAGGACGGTACAGACATTCAGTCCTGCTAATACGAACTGTAGGAAGTTACCTCAGGCACAGGACGTACAGACATTCAGTCTGCTATACGAACTGTAGGAAATTTACTCCAGGCACAGGACGGTACAGAATTCAGTCCTCTAATAAGACTGTAGGAATTTACCCAGGCACAGGACGGTACATCATTCAGTCTGCTAATACGTAACTGTAGGAAATTTACCTCCAGGCACAGGACGTACAGACATTCAGTCTGCTAATACGAACTGTAGGAGATTACTCAGGCACAGGACGGTACAGACATTCAGTCCTGCTAATACGAACTGTAGGAAGTTTACCTCCAGGCACAGGACGTACAGACATTCAGTCTGCTAATACGAACTGTAGGAAGTTACTCCAGGCACAGGCGGTACAGACATTCAGTCCTGCTAATACGAACTGTAGGAAGTTACCCCCATGGCACAGGACGGTACAGACATTCAGTCCTGCTAATACGAACTGTAGGAAGTTACATTCAGTCTGCTAATACGAACTGTAGAAGTTACCTCCAGGCACAGGACGGTACAGACATTCAGTCCTGCTAATACGAACTGTAGAAGTTTACCTCCAGGCACAGGACGGTACAGTCATTCAGTCCTGCTAATACGAACTGTAGGAAGTTTACCTCCAGGCACAGGACGGTACAGACATTCAGTCCTGCTAATACGAACTGTAGGAAGTTTACCTCAGGACAGGACGGTACAGAATTCAGTCTGCAATCGAATGTAGAAGTTACTCAGCACAGACGTACAGACATTCATCTGCTAATACGAACTGTAGGAATTCTCAGCCAGGACGGTACAGACATTCATCCTGTAATACGACTGTAGAAGTTACCTCCAGACACGGTACAGACATTCAGTCTGCTATGAGTAGAATTACCTCAGGCACAGGACGGTACAGACATTCAGTCCTGCTAATACGAACTGTAGAAGTTTACCTCCAGACAGAGGTACAGCATTCAGTCTGCTATACGAATGTAGGAAGTTACTCAGGCACAGGACGACGACATTCGTCTGCTATACGAATGTGAAGTTACCTCCAGCACAGGACGTACAGAATTCACTGCTAATACGAATGTGAGTTACTCAGGCACAGGACGTAAGACATTCATCTGTATACGAACTGTAGGAAGTTTACTCCAGGCACAGGACGGTACACTTCAGTCTGCTAATACGAACTGTAGAAATTTACCTCCAGGCACAGGACGGTAAGACATTCAGTCCTGCTAATAGACTGTAGGAAGTTTACCTCCAGGCACAGGACGGTACAACATTCAGTCTGCTAATACGAACTGTAGAAGTTTACTCCACAGGACGTACAGACATTCAGTCCTGCTAATACGAACTGTAGAAGATTCCTCAGGCACAGGACGGTACATACATCAGTCCTGCTAATACGAATGTGGAGTTTACTCCAGGAAGGACGTACAGACATTCAGTCCTGCTAATACGAACTGTGAGTTTACTCCAGGCACAGGACGGTACAGACATTCATCCTGCTAATCGACTGTAGAGTTTACCTCAGGCACAGGAGGTACAGACATTCAGTCCTGCTAATACGAACTGTAGAGTTTACCTCAGGCAAGGACGTACAGACATTCAGTCCTGCTAATACGAACTGTGGAGTTTACCCAGGCACAGGACGGTACAGACATTCAGTCTGTAATACGAACTGTAGAAGTTACCTCCAGGCACAGGACGGTACAGACATTCAGTCTGCTAATACGAACTGTAGGAAGTTTACTCCAGGCACAGGACGGTAGACATTCAGTCCTGCTAATAGAACTGTAGGAGTTTACTCCAGGCACAGGACGGTACAGAATTCAGTCTGCTAATACGAACTGTAGGAAGTTTACTCCAGGCACAGGACGGTACAGACATTCAGTCCTGCTAATACGAATGTAGAAGTTTACCTCAGGCACAGGACGGTACAGCATTCAGTCTGCTAATACGAACGTAGGAAGATTACCTCAGGCACAGGACGGTACAACATTCAGTTGCTAATACGAACTGTGGAAGTTTACTCCAGCACAGGACCTGTAATCATTAATCTCAGACGAGGTAGACTCAGCCTTAATCACTAATTCTACACAGGAGGTACAGACTTCAGCCTCATCGAATAGTTACTCAGCAGAGGTACGACATTCACTGTATCGAACTGAGAGTACTCAGGCACAGGCGACAGATTCAGTCTGCTAGAACTGTGAGTTACCAGATGCTACATAATTATCGCCGAAACATCTAAATTAATTACCCAGGCAACGACAACATTCGTCGATACGACTTAGAGTTTACTCAGGAAGACGGTACGATGTCTTAGAGTAGAATCTCGCAGTACAGAATTCCGCATACGAATGTATCGAGAGAGTCCATATACGACGTGAAGTTCAGACAGGTAACTGCTTAATACATAGAAGTATAGGCAGCGTAAGATCGTCTGAATAGATTAGAATCAGCCGAATTCATTAAACAGTGAAGTACCACAGGATTCATCATCAGATTAGAATTGAATTCCCAGGCAGACGTACGCTCAGTCCTGCTAATAGAACTGTAATACCGCAAGAAGGTATAGCATTCAGTCTGCTAATAAAAGTGGAGTTTACCCGGCACGGACGGACAGTATAGTCTCTAATACGAACGTAGAATTTACCTCGCACAGGACGGTAAGACTTCAGTCTGTAATACGAAACGTAGGAAATTTCCTCAGGCACAGGGTACATCATTCAGCAGTAATAAAGTTTCTAACTGGAGTACGGACACGTTCATAATTGCTGAAGTTACTCAGCGAGGATGGTCGGCACAGACGTACAAACTTAATATCTAAACTGTAGGAAGGTAACAGGCACGGACTACAGCATTAGTAGATTTACCAGGCTAGCGGTACTTACTTCAGCCGCAAACAATTAGGAAGTTTACTCCCAGGACGTAGGACATTCATCCTGCTAATTCGACTGTAATACCGACAGGGACGTTACCATTCAGCAGATGGAATTACCAATCGACGTAACGTTAGACTGAGTACAATAGCTTTATACGAACG
>CM057005.1:70949-188953 GCA_029891345.1 Dryococelus australis | reverse complement strand
ACGACTAGAAACATTGTAGACTGACACTACACCACCTTGATATTGCAACGAGTCTACTTCTACGACTAGGAACATTGTAGACCGACACGTCACCACGCGGCCCTTGATATAGCAAACGAGGTCTACTTCCACGACTATGAAACATTGTAGACTGACACTACACCACCTTGATATTGCAAGCGAGGTCTACATCTACGACTAGGGAACATTGTAGACCGACACGACACCACCGCGGCCCTTGATATAGCAAACGAGGTCTACTTCCACGACTATGAAACATTGTAGACTGACACTACACCACCTTGATATTCAAGCGAGTCTACATCTACGACTAGGGAACATTGTAGACCGACACGACACCATCCGCGGCCCTTGATATAGCAAACGAGGTCTACTTCCACGACTATGAAACATTGTAGACTGACACTACACCACCTTGATATTGCAAGCGAGGTCTACATCTACGACTAGGAACATTGTAGACGACACACACCACCCCTTAATTACGAGTTACTCATAAATTTAACACACACACCTAATTGAGCGAGTCTACATCACACAACTGTAACCGACAACCCTATCCGAGTCACTTCAGATAGAACATTGTAACGACACACACCCCTTGATATGCACATCACACACAACATGAGACAACGACAACCACCCCCCTTATATACGATCTACTCACGATAGAACTTGAGACGACAACACCCCTAATTGCAACGAGTTACATCTACACTAGACATTGTAACCGACACGACACACCGGGCCTTATATACAAACAGTCTACTCACACTATAAACATTGTAACTGACACTACACCACCTTGATATTACGAGGTCTACATCTACGACTAGAACATTGTAACGACACACACCACCTGATATGCAACGATCTACTCACGACTAGAACATTGTAGACGACACACACCACCCTTATATCACGAGTCTACTTCACGACTAGAATTGTAACGACACACACCACCTTGATATACGAGTCTACACTACACTAGGAACATTGTAGACACACACACCCTTATATGAACAGGTCTACTCACGACTAACATGTAACTGACACACACCACCTGATATGCAACGAGTCTACTCACGACTAGAACATTGTAACGACACACACCTCTATATGAAGAGTCTACTCACACTAGAAACATTGTAGACGACACTACACCACCTTAATTCAAGCGGGGTCTACATCTACACAGGAACATTGTAACCGACAACACACCGCGCCCTTATATACAACACTACTTCCACTAGAACATTAGATACACTAACCCTATGTAAGAGCTAACTACATAGAACTTTAACGACACTAACCACTTATATCAAGCAGTACATCACACTAGGAACATGTAACCACACAACCCCTATTAACAGTTACTCACGACATAAACATTGTAGAGACACTACACCTATTTGAACGAGTCTACATCTACACTAGAACATTGAACGACAACACCCCTATATCACGAGTACTCACGACTAAAACATTGTAACGCACACACCCCTCCTTAATAGCAAACGTTACACGACTAAACATTGTAGACTGACACTACACCCCTTATATGCAGCGAGTCACATCTACACTAGAACATTGTAAACACACCCCTTATATGACAGTCACTTACACTAGAACATGTAACTGACACTACACCACCTTGATATTCACGAGGTCTACACACACTAGAACATTGTAACGCACACACCACCGTAATAAACGTTGTAGACTGACACACACCCCCCTTATATCACGAGTCTACTCACGACAGACATGTAACACACACACACCTACAAATTCAAGACACTACCACACTAGGACATTGTAGAACGACACTCCCACCTGAATTGTAACGACTACTCCACGACTATGAACATGTAACGACTAACCACCGATATGCAACGAGTTACATCACGACTAGGGAATTGTAACGCACACCCGCCTGATATGAAAGAGGTCATCCACACTAGAACATGTAGACTAAATACACCCCTTATATTCAACGAGACTACATCTACATAGAACATTGAACAACGAACTACACCGCCTTGAAATAGACACGAGCACTCCACGACTATGAAACATGTAGACTGACACACCACCTGATATTGCAACAGGCTACATCACACTAGGAACATTGTAGACGACCACTACCACCGGCCTGAATGAAGACAAGACTACTCCACGCTAGAAACATTGTAGACTGACACTCACCACCTTGATATTGCAGAGCAGGTCACATCTACACTAGGAACATTGTAACCGACACACACCACCGGCTTAACAAACAGTCTACTTCCTGATATGAAACATTGTTACGACTAGAACATAACCACCTTAATATGAAGCGAGGTTCATCTACGACTAGGGAACATTGTAGACGACACTACACACCTTGAATGAAGCGAGTCTACATCTACGACGGAACATGTAGACAGAACAACCACCACCTTGATATAGCAAACTAGGCATTGTACCACGACTATGAAACATTGTAGACGGGACACTACACCACCTTGTTATTGAACCCGGGGGTTACATTCGACTAGGGAAAAAATTGTAGACGACAGGGCCCCAAAACGCGGCCCTTGTTAAGAAAACGGGTCTACTTCCACGACTAGGGGAAACATTGTGGGACTGAATACCCCAAACCTTGATTTTGCAAGCGAGGTTTACATCTACGACTAGGGAACATTGTAGCCGCCCACACACCCCCGGGGCCCTTGTTATAGCAAACGAGGTTATTCCAGATTATGAACTTTTTGGGGGACTGCACTACACCACCTTGATATTGCAAGCGAGGTTTTACACCCTTACGACTGGGGGAAACATTGTAAAACGGCACCCCCCTTTCCCTTTTGATATAGAAACCGAGGTCAAATTCCACGACTATGAAACATTTTTGACTGAAAACTACACCCCCTTTGGGTTTTGGGAAAGCGAGGTCTACTCTACGATTTGGGCATTGTAAAACTGACACTACACCCCCCTTGATATTGCAACGAGGTCTACATCTCGACTAGGGAACATTGTGGGAACCGACACGACACCATCGCGGCCCTTTATATAGCAAACGAGGTCTACTTCCACGACTATGAAACATTGTAGAATGACACTACACCACCTTCATATTGTAAGCGAGGTCTACATCTACGACTAGGGAACATTGTAGACTGACACTACACCACCTTGATATTGCAAGCGAGGTATACATCTACGACTAGGGAACATTGTAGACCAACACGACACCACCGCGGCCCTTGATATAGCAAACGAGGTCTACTACCACGACTATGAAACATTGTAGACTGACACTACACCACCTTGATATTGCAAGCGAGGTCTACATCTACGACTAGGGAACATTGTAGACCGACACGTCACTACCGCGGCCCTTTATATAGCAAACGAGGTCTACTTCCACGACTTTGTAAAATTGTAAACTGACACTACACCACCTTGATATTGCAAGCGAGGTCTACATCTACGACTAGGGAACATTGTAGACTGACACTACACCACCTTGATATTGTAAGCGAGGTCTACATCTACGACTAGGGAATATTGTAGACCGACACGACACCACCGCGGCCCTTGATATAGCAAACGAGGCTACTTCCACGACTATGAAACATTGTAGATTGACACTACACCACCTTGATATTGCAAGCGAGGTCTACATCTACGACTAGGGAACATTGTAGACCGACACTACCCCACCGCGGCCCTTGATATAGCAAACGAGGTCTACTTCCACGACTATGAAACATTGTAGACTGACAGTACACCACCTTGATATTGCAAGCGAGGTTTACATCTACGTCTACTGAACATTGTAGACCGACACGACACCACCGCGGCCCTTTATATAGCAAACGAGGTATACTTCCACGACTATGAAACATTGTAGACTGACACTACACCACCTTGATATTGCAAGCGAGGTCTACATCTACGACTAGGGAACATTGTAGAACGACACGTCACTATCACGGCCCTTTATATAGCAAACGAGGTCTACTTCCACGACTATGAAACATTGTATACTGACACTACACCACCTTGATATTGGAAGCGAGGTCTACCTCTACGACTAGGGAACATTGTAGACCGACACGACAATACCGCAGGACTTTATATATCAAACGATGTCTACTTCCACGACTATGAAACATTGTAGACTGACACTACACCACCTTGATATTGTAAGTGAGGTCTACATCTACGACTAGGGAACATTGTAGACCGACATGACACCACCGCGGCCCTTGATATAGCAAACGAGGTCTACTTCCACGACTATGAAACATTGTAGACTGACACTACACCACCTTGATATTGCAAGCGAGGTCTACATCTACGACTAGGGAACATTGTAGACTGACACAACACCACCTTTATATTGTAAGCGAGGTCTACATCTACGACTAGGGAACATTGTAGACTGACACTACACCACCTTGATATTGCAAGCGAGGTCTACATCTACGACTAGGGAACATTGTAGACCGACACGACACCACCGCGGCCCTTTATATAGCAAATGAGGTCCACTTCCACGACTATGAAACATTGTATACTCACACTACACCACCTTGATATTGTAAGCGAGGTCTACATCTACGACTAGGGAGCATTGTAGACTGACACTACACCACCTTGATATTGCAAGCGAGGTCTACATCTACGACTAGGGAACATTGTAGACCGACACGACACCCCCGCGGCCCTTTATATATCAAACGAGGTGTACTTCCACGACTATGAAACATTGTAGACTGTCATTACACCTCCTTAATATTGCAAGCGAGTTCTACATCTTCGACTAGGGAACATTGTAGACCGACACGACACCATCGCGGCCCATGATATAGCAAACGAGGTCGTGCTTCCACGACTATGAAACATTGTAGACTGACACTACACCACCTTGATATTGCAAGCGAGGTCTACATCTACGACTAGGGAACATTGTAGAACGACACGACCCCACCGCGGCCCTTTATATAGCAAACGAGGTCTACTTTCACGACTATGAAACATTGTAGACTGACACTACACCACCTTGATATTGCAAGCGAGGTCTACATCTACGACTAGGGAACATTGTAGAACGACACGACACAATCGCGGCCCTTGATATAGCAAACGAGGTCTACTTCCACGACTATGAAACATTGTAGACTGACAGTACACCACCTTGATATTGCAAGCGAGGTATACATCTACGACTAGGGAACATTGTAGACCGACACGACACACACCGCGGCCCTTGATATAGCAAACGAGGTTGACTTCCACGATTATGAAACATTCTGGACTGACACTACACCACCTTGATATTGCAAGCGAGGTCTACATCTACGACTAGGGAACATTGTAGACTGACACTACATCACCTTGATATAGCAAACGAGGTCTACTGCCACGACTATGAAACATTGTTGACTGACACTACACCACCTTGGTATTGCAAGCGAGGTCTACATCTACGACTAGGGATCATTGTAGACTGACACTACACCACCTTGATATTGTAAGCGAGGTCTACATCTACGACTAGGGAACATTGTAGACTGACACTACATCACCTTGATATAGCAACGAGGTCTACTTCCACGACTATGAAACATTGTAGACTGACACTACACCACCTTGTATTGCAAGCGAGGTCTACATCTACGACTAGGAACATTGTAGACCGACATGACACCACCGCGGCCCTTGATATAGCAAACGAGGTCTACTTCCACGACTATTAAACATTGTAGACTGACACTACACCACCTTGATATTGCAAGCGAGGTCTACATCTACGACTAGTTAACATTGTAGACCGACGCGACATCACCGTATCACTTGATATAGCAAACGAGGTCTACTTCCACGACTATGAAACATTGTAGACTGACACTACACCACCTTGATATTGCAAGCGAGGTCTACATCTACGTCTAGGAACATTGTAGAACGACACGACACCATCGTGGCCCTTGAAATAGCAAACGAGGTCTACTTCCACGACTATGAAACATTGTAGACTGACACTACAAAACCTCCATATTGTAAGCGAGGTCTACATCTACGACTAGGGAACATTGTAGACCGACACGTCACTACCGCGGCCCTTTATATAGCAAACGAGGTCTACTTTCACTACTATGAAACATTGTAGACTTAGACTACACCACCTTGATATTGTAAGCGAGGTCTACATCTACGACTAGGGAACATTGTAGACTGACACTACACCACCTTGATATTGCAAGCGAGGTATACATCTACGACTAGGGAACATTGTAGACCGACACGACACCACCGCGGCCCTTGATATAGCAAACGAGATCTACTTCCACGACTATGAAACATTGTAGACTGACACTACACCACCTTGATATTGCAAGCGAGGTCTACATCTACGACTAGGGAACATTGTAGACCGACACGACACCACCGCGGCCCTTTATATAGCAAATGAGGTCCACTTCCACGACTATGAAACATTGTATACTCACAACTAATACACTCACCTTGGATATTGTAAGCGAGGTCTACATCTACGACTAGGGACATTGTAACTGACACTACACCACCTTGATATTGCAAGCGAGGTCTACATCTACGACTAGGGAACATTGTAGACCGACACGACACCCCCCCCCCCGCGGCCCTTTATATATCAAACGAGGTGTACTTCCACGACTATGAAACATTGTAGACTGTCATTACACCTCCTTAATATTGCAAGCGAGTTCTACATCTTCGACTAGGGAACATTGTAGACCGACACGACACCATCGCGGCCCATGATATAGCAAACGAGGTCGTGCTTCCACGACTATGAAACATTGTAGACTGACACTACACCACCTTGATATTGCAAGCGAGGTCTACATCTACGACTAGGGAACATTGTAGAACGACACGACCCCACCGCGGCCCTTTATATAGCAAACGAGGTCTACTTTCACGACTATGAAACATTGTAGACTGACACTACACCACCTTGATATTGCAAGCGAGGTCTACATCTACGACTAGGGAACATTGTAGAACGACACGACACAATCGCGGCCCTTGATATAGCAAACGAGGTCTACTTCCACGACTATGAAACATTGTAGACTGACAGTACACCACCTTGATATTGCAAGCGAGGTATACATCTACGACTAGGGAACATTGTAGACCGACACGACACCACCGCGGCCCTTGATATAGCAAACGAGGTTGACTTCCACGATTATGAAACATTCTGGACTGACACTACACCACCTTGATATTGCAAGCGAGGTCTACATCTACGACTAGGGAACATTGTAGACTGACACTACATCACCTTGATATAGCAAACGAGGTCTACTGCCACGACTATGAAACATTGTTGACTGACACTACACCACCTTGGTATTGCAAGCGAGGTCTACATCTACGACTAGGGATCATTGTAGACTGACACTACACCATCTTGATATTGTAAGCGAGGTCTACATCTACGACTAGGGAACATTGTAGACCGACACGACACCACCGCGGCCCTTTATATATCCAACGAGGTCTACTTCCACGACTATGAAACATTGTAGACTGACACTACACCACCTTGATATTGCAAGCGAGGTCTACATCTACGACTAGGGAACATTGTAGACTGACACTACACCACCTTGATATTGTAAGCGAGCTCTACATCTACGACTAGGGAACATTGTAGACCGACACGACAACCCCGCGGCCCTTTATATATATAACGAGGTGTACTTCCACGACTATGAAACATTGTAGAATGACACTACAACCTCCTTAATATTGCAAGCGAGGTCTACATCTACGACTAGGGACATTGTAGAACGACACGACACAATCGCGGCCCTTGATATAGCAAACGAGGTCTACTTCCACGACTATGAAACATTGTAGACTGACAGTACACCACCTTGATATTGCAAGCGAGGTATACATCTACGACTAGGGAACATTGTAGACCGACACGACACCACCGCGGCCCTTGATATAGCAAACGAGGTCTACTTCCACGACTATGAAACATTGTAGACTGACACTACACCACCTTGATATTGCAAGCGAGGTCTACATCTACGACTAGTCAACATTGTAGACCGACACGACACCCCCGCGGCCCTTTATATATCAAACGAGGTGTACTTCCACGACTATGAAACATTGTAGACTGTCACTACACCTCCTTAATACTGCAAGCGAGTTCTACATCTACGACTAGGGAACATTGTAGACCGACACGACACCATCGCGGCCCTTGATATAGCAAACGAGGTTTACTTCCACGACTATGAAACATTGTAGACTGACACTACACCACCTTGATATTGCAAGCGAGGTCTACATTTACGACTAGGGAACATTGTAAACGGGTTTTCTGTGTGGCAGTATGGATTATAGTTCGCATGCGGGCACCGCTGTATACACTCTCAATGTTTCTCTGATGAGTTCCAACTCTACCAATAACACTGTGTTAAACAACTTGGAAATTTTTTTGAGTTTATAACACTTCCTTCGTAAGTATAAGCTTTGAGATGTTTCTATATATTCTCTAAACTAGTTTAATGACAGTAATATTTATTTTAAAAAGTTGAAGTAATTTTTTCACGTATAAAGGTGGTTGTGCTGAAATTTTAAAGGTTAACGACGGGTTTTTCAGTGGCCTCCATGTGACTTCCGACAGTTGTGATGGCAACTTAATGTGGACTACATACGCAGAGTAGAAGATCGGTGTAGGCCTTCATCGTCTTCAGTCATGTCCTTGTCTTTCAGTATATCTACTGCCTGACGTCACTTCCTCCTCCCTCTATGGTCCCGCCTGCGAGATAATGTACCTACATTAGTTTGCAGTGAATACCACGGGGTTTACTGAAATATACTTGCTCATGTGAACTTGAATGTGACTGCTATTAATACATGTATCTTATACATAATTTTCAGCTGCTGGGCTACAACCGCGAGACTGTAATAAATACTGGGCCGCTTTTCATACATGTGAAACTGGAAATACATAATCAAAAATACATAAATATTTGCGTGGATTTGGGATGCAGAAATGTTTCTAATAAAAACAACTCGCAGAAGGGTATCTACTTAGCGACCTTCAGAACACAGTTCAGGTATATATAACACATCCACCAGGCATTTTTCAGTTGTTTTGGATCCATTCTGACAAGGATTCGGTTCGTTTTCAGCGATCGGAACTAATCTCTGGTAGCTGGCAGGTACTCTAATGGCCAAACAACACGCTGAGCTAGAAGGCGAATGGAAATGTACGTGTGTCTTCAACTAGTTCGGGGCCGTGGTGGCTTAGTGATTAGACTACTGGCCTCCTACCAAGGCGAACCTGGTTCGCTTCTTGGTGGCATCAGCCTCCGATTTTAGCATGGTCGAAGGGTTTTCTCGGGGATTTCCCTTTTCTTCATTCCTTTCATTCCAGTATTGCTTCATTCTCAACTTGCCTCATCCTCATAAGCTCTCAAGACCACAATGTTAAGAGCTGCCTAAATATCTTCACTCACTCACTCAAACAGTTCGAAAGGCGATATCAAGGTGACCGCCCTCTTCCAGACAGCATTGCCTAGCGTCGGACTGAACGAAGGATGGCCATGCAGGTTTGGGGAGCAGTCATGTTGCATAGGCAGTCTCAGCTACTGCGAACTGTGGGAACTCTCAACAGCAACAACTATACCAGGGAAGTTGTAAAGGCTCAAGTCGACAAGGAATTCTGTCTGTAGCTCACACTAAACTGTTCGCTGTGGCTTAGGGGTAAATAACGCGGCTGCGGGATGTGGATTGTAACTCCGGTAGCCCAGCTTTTGGAAGTCGTCCTCAGGTACCTGCTTCCCACAGGACGTGACGTCATCTGCTCCACGGGCATTTCGGTGGCTGATGTGTCAACTAGTCTTTTAATTCTAAGCTCTTCTGAGCAACACTGCACCTGGTTGTCAATTCCCAGCTCCCGTTAGTTTGTCGTCACCGAATTTCCAATCTATACATTCCCTCGAAGCCAGCAAAGAACTGCCTGTTTACTTTTACTGTGTCGCATCTCAGACAATAACCCAAGCCTATTTTCCCGGTGGCCTTCGAAGAAAAATATAAGCGGGTGTTTTAAATTAGTTTTTCTGTCTGTGCGAGTTGCCTTCCCCTGAAAGACGGTCTGACGCTTAAAGAGGGACACTTGTCTAGAAGGTAGTTATGAATTAGCCGCGTACTTTACCATACGTTTTCAACTCTTAATAAACTTCTTATTAGTTTATGGAAATTTATGGCTTCATAAAATACACATATAAAAAACTAGATTTTATTGCAGGAATTTATCATCTTGTTTGAGAAACACGAAATAAAGCTATTTTGTTTTACCTAGTTTTTTTTAAACTATGCTGACTAAACTAGGAAATGTTATTAGTATAGAATTATAGGCTACAAATTCCAGGAAATCCAACAGCCAGAGTCAAATTTAACGAAATATAGTGCGATTTATTATTGCAATATAACTTGATTTTGTAAATAAGAGAGATTATTAGATTTTTGGCATTTAGATGCTATTTGAATACGCTGTGTTGCTTTCATAGCTAAAGAGAAGGCCCTTCAAACCAGCACAAGTCGGAGGAAAATGTGAAGTCAGTGAGTCGTTTATATGTATAAACGCATAACAGACTTCGTATACGTGATACACGGTTGATCACTACTGAAATGAACGTTTGGGAAAACTCCCTGTACAAAACTGCGCTTATTTGATGGACATTGAAATGCCATGTTTCTAGTAAGTTTTGTAGTAATGTATGGAAAAATTTGCATGTATGATAGTCGTATTTCAAATTCAATTATTTAATCAGCGAAACCACACTTATTTCGTATTATTCCGTTTAGGCATCTAGTAACATATTAACGTTCCTAACAATTCCAAAGTTTGACTCGATTCATGTATGAATGACCGTCATTGCGTCCACGACAGTACTGATACCGGTCAAAACAACAAATGAGCAGGAGAGGAAGTAGTAAGAAAAAAGTGATAAGTAGGAGAGGAAGTGATAAGCAGGAGAGGACGTGGTAAGTAGGAGAGGAAGTGGTTAGCAGGAGAGGAAGTGGTAATCAGGAGAGAAAATTGTAAGAAGCACAGGAAGTAGTAAGGAGAAGAGGATGTGGTAAGTAGGATAGGAAGTGGAAAGAAGGAGAGGAAGTTGTAAGAGACACAGGAAGTAGTAAGGAGAAGAGGATGTGGTAAATAAGAGAGGAAGTTGTAAGAAGGAGAGGAAGTGGTATTCAGGAGAGGATGTGGTAAGTAGGAGAGGAAATTGTAAGAAGCACAGGAAGTAGTAAGGAGAAGAGGATGTGGTAAGTAGGATAGGAAGTGGAAAGAAGGAGAGGAAGTTGTAAGAGACACAGGAAGTAGTAAGGAGAAGAGGATGTGGTAAATAAGAGAGGAAGCGGTAAGTAGGAGAGGAATTGGTAAGGAGGAGCGGATGTGGTAAGTAGTAGATTAACTGGTAATCAGGAGAGGATGTCTTATTTAGGAGAGGAAGTGGTAAGAAGGAGAAAAAAGTTGTAATCAGGTGAGGATGTGGTAATTAGGAGAGTTATAAGCAAGGAGGAGAGGATATGGTAGTAGAGGATTTGGTAATCAGGAGAGGATGTGGTATTTAGAAGAATAAGTGGTAAGTGCGAGAGAAAGTGGTAATCAGGAGAGGATGTGGTAAATAGGAGAGTAATTGGTAAGTAGGAGAGGAAGTGCTTACAGGACAGGATGTAGTAAGTAGGAGATGAAGTGGTAAGTAGGAGAAGGTGTGGTATTTAGGAGAGTAACTGGAAAGGAAGAGAGGAAATTGTAAGTAGGAGAGGATGTGTTAATCAGGAGAGGATGTAATAATTAGGGGAGGAAAAGGTTATCATGAGAGGAAGTGGTAAGAAGGGGAGGAAGTGGTAAGCAGGAGAGGATGTATTAAGTAGGAGGGGAAATGGTAAGTAGGAGAGGAAGTGGTAAGTAGGAGAGGAAGTGGTAAGTAGGAGAGGAAATATTAAGCAGGATTGAGTTTTGAACCATTCCTATCTAAATTTGGTTTCCATGTTTGAGGTGATAAAGGCGATGCTGACACGCACATCGAGTGGACTATCACCTCCATACGCATGGCTCTATACTCGCGTGCAGTGTTCTCTTCATTCTGTGTGTACCTACGGGGCGACTCTCACATTTTATTAATGAAGTTTTGTAACAACGTTCAGAGCAAGTATGATTGTAAGTTCAATATATAATGCGGTTTCACGCAAAAAAATTACAGTAGTTTTTTTTGGGGTGGTGGGGGGTTGCCTACCAATATATGACAACTTCAAAATTAGACAAACCCCAAAATGTAAACTTTTGTTTAAAATATTGTTTTTCTTTGCCTTGAATTATTCGATTATTTTATTTAATATTGCTTTTCTTTTAGACACGGAAATATAGTTTTAAAATTAAAAAGAAATGTTTACACATTATAATATATGAGGTATAGTAAACATGAATTTCAATGAAGTCTAAGTAAGTCGAAATTCTCTTTGGTAATTTCCTTCGCCACGCATTAGCTACTCAGCCTGCCAGTGACGTCGCTAAGCTGGATCAATCTGGAAACAGTGCGCGCCATCACACTTTACAGCAATCTAAGAGTGTGACGCTCTGTACACAAGTAAACACATAGACCTCAATAATTCTAGTATGAGAAAAATTTGTCAGTAATGATATGGGTGTAAAACTTGGGATGAAACATCGTTTTTACAAGGTCTGTTAATAAAGTGTGTGCAACGTAATATTTTAATTTTTTCCCACCATTTCTTTTAAAAGTGTAAAAAATGTTCTCCATAACTGCTCGGAGAATTGTGGACACATGAAACTGGTCGGAGAATCATGGACAAGTGGCTTTGTCAGTAATGGAATTTCGTAAATTTCACAGTTGTATCCGTAAATTCACAGTACCTCTAGCAATCTTGCTTGTTAATTTCAAAGTTGTATCCGTAAATTCACAGTACCTCTAGCAATCTTGCTTGTTAATTTTAATGTACTTTATGTTAAAAAAAAACCGATAGCGAAAAAATATTTAATGTTTTTCATGCTGAGATTTTACAACATGCTCAAATAAGAAAATTTCTGTTGTTAAATTACTTCATACCGTATTGGGATTTCAACACGAGTCACATTTTGTAACAGCTACCCATGATATATGAGCGCAACAAATATGGTATTTATAAGTGTGTGGCAAAGGAAACATTTCCCACTATCTAGTAATGTGCCACGTGCGTTACAAGTATTACAAGTTCTAGAGACGCTTTGTTGATACCTGAGGAAATAGCGGCATTGGTGAACTATATATCTGACGCTGGGACAATAGTTGAATGGCTTTGGTGGCGAAAATAGCTTCGTTCGTAGCGAAGCTTCGTTGATACCTGAGGAAATAGCGGCATTGGTGAACTATATATCTGACGCTGGGACAATAGTTGAATGGCTTTGGTGGCGAAAATAGCTTCGTTCGTAGCGAAGCTTCGTTGATACCTGAGGAAATAGCGGCATTGGTGAACTATATATCTGACGCTGGGACAATAGTTGAATGGCTTTGGTGGCGAAAATAGCTTCGTTCGTAGCGAAGCTTCGTTGATACCTGAGGAAATAGCGGCATTGGTGAACTATATATCTGACGCTGGGACAATAGTTGAATGGCTTCGTTGTCGAAAGTAGCTTCGTTCGTAGCGAAGCTTCGTTGATACCTGAGGAAATAGCGGCATTGGTGAACTATATATCTGACGCTGGGACAATAGCTCAATGGCTTCGGAGGCGAAAATAGCTTCGTTCGTAGCGAAGCTTCGTTGATACCTGAGGAAATAGCGGCATTGGTGAACTATATATCTGACGCTGGGACAATAGTTGAATGGCTTCGTTGTCGAAAGTAGCTTCGTGCGGTCTCGGCATTGTTCGTTCCGAAAACTCGAAGCTACAAGAAATGCTGATGCCTTGCGTTTTTTTTTTGTATTTAGGTACCTCTGCTGTTTTTTCGTCGAAACGGACTGCGTTTCCTTATCTCAACCGTGCATTTACGTAAACATTTCATTGAATATACGGACATTTTGGCAGTTTTTGTGTTACCGTAAAATACTGAAGCAGCCATAAACATAATTCCCCATTAAAAACTAGTTATTGCTAGGCCCTTTCTTCAAAACTAGTTTAGTACAAGAAAGTCAACGTTGTAATTTGCCAAGTTTTTTAGATGCATATCACTTATCTATTTCATATAAAACCTGATATTACTTGTTAAAATTAGTACTAACTATACTTGCGTATTCGTTTAGTCGAAATAGTTGCAAGTTATAGGGAAAAGGTAATAGCGGATGAAGTTACAACGAAAATGAAAATGTCTAGCTTTATCTTACCGTTACTTAACCCTAACGAACACGGAAGAGCACTAAACAATCAAATTTGGTTAGAACTAGTATTAACTAGTTAAAACTGCTATTACTTTAAATATGTACACAAAGTATTGTGTTGGTTATATTTCTTCCTAACCTCTCTTATAAATTTCGGTGATGGCTGTTTGATAGCAGTTGTAGAGAATGGGGTTTTTTCTTCTGATTTCGGGTTTGCAGTAACAACGTTGGTGGACGGGTGGTGGACAAATTTCTCCTCTAAAGATCCATTTTATATTGGATAAAATGAGATTATCGTTGACGCCAAGTACATCCGTATAGTCGGTTCCCGGTTAACTGAGGATATATTAAATGTCTGTTTAAGATTTAGGTACCTGTATGCACATTGTGTATTCTACCACGATATATTGTGACAGATCCATATACGCTCATTTACAAGTCACACAGCTAGTATGCTAATTAACACGTGTGTTTTTTTGTACTGTATGATACCTACGTATTTTTTGGCTATGTTTAAATACTTTTTTATATTAATTGTAATCTTTTTGCAATTACATATATTTTATTTTAAGATTTTTTTTGTACAATTTAAATCACAGCCGATTATTCTTTTTTAGTGTTTGTATGTTAATGTAGGTTACTCTATGGTAAGCCAGGATATAATGCTGAGTATTTTAGCTGCTTAATTTAAGTATGTGACTTAATGGTTATTCAGAGTTTTCCACATTTCAGTATTTATAACTTTTATTTTTAGTACTGTTTGTTTTCTTTTATTTGCCATTTTAATTGTATTTGGCATTAAGCTGTTTTTGTAACGTAATGGACCGGAAGTATCTGGTCTCCATTGATAACACTTGAGAACGAAGATGCCGGAAGTCAGGGGCTACTGAGTACAGATCTGACGATCCAGAGACGTGGTTTTGAGAGCAGGGATTTCATGGGCGAAATCCGCGGCATCGTCATAAATTAGAACAGTGTTTTGGTACCCTGAAGTGAGTATAATATACAGGCTAGGTTGGCAAGTAAAGAAGATGCCAAAGGCCAGCTAGGTTAGTTAATTTTATGAGTGGACGCTGTCTACGAGGAGAGCCTGCACAGACGCCACGACGCCATGCTGGTAGCGTCAGTGTGACTTCAGATTAAGATTACGCCACCTAATTTTCAGTCCTATAAACTTGTATTTGGTAGCGTATTTCACAGATTTATTATAGCTCCCATAATGTTTGTGACATTTAGTCTGATTTTTGGAAGTTTAAGCTACAGCACAAATGACACTTATTCTTTCAGCCCAGTGGTCATGCGCTGACCGACTGGAGCCAGTAACCGTGGCAAACTTTTGAACTCTCATTGATTTTATCTTAAATTGGGAGTGAAGAACTTGTCTTTAATTGAAACTTAACTTCGTTGTAGAATATTTAAGGCTTTACTATAATTTTTGAAGAGATTACGAACTTAAGTCAGATATGTGGGGTAGCGATCAGAATGTTTAATGCTATGGTTTAGTGGAGCTCACTACGTGGGAATTGTTAAGAGGCACTCAAACTACAGACTGTTTTAATTTAAACACATTTTAATATATGTACAGATTATCTATTTATTTTGAAAGCAGCTTAAATACATTAAATATTATGTTATTTTTCTATTTAAATAATTATTGTTTTCGAACGGTGGTAATATTTCTATAAGTTTAAATTAATTGCATAACCGAGGTTGTAATTAATTGATTGAATTTTCCATACCCAGTTAAACAGTGTTATGATGATTTTTGATTTTTTTTATATCTCTGCTATGATTAAAGATAGCTATTAACATTTTTTCTTTTATTGGTAATGCTGCACCATACCTATCAGATTTTCTTTTACAGAAATAATAATATAAATGAAGTGCTTCTTGAAAAGTTTGAGAGTTTTGTGTGTTGTGAATGCCAGTGAATGGAAATGTCCTTGCGGGGTGCTATAGGAACCCTAATTTGCATAGCAAGGGACAGTCACCGTCAGCGAATTCCCGCGAATACTCTACAATATAATGTTAATATTGCTGTTCACCTGATCACTTGATTCATTCGTCGATCAAGTTAAACTGTAAATTTGGCTGTATTATAAATGTTAATATCTCACAAATAATTTCTGATCGCATATTTATAGAAATAAAAAAACACAGAATACCAAATAAATAATTTTAGTATTCACAAAACACTTTTAACTCAACGTTTAGACATGGTTCTACTTCCCCACTGGCATTGCCAACTTGATAGGTACAAATATATTTCTCAGAGGTTGCCATCAGAAGTGCTCAATTAAATGTGAACAGCTTACAGTAATATATATTTTAAGTTTAGTTTCATTTTTATTTTAAAAACTCTTTAAATATCACATCCACGAAGTGCTGAAATTTATATGCAGCACTAAATCATAAGGAGAACAGGCAAATATGTGGTTATAACGTAAAGGCTGTTCACGGAAAAATGAGCACTTTTGAAAGTCCTGCTTAAGCTCTACTTGTGTGCACATTGCGTATTATTGTGCATTGTGTAAAATTAACATTGGCATGGGCCTCATCACTTTATTCATGCGTCGATCATCTTAAGCTGAAATTTCTTACGAATGTTAATATTTTACATATCTGCTTACTTTTCCACTTCCATGCATTAAAAAGAAATAACAGATAACCAAGTAAATAAGTTATCACAAGTGGTTATTCTAACATTTTTTATTCGATTTTAAGATGTGGAACTACTTTCCTCTCTATCGTTACCAACTTTACTGGACGCATGTCACTCAGAGCACCCATTAAAATACAAGCAAGTAGGAACAGTGACATTTTTCAAAGGTTTATTTCAAAAGTGTTCACTTAATCGTGACCAGTCTTTAACGCACAGTAGCCAGTAGCGGCCTCTTCAGTGTGTGCGTGTGTGCGCGCGTGCGTGCGTGTAGCGCAGTTTGTGAGCCCGGGTTGGCTGACCCTAGAGCCTTGTGTGGCTCACTAGCTGATGCAAGGACGACGCTTACACGATGTGGTGAAATATCCCGACAGCGGTCAGTGCTTACACTCTCGCACACTCACTGTGCCCTATTTTCCGACAGTGCCACTGACTTCCTACATTTCGCCTCGTCATTATCCACAACTTCTCTCACCATATTCCTCAGCCTCATACAAACAAAGAATACCGAGTCTAGAAAATAACACTAAAGGGCCAACGTGCTGCAGTCGTGCGTACTTTAGTTAACGATATGTTGTCTGACAACTATTTCTAACAACGCTCTACCAACACACATATTTTCTACCTTTATTTATTGATATAATTTACTAAGGAAATATTTTAATGTACGGAATAATTTTGAATAAAAGTTCAGTTTCACGAAAAGTGACATACTTTTATGTTAACAAAAGTACAAAACGCGTGTGACATCTGTTTTATTTAGGGAAAATACCTAACCATCATGAGCTAGTTTTCAAAGATTTCATTCGAAAAATGTGAAGACACTGCGAAAAGATCATACAATACTTGTGATGCAGGCAAGTACTTTAGGACGTTTGTATATGTCCTCGAGCATAGTTTGAGCTCAGCCAAAAAACATTCAATTTTGTTAAAATATTTTGCTCGTATAAAGTGTGAATCGTTGAAAATTCAACCGTTAGCAAATACGTTCTTCACTGCTTATCATGTGACAGTTGTACTCGATGGAAATGGACGAGTATATGCTGGGGAAATAACACAAAATGCGAAAACGGGTACCTATAGGCCTACCACACCATGATCTGGTCAGTTCAATTTGTCCTCAAGCTGGCCATTATTAAGTGTGTGCCAACCATTTGCAATTTGTCTCGAATAAAGCTGAAATCACAGGTATAACAACAACTTTGGTACGCAAAGCAAAATCAAACTACTTGGTAAAACTACCATAAGCCTACATGCTACCTGAGTTATTGTCTTATACGTATGTTGCTAAAAGTATTTGCTTTGCAGGTAAGATACAGTTGTACTTAACAACATCAAGGATTTTACTATAAATATTCACACGGACTTATTGAAGTAGATCTAAATATTGAATAAAATATACAGAATTAACGGCAGTTAAATAATGAAAGAGCTGGTTATTAAAAACATGTCTGCATCATATATTCTTCAAACATACAAGTTATAATGCAAATAGCTGAATAAAACTGGAAAGATTAAGAGTGGCTAGAGGCTTCAAGTCATTTGTTAGCCCCGCCTAGTAGACAGGTTTCTGATATCTGGTTGTAAGTTCCTTCATCAGCCATGTCTGTCTGAGTGTAATACGATGATGGGGAATACTAGTGAGTGTGGCGCAATGAGAGAAGTCTGATAAAGACAGACGACCAGTAGAGACGTACGTCACGTAGAAAAACTGCGAGAGAATGATAAAAAAAGGGGGTGTGTACTCCTTGTCGCTGTATGTGACACATGAGGAGAAGGTGGTAGAAACATGCAGGGGCGAACACTGGCACTGACGGCTATATCATCGCTAACCACACACGTAGAGAGTATGAGAAGAAGGGGTGGGTGTACTCCTTGTCGCAGTAGGTGACACATGAGGAGAAGGTAGTAGCCAAATGCAGAGGCCACCGCCATTTTACATCACTGGGACGCTACTCCCTCAGCGCGGGGGTAGATCGGTCCCTTGTGAGGAACCTTGGCCACCCAGTTAGTTGTCAGTTAGCTTGCGGAGGCGAGGAGGAGCTAACCCCCGCCCCCCTCCGCACACATCAAAATTACTTCAAGCTGCCAAGCAACATTATTGTATAGGATTCCCAGGGTTGCGCCTGGGAGCTGTTTCCATGACTGATTTTTACTCTCTTTTTCCCTGCCTGTACGGGATAAAAGAGAGTGGAGAAGTTAATTGATTTTATCAGCGCGGAATTTTAAAGTTCAGGACTTGTGAAGTACTGTCACGAGCTCCCTGTGAGAGAGCTAGCGACAGTTTGGTATAAAAAGCGGAGGTTAATAGCCAAATGAAGTTAAATATTCGATAAAAGTAGCTTTCCCATGACTGGAGTGGCAAGGGTTTATATAATTAAATTAATTATATGTATATGATGTGGTGAATTTAAGTTTCGCGAAAATTTAAATCAGTGTTATTGGTTCAGTTTTTGTAATTACTTCATATCTCATATGTTATATTCAATTAAATAATCTAATTGTTGTGTGAGTGCATGTCTGAATGTACCGTGACGAGCGGCTAAAAGTGAGGTAAAAACATGTTAACTCGGGGAAGTCCGAGAGCGATATGGCTGGCGTGATGCTAGCGCCAAACGGTCCTGCCACAAGGTAGTTGTTTGTCCCGGACCGATCGGAAAACTCCGGCCAGTTTCGGGGCCATTTTTTTTAATGAAAACGGGTGGTATTATTGCGTTTAATTTCGCTCGTCAGAGTGAGTATAGTAAATGTAAAGTGTTTCGGAGTCGCTCCAGTACAGAGTAGGGGAAAATGGCAAATGCGGGTCTAGTTGACGGGCTAGGGGGCCGCAAATGACGCCATGGCTTCGAGAAGTAGCCAGGTTCTCTTTTGTTTCTCTGTGATGTTGCGGAGTTTTTGTATGTAGGGGTAGAAATGAGCCATGAGCGAGGCAAACTCGCATGCTCTAAGGAATTCCATGAGTTCATGGAAATCCTGCATTACGTTTCGCATCTCTCCCGGCGAATTTCGCTGGCGAGGGCGGGACTGCGGTTGTGTGTTTGGCATCGCAGGGGTGTCAAGAGTGGGAGCTGGTTTGTGTATTTTCGGAGAGAGTGCCTGCGAATAAGTTTTGCCAGGCTGTAATGTCCTGACTGGAAATCTGGACGGGGCAGGAGGTTGTTTTGCGGTTTTTGTCGCGATTTTCGTAGCGGCAGCAGTAGTTCTTTTCTGCACCAAGTCCAGGAACTTGGGGCAGGCTTTTGATAGGGCTGTGTGTTCGCCTGCGCAGTTACTGCATGTAGGCTTGGAGTTGTTTTTGATTGTTGCGCAAGCACTCTCGGGGTGAGGGCCGGCGCAGTGAGGGCATTTCGTCGGCATAGAGCAATGATTTTTTGTGTGTCCTAAAGCTAGACAGTTGCGGCATTGTGCCACGTCTGTCGGCCGTTTCTGGTATTGGCGGGGATGAACTATTGTCATGTTTATCCTCGTGACAGAGTGCAGAGGAGGGAGAGAAGTGTTCTGTGCCGCCGTGATGCAGAAAAAACGTTGCGGCTCCAACGTGAATTTCGTGGGGTCTGTTTCATCTTGGATACGTTTTTTAAATTGATAAACGTGCTGGATTGAGTACCCGGCACATTCCAGGTCCGACTTGATGTCCGCAATGTCGGTTGTGGTGTGGAGGTCAAAAACGACTTTCTGTGGGAGCTCGGCAGCTTGACAGAAAGTAAAGTAATGTATGAAGTTCGCTTCTAGCATTGTGCTAGCAGCTGTGAAAAAGTTAATGTTTTTGGTCAGGATTTGTGTTCCGCGAGCTGTGGGGAGGAGGGAGAACCCGTCCCTACTAATGGCTCGCAGTTTCTGGACAAGTAGGTTGTATTTTGTGGCGTCAGGAACCACTAATCTGTACTGGTTTTGTTTTTTCTGACGTGTTTGTGGTGCAGCCGTTTGTGTTTTGTGGGTGGAGATGCTTGAAGAGCCGGGACGATCAAATGCTGAGGTTTTTTTTCCGTTACCTCCTTAAGCGGGGAAAACCTATTTTGTGTAGGTATGGCGTTTGTATGTGCCTCGGACGACACAGAATGGAGACGCTTGTTCTCCTGCGTGGTTGTTCTGTCAGCTTTACGTTTGACTAATTGGAAGTCGGTTTCCATGTCAGAAGTGTAATTTCCTGCGGCCGGTGTTGACGATCGGGAGGAAGTTGGTGTGGACATTGTTGACGTGGACATTGTTGGCGTCGTCGGTTCCCCGCCCGCCGCCATGACCCGAGAGGGTGGTGGGGGAGGGGTAGGCTCGGTGTGGAGCGACTCTCGATGCTGTGTTGTTTGCAAACTGCGAGAAAGTGTTGTTAAAAAAGTATCTTGATCGGTGCTATACAGAGTGATCGCTGACCCACTAGGGGCTAGGCTCAAGATGACCTGTTTTTAGGCCGATCACAGAGTACAGGGTGTATGCCACGAGCTAAAATGTTAATAGTCGCTAATAGTCGTATTCAGCCAGAAGAAGCAGAGACGCACCCTCCTTAGTCGAAGGCGAAGTCAACACTGTTGTGAGGAATGCAGAGGCGAACACTGGCGCTGACGGCTATATCCTCGTTAGCCACACACAGAGAGAGTATGAAGGGAAGGGGTGGGTGTTCTCCTAGTCGCAGTATGTGACACATAAGGAGAAGGTGGTAACCACATGAAGGGGCGAACACTGGCTCTGACGGCTATATTCTCGCTTGCCACACAGGGAAAGAGCGTGAAAGGAAAGCGGGTGGGTGTACACCTTAACACTGTATGTGACAAATGAGGAGAAGGTGGTAACCACAAGCAGGGGCGAACACTGGTGCTGACGGCTATATCGTCGCTAACGACACACGGAGAGAGTGTGTTAGAAAGGGGGAGGGGGGTTTACTCATAGTCGCAGTATTGAAACATAAGGAGACGGTGGTAGCCACATGCAGGAACAAAAACCTGCGCTGTCTCCTATATCCTTGCTAGCCACACACGGAGAGATTATTAGAAGAAGGTGTGGGTTTACTCCTTGACACTGTATGTTACACATGAGGAGAAAGTGGTAGCCACATGCAGGGGAGATCACTGGCACTGACGGCTATATCGTCGCTAACGACTCACGGAGAGAGTATGAGAAGAAGGTGTGGGTGTACACCTTGTCGCAGTATGTGACACATGAGGAGAAAGTGGTAGCCACATACAGGGGCAAATACTGGCGTTAACAGAAATAACCTCGCTAACCACACACGGAGAGAGTATGAGAAGAAGGGGTGGGTGTACTCCTAGTCGCAGTATTGACACATGAGGAGATGCTAGTAGTAGCCACATGCAGGGGCGAACACTGGCACTGAGGGCTATATCCTCTTTAGGACACACGGAGAGAGTATGAGAAGGAGGGTGTGTACACCTAGTCGCAGTATGTGATACATGAGGAGATGGTAGTAGCCACATGCAGGGGCGAACACTGGTGCTGACGGCTATATCCTCGCTTGCCACACAAGGAGAGTGTGACAAGAAGGGGTGGGTGTACTCCTAGTTTCAGTATGTGACACATGAGGAGAAGGTGGTAGCCACATGCAGGGGCGAACACTGGTCCTGACGGCTATATCCTCGCTACTACACACCGGGAAAGAGCGTTTAGGAAGGGGGGTGGGAGTACTCCTTAACACTGTATGTGACACATGAGGAGAAGGTGGTAACCACCTGCAGGGGCGAACACTGGTGCTGACGGCTATATCCTCGCTAACAAACACTCGGATGGAATATGAGAATAGTGGTGGGTGTACTCCTAGTCGCAGTATGTGACACATGAGGAGGTGGTAGCCACATGCAAGAACAAACACTGGTTCTGACGGCTATTTCCTCGCTAACCACACACGGAGGGAGTATGAGAAGAAGTGGTGGGTGTACTCCTAGTCGCAGTATGTGACACATGAGGAGAAGGTGGTAGCCACAAGCAGGGTCGAACACTGGCACTGACGGCTACATCCTCGCTAACGACACACGGAGAGAGTATAAGAAGAAGAAAGGGTGGATGTAATCCTAGTCGCAGTATGTGACACATGAGGAGAATGTGGTAGCCACAAGCAGGAACAAACTATGGCACTGACGGCTATTTCCTCGCTAGCCACACACAGAGAGAGTGTGTGAAGAAGGAAGGGGGGGAGTGTACTCCTTGTCGCTGTATGTAACACATGAGGATATGGTGGTAGCCACATACAGGAACGAACACTGGCGCTGGTGGCTATATCCTCGCTAGCCACACACAGGGAGTGTGCTTTATGAAGGGGGGGGGGGGATAACTCCTTGTCGCAGTATGTGACACATAAGGTGAAGGTGATAGCCACTTGCAGGAACAAACAGTGTCGCTGACGGCTATATCCTCTCTTGCCACACACGGAGAGAGTGAATGGTGTAGTGGATGGGAGGGTGTAATCCTTGTCGCTGTATGTGACACATGAGGAGATGGTGGTAGCCACATACAGGAACTAACACTGGCGCTGATGGCTATATCCTCACTAGGCAAACACGGCTTCAAATCTGTGCACACTTGTTCGCTAGCGAACTAGACAGGGCAATGTGTGCTACTATTTGCCAAAAACTGTAATGACGTCATAAAAGTAGCATGTTATATAATTCAACCATTACCTACAACACTAATGATACGGTCTATAAGAAAAACCAATTTATATCATTCAGAACAATAGTAAACTGTGATTTCGAAAATTTCGGCAGTAGTACATGTCTTGTGTTAGCACACGTCTCATTACACTAATAGAAGGTACGAAGGTAAGTGGGCTTGTCGCCTCGTCGACAGCTAGCTCATTACAGACGGTACATGTTACACAGGGTAGAGGAATTAGGGAAGGGTTGGAAAAGAATCGTTCATGGCCTTTGTTTGGGACCCATCCCAGCATTCGCCTGGTGTGATTTCGGCAAATCATGGAAAACCGAAATCAGGATGGCGGGACTGGTAATCGAATCCGTGTCCTCCCGAATGCGAGTCCAGTGAGTTACCATTGCGCCACCTCGCTCGGTACACTGACAGAAGTTTGTGCTAGTAACACAATATCGCACGCGTTAATAGAAAACAAAAATTTGCCTCTCTTATTAACACACCGAGAGAAAATCGAACAAATTTGTTGTTTGTATAGGGCCAAATATTGATTTAGTTGCCCTAACAAAATATATCGCTGAGTAAACAAAATTTGAAAAGAAACAAACTATATTTTGTTCGTCTAGCAGAATATGTTTGAATTAATAAAATCTCTGAGTTGGGCCAAAAAATTAGACTGTCGACTAAATATTTTGTTGAATCAACTGTTGGGCTATATGTTTGTTTGGCCACTCATTTGTCTGCCTTCGTTCGAAAATACAGCTCGAAAGTTTGTTTGTATTTTTTTTGTGACGATTAGAATAGTAACTGCGTTCGTTAGTGCATCTATTGATGGTTAACAATCGTATAAAACATTAATAAAACAATGCAACAAGAAACTGGCAAGTAAAGCTGCAAAATTTGAAATATTTTTTTTTGCATACGTTGCCCAATATTTGGAGTATATCTATTTAAAAGCTTTTGGGCGTCATCAGTTGTCACTTTAACCATTGAGTAAAGATATACACTATAGTGGCCATGGGATAGCAAAAAGTCAGACCAGTTGTATGTGTTAGTTCCGCTAATGATCCAGAGGAGCACTAGTGTTCTCGATGACGTTATCCACGGGGTGTTGCCAATTCGGCAGCTGGTTAAAGTATGTCATAACCCTGGCCTCAGCTCACCCACATGTTCGATCAAGTTCTGCCAGAGGCGAGCCTGTCACACTCGAGTTACTAGCATTCGATGTAGCTGTGAATACCCAGCACATTATTTACTTACTAGTGGCTACCATGGCACGTGTTTCGTTTATGTCGTAGAATTATGTGTTTGTGGAGATTTGCAGTGATATTAACTACTATTTGGTTTTATTTACCTCTGCGAACATTAATTATCACAAAAAATATAACACGATAATTTTTTATCATAAACTATGATTACATTCTAGTTTAGGTGTCAATGATAAAATACGAATAGACCTACTGTTAGCACTTACAATTACAAACTTCATTTTAATCATGAATGATGCCATACATTATAATAAACTTTTCATTCCGTACTTATGTGAAAGGAAATTGGCAGGAAATAATTGTTCAATAGTGGAGAAATATATTTTAGACGACGGTCTACAATTGAACGCCATTTTTTACAGTTTGGGGTTGTGATCTACTACAAAGGTGACTGTCCGTACAAATAATCAGTACGTTCAATGTGTCGATTCAAGTGTCATTAAGGTTGTGTCCGAACCTAGGAATGCACTTATGTTAATAAGCATACTCCACTCGGCTCGATACGTGATACATTCCGACAGGCATACTTATTTGCATACCGTACATCAACTGGTTAGCTGATAAGTTTCTGAACAAGTTTTTTAACGGAAAACACATACTGAATATGTGCTGAAACGTAGGCGCATATGTATAGAATGAACAACCCTTAGGAGTTGTTGCTGGAAAGCGTATGACAATGAAAGTGTTCCTATATACATATGGAACCACAAAATGCTATAAACTTATCCTTCATGTTCAAGGAAAATCACATAATCCGTGAACTAAAATAAAATAAATATTGCAATTTTGTTTTCAACGTATATTTTCATTTCGTTGGGGGGATATGTCCCAATATATCACTTACCATCCCGGCTACGCCCCTGTTTTTAAATGCGTATCTGTAATGAGCATAATAATCAATATTGCGCGCTCCGTAATTAAACACGCTTTTACGGTTATACGGCCGAAATAAGATAGAAATGCTACAATAATAAACTTACGACTTTCATGTGTGCCTGTTAACATTAGTCACACTATACAGCTCAAATTATCTACTTTAGAAACCAATCGATGTGGTTAGCAAACATCCACTGCTCGTCGATTGTACTGTCCTTGTACTTGCGTATTATTACTTGTAGATAATGATATTCTGGAAATTAACATTTTATTACAATAAACTTAGTTATAAACAGCAATAATGTGTCGCATAAAGAAACTCGATACCTGTCTGGGATTTGAACTCTAAAAACCTACATATACGTGGCACAGATCAACGCACTAACTCACTAAGCTTCACAATCTATATGTTATGCATACGTGTGATAAGGTATATATATAGAACATAAATCCACAGTTATCGCGTATTTTATAAAGTAGCGTTTATTATTTATTGCGACCGCGTGAGTAATATGTAACGTTGCAATGTTACTTATGCGTACATTATGTTTCAGTTTGTTCGTACATATGTTTTACAGAATATGTAATATTTTCGTAAACGGATATACAGTACGTGATAAAGGACCTCGGGTGTCCGCCATCTTGCCTGTCCCAGCGCGTGGGTATAAGAGGCAATCAGAACATGTTCTACTGTAGCAGAGTTGTGGCTGGGGGTGACAGAGATGGAGTGTGAGTGAGAGAGATGGTAGATGTCAATGTGGCCCACATTCCCCACGCACACGCCACGAAAATGGACTAGCGCGACATGGTGTTCATCCCTCGAACTACAGCTGGAGTGGTCAGAAAATTTAACCTGGAGAAGTCCACTCTAGGTACCTATATCTTTACTCAATGCTTTAACTTGGATTACTAAGGCGTAGCGCTCGGACGCTAGTGATATACGTCCGAAATTCACGCGAACTTGTCAGTTTTTATTTCGGTTCATACTGTTTAATGTACGTGTAGCCAAAGAAAACTTTACTTTAGTTGTATCAACCAAATCTTACAGTTTGGGGCAACCAAATGAGAACAACAAATTTATTTGGTTTCAGCAACAAAATATATATTTGCCCCTATACAAACAAATAATTTGGTTTCACCAAACAAATCTTGTTTGATTCAACAAAACCTTTTTATCAGTGCAGAAAAGATGTTCTCCACTAACATTAAGTAAGAACTATTTGGCTTGTACGAAGTAATAAGAATTACATAAAGCGAACTATATAATGGGACATAATCACCGGCATCGATAACAGAAATGCTAGTGAAAAACAAGAGTTACGATTTGTGACTTATGCTCGCAATGACTGAAGATGAGAGAAAACTGCAGATGCTGGTGATCTCCGAACCACATGTGAGCCAACTCGATTGTCGTGACTCGAGTCGACTGAGCGAACGTGTAGCCTTGGTAACATACTAAACTCGCGTTCGGGAGCACATGGGTTACATTCCCAGTACTCTGGTCCTCATCTCGGCTCGCCATAATTTCCCTACATCCGGACGCTGGGCTGGCTCTTTACTACAAACTGTGGTCTGCTGTCCCATCCATCGTATCGGCTTCTCCTCTCTTCAAATAGATCCGGCTCTTCTATGATGACCTCGCTGTCGAGGAAACATTCAGCCCTACCTAACTACCTGCCATTACTTGAGTCGTGCTACATTTACATTATATATATATACACGTCGAAAATGATGCGCCAGTTGTATATAAACTACTATATGACTACTGGGTGATAAAGACTTGTGCGTATAAATGCCTAGTGTAGGGTGAAAGACATAAGAGAGTTTTCAAAGAGTTCAATAGCTGTAGGTATAGATGAAAATAGGAAAAAAACACAATAAAGGCCCATTCTCGTTGAAGTTGGCAAGAAGGTCTTTGAGTTTACTTTGCACAGTAAAGTTATATTCAGCGGTAGGTCACACAGATTAAGTTTACTTTGCACAGTAAAGTTATATTCAGCGGTAGGTCACGCAGATTAAGTTTAAAGGGTGGTAAAGGAAAATTCTCCTGGTAGGAATTTGAACGAACTTTACCTTAACGTAAATATAGCGGTGTGCCAGCCGAATAGTTTCACGAAATATCCTTTTTGTCTTTGGTTTTGTGTTTTCAATTCCATTCTGAACAACTTCGGTTGACTACCTTATACGACTGCAGTAGAATTTCACGTTTAAATATCGTCTGTACGTGTGCATGCTTTTTAAAATGATTTACAAGTGAAAATTTTGCAAATTCTGAACATCGAGAAAACGACGTGTTAAAATTGGTTTTATTTGATGCGAAATGTTATTATTATGAATACATGCAACACCATTTGAAATATTTCGAAACGAGTGTTTAAATGTATATTTACTATATACTTGTACATACAACCGTACACCAGCTTTTTCCAGATCCCAGGTATAGCACTGCAAAGATGTGTCTAAACGTATTGTGAATGAGAACACAGTTACTATTTTACATACGCTATTCACGTTTAATAAACACTTTTGCAAATGTTATTGTCCGTAGGTGAATATATTTTATCGCAATGACGTAGCGAAATACTCGTGATAAAGTTGGCAGCAGATCACAGACAGAACTTCTACGTAGTATAACCAAATAGAAAGTGCGATGTTACAATATGTAGACTGTGATTATATTTTGTTTATGTTATGTTTATTGAGTGCTCTTAAGAGAAGCAACGTTCGTACAACTTCACATCCACACTCTATTGGCACAGGGTTAAAGGCAATAATAATTTTATTTCTGGCAGAATGACAAGAAATGAAACGACAATAATATGGTAGGCAGAGTTGACTATGAAAGTTCTGAGTGAAGAGCGTATGAGAAGCATAGTGAGTGTGAAGTTAACATAAGGAACTGTGTTGTGTGTGAGCTCCACGTGGATGGCGGTTGAGGAAGGCTGGCAAGGAAGTAAGAGGAAGTAGTTTTGACGTGAGGACATTGCGAACCACGTGCAGACCACCTCATCTACCGACCTCTCAACTCTACCTACTATGCCACCACACCATGCTCCGTGGTCTACCAGACCATCAAGCACGTGGCTCCGATACAGTTACGTCCATCTGCAGCGATACAAGTTCCCTTCTTACATTCCATGAAAGCTTGCATGGACGCTGTTATGGGTTCTTCTATGGAACATTTAGCTGACTATTGGCTGTTTTCTGGCCCATCTTAGTCATTGGTCGTCTGCAATATTCACCTAAATATGTCTCCTATTTGGTGGATATTCTAGTCAATATAAGAGAGAGGGTGCAAAATGGCGTTCGCAGCGACGATAGTTCACATAAATATCAATTTATTTCGAATGGCATGGCTATTTAAAAAAGGAAAGTAAACATTAAATACAATTCTGAGAAAAAATTATGTACATTGAAATCGTAATGGGGTTGGATTAAAATTACAGCGAACAGCCGTTCTCATAAAAAAATAATAATTCCAAACATTACAACACGATACTTGCCACCACACAGAAAAAGCGAAAACATTTGTTTTGATTTTAATTCTGCAACTGCGGTTCCATGACAAATTTCCCTCACAGCTTCGCAATATTTGTAAATGCACACAGCCTAATTGTTGTAACGTTTGGGTTTACAATGTGAAATAAACACGCATATTTACGAGAGACGGGGGCTATTTGTAACAATATAAAATTTTAATTAATTTTTACCTTCTGCTTCATAGATAACATTTCGATCATATACTTATCACGTAATATTACATTCTGATAGTAAATGTGATTTTTATTATAATGGCATTTAAAGTAATTCTATTTTCACGTGATGTAAGAATGTGCACCTGAGCGTTTCTAGTTGTCACTACACGGGCAAGATGGCACATTTGAAAATCACAAGCATGAAAGATCATAAGAAATGAGAAATTAAACTAAAGGACACAATTACTTAAGGTTTACTCCTCTGTGACTTGGTATTATAAACAAATGCCAAATTTTAAAATAGACACAACAATGTGTTTGTCATCAAATCCTAACAAGAAATTGTGATTGTTGTAGGTTATAAAATTTTTCTAGTTTCTTAAACAAAAATTTTCTTGTCAATGTCAGGCATAACCTTCATTAACAATCACAGTAAATATACTTCTCGTCCTCTTCCTATTTTAAACCTTCTTGAGAATAGTTTTCTCTATGTGTCCTATTTTGTTGAGTAGGCCGATATTCTGAAGTAAATCCAAACTTCTTTTAGGAACTTCGAACTTCTGTTCTCTCCTCTCCACGCTTTCTCTCTCTCTCTCTCTCTCTCTCTCTCTCTCTCTCTCTCCCCTCTCTCTCTCTATCCCTCTATCATAGATTTCAATAGCACTTTTCATAGAAGTTCGGGTTAATATGAGAAACTTTCAATATCTTCTGTCCGCGGTCTTCTTTCTCACAACTGCTTTTAAATATAGCCGCCGTTCCGTTCACCTGAGCTTACATGAGGTGACTTAGTTTGAGTGCTTGACAGTCCTGGAGTAGTTCCACAAGTTGATGGTAGACATATAGGGCTAGGCATGCTCGTTGTCTTCTTTGAGAGCTCGACTGTTGTGGAGTACGACCACGAGTCGATGGTAGACATGTAGACCTAGTCAAGCACGTTGTCTTCTTTGAGAGCTTGACAGTCCTGGAGTAGTTCCACAAGTCGATGGTAGACATATAGGGTTAGGCATGCTCGTTGTCTTCTTTGAGAGCTTGACAGTCCAGGAGTAGGTCCACAACTCGATGGTAGACATGTAGTCCTAAGCAAGCTCGTTGTCTTGTATGAGATCTTCACATTCGTGGAGTAGGTACACAATTCGATGGTAGATATATAGTCCTAGGCTAGCTCCTTGTCTTGTTTGAGAGATTGACAGTCCTTGAGTTGGTACACAAGTGGTGGTAGATATATGGGCTTAGGCAAGCTCGTTGTCTCGCAGGTTCCTTGTGCTATACTTGATGGTTTGTATAAGGCTTTGTAGTGCTTCTGTTTCCTTGGATTTCTTGTGAATTAGCTTGTGGATGATTGGTGACATAAGAGGTAAGAAATTCAATTAAATGAAAATGTTTCACTATTGATATGCCAAGTTCCAGCAGCTCGAAATCCAGTCGGATGTTTCTGGATGTTGCAGCAGTAGGCAAGGTCAAAGCAACAGTTGATGTTAAGTGGAGACAAAGTTCTGGGCTCTCGGGGATGTTTCTTCACACAATGATCACAAGGAACATTCAAGAACTGTATGAAGGGCCATTGACTTGAAGGGTAAGTGGCTGAAGTTTGTGGAAGCGAACGGTGGGTGCCACACATAACGCTGATATAGTATCAATTGGCCGTATTTTTACAGTTTTTGTTTTATATCTAGTTAGCTTTGGTTAATTTACTTTATTACTGTTTTTTAAAAGTCCAAACAAATTAAACTATTTGACAATTATCATCACTAGCAGTGCCCCACTGCACCCTGTCTCTGATTGGCTAAAATAGTCACCTTGAAGGAAAACTTCAAGTGAAAACTGCACTCGACCAATTACGAAAACGGCCAGCAGTCAGCTAAACCTTCAATAGAAAAATTCATGCCGGCTTGCATGTAATCCTTCGAGAAAATTTACATCGTGATATACAGCTGGAGGTTTTTGTGCGTGTATCTCAGTAATGGGGAGAGTGCAAGTGTTGTGGACCAGGAAGTCCCAAATGGGTTGGTTTCCAAATTGTTGAATTTAAAGGGGATAAATTATTGAAAGGGTTAAAAAATTGAAATTAGGTTCGGTCATTTTAAGGGAAGGGGTGAAGTGAGTAAATGCTTAATAAAGGTTAGGTAAGCCTTAGCGTTAGACGATCGGTACTGCAGTGGAAAGATACACTTAATGTAAGAAAATGAAATGTTTTAATACTTTTTTTTTATTAAATATTTATATCTTATTACCGCACTTATAAAACTTTTTTCGGAGTGTTAATAATTCTTATAATTCGTTTTATAGTTGATTACAATTTGTTGGTTCTTATAGCATTTTTATTGCGGTGTTTAAAACTTTTTCTTAAATTTCGTGTGGATTTTAAAACGATTATCGATTATGTTTAATGAGATTTTGTTACGTTTTAAATTCATTTTCCTAACAAAATTGCTTGTAACTTATTGTATTATTCTTAGTGCACATTTTATATTTTTTAAGTTTTTCTAATGATGCTTTTCCTGTTTTAAGGTTTTTTTTAGCTGGAATTTATTAATTAAATATTATTTTATAAATTTAAATTTTTATATTCCTTTTAATACATTTTAAAAATAAATTTCGTAAAACATTTATAATTGTTATCGGAGTGTTAATATGTGTTGTAGGTTCTTATTACAGTTTTTATCGGAGTGTTAATATTTTTTTTGTGTGCTTTTTGAGGTGATTGCAGATCATGTTTAATGTTTTATAACATTTTTGATTCATTTTCTTAACAATTCCGATGAAAACTATTTATTTTAATTTTAAATATTCCGTCATATTTTGAGTTGCGCATTTTATATTTTAAAGTGTTTTTGCTAGATATTAAATAATTTTTTACAGAAATTTATTTATTCAATATTGTTTGTATCATTAAATTTTATTAAATCTAATTGATCTTGATTTTACATTATATGAAGGTTGTGTTTTATTAACTGTCGATGATTCTTGACGGTAGTTTAATATTGTTTGAAACTTTAGAATTCTAAAATATTTTACCAGTTTTCAATTATTTTTGTCAGTTCATTTTGTTATGGGATTTAATGTTTTTTGTGACTACAATTATTTTTCCTTTCAGGTGTTTAATCTGAGGTACCATATGTCCATATGTTTTCTTTCTGTTTCAGATCTAGTACATACAAATTTGGTGTACGCGAGTAAGGAGGCAATACTTAGGTGCAGTATGAACCCTCCAAGTCCCAAGCATCGGCATGTAAGTAGATGGTTGGAATGTAGTATTTCTGAGTTGGATACATCCAGCACAGAAAGTAGTTCTCCTGTGCTGGATATGTCCGACACAGAAAGTAATTATACCGACACGAGCGGATCTAACAATGAATCAACTTCTGAATTGTGCTTGCCTAATGATTGTTTGCTGCTCGATTAATTTTAGCTAACGTGATATTGGACATGGCCTTCTGAGGAGGTTTAGTAGATGCATTATTTTCAAATGAATAACCCATATATGAAGTAGATTTTCAGATATATTTTGTGCGAGATGAAAGGCGCATATTCAGAATTTAACTTCGGCAACACCGCAGCACTTCAAAATATTGGGTTGGAGATTGCTAGCTATGTGCAGGTGAAGACCTGCTAACATTGCTATGTGCTGACTTAGGCGATCTGACACAATGAAGATTATGGAAACGACCTGAAAAAATGTACAGACTCCAGTAACCAGACACTGTGCAGGTTTAGACCTGCTAACATTGCTATGTGCTGACTTAGGCGATCGACACAATGAGGATTATGGAAACGACGTGAAAACATATACAGACTCCAGTTACCAGACACTGTGCAGGTGTAGACCTGCTAACATTGCTATGTGCTGACTTAGGCGATCGACACAACGGAGATTGTGGAAACGACGTTAAAACATGTACAGACTCCAGTTACCAGACACTGTGAAGGTTTAGACCTGCTAACATTGCTATGTGCTGACTTAGGCGATCTGACACAATGAAGATTATGGAAACGACCTGAAAACATGTACAGACTCCAGTTACCAGACACTGTGCAGGTGTAGACCTGCTAACATTGCTATGTGCTGACTTAGGCGATCTGACATAATGAAGATTGTGGAAACGACGTTAAAACATGTACAGACTCCAGTTACCAGACACTGTGCAGGTGTAGCCCCGCTAACATTGCTATGTGCTGACTTAGGCGATCTGACACAATGAAGATTGTGGAAACGACGTGAAACCATGTACAGACTCCAGTTACCAGACACTGTGCAGGTGCAGACCTGCTAACATTGCTATGTGCTGATTAGGCGATCTGACAAATGAAGATTGTGGAAACGACGTGAAAACATGTACAGACTCAGTTACCAGACACTGTGCAGGTGTAGCCCGCTAACATTGCTATGTGCTGACTTAGGCGATCTGACACAATGAAGATTATGGAAAACGACTGAAAACATTTACAGACTCCAGTTACCAGACACTGTCAGGTTAGACCTGCAACATTGCTATGTGCTGACTTAGGCGATCTGACACATGAAGATTTGGAAACGACGTGAAACCATGTACAGCCTCCAGTACCAGACACTGTGCAGGTGTAGCCGCTAACATTGCTATGTGCTGACTTAGGCATCTGAACAATGAAGATTATGGAAACGACCTGAAAACATTACAGACTCCAGTTACCAGACACTGTGCAGGTTTAGACCGCTAACATGCTATGTGCTGACTTAGGCGATCTGACACAATGAAGATTATGGAAACGACTGAAACCATGTACAGACTCAGTTACCAGACACTGTGCAGGTGTAGCCCCGCTAACTTGCTATGTGCTGACTTAGGCGATTGAACAATGAAGATTTGGAACGACTGAAAACATTACAGACTCCAGTTACCAGACACTGTGCAGGTGTAGACGCAACATTCTAGTGTGCTTAGGCGATCTGAAAAATGAAGATTGGAACGACTGAACATTACACCTCCATACCGAACTGTGCAGGTGTAGCCCGCTAACATTGCTATGTGCTGACTTAGGGATCTGACAAATGAAGATTTGGAAACGACTGAAACATGTCAGACTCCATTACCAGAACTGTGCAGGTGTAGACGCTAACATTGCTATGGCTGATTAGCGACTGAAAATGAAGAATTGAAACGACTGAAACATGTCAGCTCCAGTTACCAGACACTGCAGGTTAGCCTGCTAACATTGCTATGTGCTGATTAGGCATTGCACAATAAGATTTGGAAACGACTGAAACTGTACAGACTCATTACCAGACACTGTGCAGGTGTAGCCGCTAACATTGCTATGTGCTGATTAGGCGATCTGACAAATGAAGATTGTGGAAACGACTGAAAACATGTACAGACTCAGTACCAGACACTGCAGGTTAGCCGCTAAATTGTATGTGCTGACTTAGGCGATCTGACACAATGAAGATTTGGAAACGATGAAACCATGTACAGCTCCAGTTACCAGCACTGTGCAGGTTAGACCGCAACATTGTATGTGCTGACTTAGGCGATCTGAAAATGAGATGTGGAAACGACTGAAAACATGTACAGCTCCAGTTACCAGACACTGTGAGTTTAGACGCTAACATTGCTATGTGCGACTTAGCGATCTGAAAATAAGATTTGGAAACGACTGAAACAGTACAGACTCAGTTACCAGACACTGTCAGGTGTAGCCGCTAACATTGCTATGTGTGACTTAGCGATCTGACACAATGAGATTATGGAAACGACGTGAAACATGTACAGCCTCCAGTTACAGACACTGTGCAGGTGTACCTGCTACATTGCTATGTGCTGACTTAGGCGATCTGAAAATGAAGATTGTGGAAACGACTGAAACATGTACAGACTCAGTTACAGACACTGTCAGGTTAGACCTGCTAACATTGCTATGTGCTGACTTAGGCGATCTGACACAATAAGATTTGGAAACGACCTGAAACCATGTACAGACTCAGTTACCAGACACTGTGCAGGTGTAGCCGCTAACATTGCTATGTGTGACTTAGGCGATCTGACAATAGATTGGAACGACTGAAAACATGTACAGACTCCAGTACCAACACTGTCAGTTAGACCGCTAACATTGCATGTCGACTTAGGCGATCTGCAATGAAGATTGTGAAACGACGTGAAACCATTAACTCCAGTTACCAGACAGTGCAGGTGACCGCTACATTGCTATGTGCTGACTTAGGCATTGAAAATGAGATTGTGGAACGACTGAAAACATGTCAGATCCAGTACCGAACTGTCAGTAGACCGCTAACATGCTATGTGTGATTAGCGATCTACAAATGAAATATGGAAACAGTGAAACATGTACAGCCTCCAGTTACCAGACACTGTGCAGTTAGCCCGCAACATTGTATGTGCTGACTTAGGCGATCTGACACAATGAGATTATGAACGACGTGAAAACATGTCAGCTCCAGTTACCAGACACTGTGCAGGTGTAGCCTCTAACATAGCTATGTGCTGATTTAGGCGATCTGAAAAATGAAGAATGTGAAACGACGTGAAAACATGTACAGACTCCAGTTACCAGACACGGTGCAGGTGTAGCCCCCTAAATTTGCTATGTGCGACTTAGGCGATCTGACACAATGAAGATTATGGAAACGACATGAAAACATGTACAGACTCCAGTTACCAGACACTGTGCAGGTGTAGCCCGCTAACATTGCTATGTGCTGACTTAGGCGATCTGACAAAATGAAGATTATGGAAACGACGTGAAAACCATGTACAGCCTCCAGTTACAAGACACTGTGCAGGTGTAGACCTGCTAACATTGCTATGTGCTGACTTAGGCGATCTGAAATAATGAAGATTGTGGAAACGACATGAAATCATGTACAGACTCCAGTTACCAGACACTGTCAGGTTTAGACCTGCTAACATTGCTATGTGCTGACTTAGGCGATCTGACACAATAAGATTATGGAAACGACCTGAAACCATGTACAGACTACAGTTACCAGACACTGGCAGGTGTAGACCTGCTAACATTGCTATGTGCTGACTTAGGCGATCTGACTAATGAAGAATGTGGAAAACGACGTGAAAACATGTACATACTCCAGTTACCAGACACTGTGCAGGTGTAGACCTGCTAACATTGCTATTGCTGACTTAGGCGATCTGAAATAATGAAGATTGTGGAAACGACATGAAAACATGTACAGACTCCAGTTACCAGACACTGTACAGGTTTAGACCTGCTAACATTGCTATGTGCTGACTTAGGCGATCTGACACAATTAAGATTATGAAAACGACCTGAAACCATGTACAGACTACAGTTACCAGACACTGTGCAGGTGTAGCCCAGCTAACATTGCTATGTGATGACTTAGGCGATCTGACACAATGAAGATTATGGAATCGACATGAAAACATGTACAGACTCCAGTTACCATACAGTGTGCAGGTGTTGAACTGCTAACATTGCTATGTGCTGACTTAGGCGATCTGACACAATGAAGATTGTGGAAACGACGTGAAAACCATGTATAGCCTCCAGTTACCAGACACTGTGCAGGTGTAGCCCCGCTAACATTGCTATGTGCTGACTTAGGCGATCTGAAATAATGAAGACTGTGGAAACGACATGAAAACATGTCTAGACTCCAGTTACCAGACACTGTACAGGTTTAGACCTGCTAACATTGCTATGTGCTGACTTAGGCGATCTGACATAAAGAACATTATGGAAACGACGTGAAACCATGTACAGCCTCTAGTTACCAGACACTGTGCAGGTGTAGCCCCGCTAACATTGCTATGTTCTGACTTAGGCGATCTGAAATAATGAAGATTGTGGAAACGACATGAAAACATGTACAGACTCCAGTTACCAGACACTGTACAGGTTTAGACCTGCTAACATTGCTATGTGCTGACTTAGGCGATCTGACACAATTAAGATTATGGCAATGACCTGAAACCATGTACAGACTACAGTTATCAGACACTGTGCAGGTGTAGCCCAGCTAACATTGCTATGTGATGACTTAGGCGATCTGACACAATGAAGAGTATGGAAACGACCTGAAAACATGTACAGACTCCAGTTACAAGACACTGTGCAGGTGTAGACCTGCTAACATTGCTATGTGCTGACTTAGGCGATCTGACATAATGAAGATTGGGAAACGACATGAAAACATGTACAGACTCCAGTTACCAGACACTGTACAGGTTTAGAGCCGCAAAATTGATATGTGCTGACTTAGGCGATCTGACACAATGAAGATTATGGAAACGATGTGAAACCATGTACAGCCTCCAGTTACCAGTCACTGTGCAGGTGTAGCCCCGCTAACATTGCTATGTGCTGACTTAGGCGATCTGAAATAATGAAGACTGTGGAAACGACATGAAAACATGTCTAGACTCCAGTTACCAGACACTGTACAGGTTTAGACCTGCTAACATTGCTATGTGCTGACTTAGTCGATCTGACACAATTAAGATTATGGCAAATGACCTGAAACCATGTACAGACTACAGTTATCAGACACTGTGCAGGTGTAGCCCAGCTAACATTGCTATGTGATGACTTAGGCGATCTGACAAAATGAAGATTGTGGAAACGACATGAAAACATGTACAGACTCCAGTTACCAGACACTGTACAGGTTTAGACCTGCTAACATTGCTATGTGCTGATTTAGGCGATCTGACACAATTAAAATTATGGAAACGACCTGAAACCATGTACATACTACAGTTACCAGACACTGCGCAGGTGTAGACCTGCTAACATTGCTATGTGCTGACTTAGGCGATCTGACTAATGAAGATTGTGGAAACGACTGAAAACATGTACAACTCCAGTTACCAGACACTGTGACAGGTTAGACCTGCTAACATTGCTATGTGCTGACTTAGGCGATCTGACACAATTAAGATTGTGGAAAACGACTGAAACCATGTACAGACTCAGTTACCAGACACTGTCAGGTGTAGAGCCAGCTAACATTGCTATGTGATGACTTAGGCGATCTGACACAATGAAGATTATGGAAATCGACATGAAAACATGTACAGACTCCAGTTACCATACACTGTGCAGGTGTTAGACTGCTAACATTGCTATGTGCTGACTTAGCATCTGACACAATGAAGATTGTGGAAACGACGTGAAACCATGTCAGACTCCAGTTACCAGACACTGTGCAGGTGTAGCCCCGCTAACATTGCTATGTGCTGACTTAAGCGATCTGAAAATGAATGACTGTGGAAACGATGAAAAAATGTTAGGACTCCAGTTACCAGACACTGTACAGGTTTAGACCCGCTAACATTGCTATGTGCTGACTTAGGCGATCTGACATACAAGAACATTATGGAAACGACGTGAAACCATGTACAGCCCAGTTACCAGACACTGTGCAGGTGTAGCCCGCTAACATTGTATGTCTGACTTAGGCGATCGAAATAATGAAGATTGTGGAAACGACATGAAAACATGTACAGACTCAGTTACCAGACACTGTGACAGGTTTAGACCTGCTAACATTGCTATGTGCTGACTTAGGCGATCTGACACAATGAGATTATGGCAAACGACGTAAACATGTACAGACTCAGTTACAGACACTGTGCAGGTTAGCCTGCTAACATTGCTATGTGCTGACTTAGGCGATCTGACACAATGAAGAGTATGGAAACGACCTGAAAACATGTACAGACTCCAGTTACAAGACACTGTGCAGGTGTAGACCTGCTAACATTGCTATGTGCTGACTTAGGCGATCTGACATAATGAAGATTGGGAAACGACATGAAAACATGTACAGACTCCAGTTACCAGACACTTTTACAGGTTTAGAGCCGCAAAATTGTAATGTGCTGACTTAGGCGATCTGACACAATGAAGATTATGGAAACGATGTGAAACCATGTACAGCCTCCAGTTACCAGTCACTGTGCAGGTGTAGACCGCTAACATTGCTATGTGCTGACTTAGGCGATCTGAAATAATGAAGATTGTGGAAACGACATGAAAACATGTACAGACTCCAGTTACCAGACACTGTACAGGTTTAGACCTGCTAACATTGCTATGTGCTGACTTAGCGATCTGACACAATGAAGATTTGGAATGACCTGAAACCATGTATCAGCCTCAGTTACAGACACTGTGCAGGTGTAGCCCAGCTAACATTGCTATGTGATGACTTAGGCGATCTGACAAAAGAAGATTTGGAAACGACATGAAACATGTACAGCCTCCAGTTACCAGACACTGTACAGGTTAGCCCGCTAACATTGCTATGTGCTGATTTAGGCGATCTGACACAATGAAAATTATGGAAACGACTGAAACCATGTAAAACCCTACAGTTACCAGACACTGTGCAGGTGTAGACCGCACATTGCTATGTGCTGACTTAGGCGATCTGACGTAATGAAGATTGTGGAAACGACGTGAAAACATGTACATACTCCAGTTACCAGACACTGTGCAGGTGTAGACCTGCTAACATTGCTATATGCTGACTTAGGCGATCTGAAATAATGAAGATTGTGGAAACGATATGAAAACATGTACAGACTCCAGTTACCAGACACTGTACAGGTTTAGAGCCGCAAAATTGCTATGTGCTGACTTAGGCGATCTGACACAATGGGGATTATGGAAACGACGTGAAAACATGTACAGGCTCCAGTTACCAGACACTGTGCAGGTGTAGCCCCGCTAACATTGCTATGTGCTGACTTAGACAATCTGACACAATGAAGATTGTGGAAACGACGTGAAACCATGTCCAGACTCCAGTTACCAGATACTGTGCAGGTGCAGACCTGCTAACATAGCTATGTGCTGATTTAATCGATCTGACATAATGAATAATGTGGAAACGATGTGAAAAAATGTAAGGACTCCAGTTACCAGACACGGTGCAGGTGTAGCCCCCGCTAACATTGCTATGTGCTGACTTAGGCGATCTGATACAATGAAGATTATGGAGACGACCTGAAAACATTTACAGACTCCAGTTACCAGACACTGTGCAGGTTTAGACCTGCTAACATTGATATGTGCTGACTTAGGCGATCGACACAATTGAGATAGTGGAAACGACGTTAAAACATGTACAGACCTCAGTTACCAGACACTGTGCAGGTTTAGACCTGCTAACATTGATATGTGCTGACTTAGGCGATCAACACAATGGAGATAGTGGAAACGACGTTAAAACATGTACAGACCTCAGTTACCAGACACTGTGCAGGTTTAGACCTGCTAACATTGCTATGTGCTGACTTAGGCGATCTGACATAATGAAGAGTATGGAAACGACCTGAAAACATGTACAGACTCCAGTTACCAGACACTGTGCAGGTGTAGACCTGCTAACATTGCTATGTGCTGACTTAGGCGATCTGACATAATGAAGATAGTGGAAACTACATGAAAACATGTACAGACTCCAGTTACCAGACACTGTTCAGGTTTAGAGCCGCAAAATTGTAATGTGCTGAATTAGGCGATCTGACACAACGAAGATTATGGAAACGATGTGAAAACCATGTACAGCCTCCAGTTACAAGACACTGTGCAGGTGTAGACCTGCTAACATTGCTATGTGCTGACTTAGGCGATCTGAAATAATGAAGATTGTGGAAACGACATGAAAACATGTACAGACTCCAGTTACCAGACACTGTACAGGTTTAGACCTGCTAACATTGCTATGTGCTGACTTAGGCTATCTGACACAATGAAAATTGTGGAATCGACGTGAAACCATGTACAGCCTCCAGTTACCAGACACTGTGCAGGTGTAGCCCCGCTAACATTGCTATGTGCTGACTTAGGCGATCTGACATAAAGAACATTATGGAAACGACGTGAAACCATGTACAGCCTCCAGTTACCAGACACTGTGCAGGTGTAGCCCCGCTAACATTGCTATGTGCTGACTTAGGCGATCTGACACAATGGGGATTATGGAAACGACGTCAAAACATGTACAGGCTCCAGTTACCTGACACTGTACAGATGCAGACCTGCTAACACTGTTCTTGCCATTGTTTTTTAACTTTGACAAGGTCAGTTTCCCTGCCTGTGTGATGTATCAGTGCCTGCATGCTATTGGCCAGCTGTAGACACATGACACACTCGGTGATTGTTTTGTTGGTGTCCGAACAATGTATAAATGGTTTAATATGACTGGCTCAAAGTCAATATGGTATCATAGGGCTTGCATACATGTATATTATAAGCAGTAGGGAGGTCAGCTGAAAGGCTTAGTTTGGCAAAAGCTGATCTGAAAGGAATATCGTCTCGGCTAGCTTCTGCAGTTGACATCACATTCAGTATCTGTGATATCTTCGGATATTCCAGAGCTAATGGGATTTACAGCTGTGTAATTGACTCCGTGTGTGTTACCAGCAGTGTCATCGACATATTCCTCATCAGTCATATTATCTGCATCTACAGATTAGGTTCTTATGTGTTTACCAGAATTTCCAGGGCGTTCGGGAATGTTCGACATGAGGACTGTAGAAGTGTAATTAGTTCTTCAGCTGATATATCTGCATCGCCATCTGTACAAACAATGTCTTTTCCAGAAACAACTGTATTTCGAACCACTTCTGCTGAACCATTCCGACATTATAAATGTCGGTTCTTTGACAACATATTGGCCTACAGCTACAGTGCAAGGAGACATGTGAAGCATTGCTGTACAAAGAACCCTACCGAATTAGGGTATACGTGTTCGAAATATGGAGTGTACACTTCATGGATGAAGAGCTTCCTACAAGAAACATAGAGAAAGTACCTTCAGATCTATGGACATTATGTTCACCTTCCGGAATTTTATCAAACATAAATGTGTAATCGTCAATTCCCACAACTCGACAACCAATGTTTCAAGTTGTCAGTGTCGACTGCATTGGTTAAGTAATCGAATCCGCGGCATGTGAACAAGTGGTACACTGAGGTGGAAGAAAAGTTCGATTTTAAGGGAGTGGATTTTCGGTCTCCTTTACAGCAAATAGTCGTCTTTGAGACAACTACCCTGTTGTGTCTGTAAATGTGTACCCGCTGAATGCGAGGAGGAAACTTATGCCAAAACGTGTGACTAAGGATGAGAAAGCTCAACATATCGATTTTCTGATGGTAAAGGAACAAACTAAGAATATTTTGCATTATTGTTACATAAAACATTTTCAAGACTGCTCAACTCACAGATTATATCGCCTGGTTACAAAGTTCATATCTGCAAACAGTGTTTTAAGCACTATATTGATTACCGATTTAGATCAGGACTTGGTAAGGAGCAGTGCCTTGCAATACACAAAACAAAGAGTACATGAAAAATTTGTATTTTCTTCATGTTGTAAATTATTTAACAAATTTTGTGTAAAAAAATATGCTGTGTTTTATTTCTAAGTTGTATATTTAAATCATATTTTTAAAAAGGAAATATATATTGCATATTTAAAAAAAAATACTTAAAATTCTTACATACATGACTATAGTCCATTCCCAATTGGAAGCGACATTTGAAAATCAACCTTTGAAGAAACACTCTAGGCATAACATGTCTACTTGTTTTTTTTTCAAAAACCTGTATTCCACAAATATATAACACTGTGGTTAACTTTAGAGTACTGTATTATTGAATAAATAAAACTTCACCTTAATATATTCTATAACTTGTAATATTTATTTATTTTTAAATATTCATTAACAACAGCGAGAGCATCGACGTGTTGGCAATAACTAGTAAGAAATAGTTCACAGTTTAAATGCTATTTTTAACTAGTTTTTTAGAATACTATTTGTAAATTAAACAATTGCTATTGAAATATTGAAATATTTAGGAAGCCCCGATGGCAACATATATAATTTTTACAGTTTAAAATAACAGCGGATAATATCGTGAGTGGGTTGTAATGGTACGGTGTTGTTTTATAGAGCAAGAAAGCATCTGAATAACTGTCTGCTGGGCGAGGCTTGTCGTTCTCTCTCTCTCTCTCTCTCTCTCTCTCTCTCTCTCTCTCTCTCTCTCTCTCTCTCTCTTTCTTCGTCTCTTTCAAACTCGAGAAACTTCACTTCTCTAGTAAACAGAGAAATATGCATGCTTTCAATTCTAGCATATTTTATACTTATTACAACATACTAATGATTTTTGAATTTTTAATTTACAACTGAAAAGAGATTTAAATGTTTGAATACTTAATTTAATATATTTAGATGTGCTGGCGGGGCAGTTACCAAGTGAAGTTGGCAGACGTTATGAGCCATGTTATGGCGTGTTGCTTTTTGCCAAACGAACCGCAAATTATTCTTACTCCGAAAAATACTCCAAATTACCACATTGCATTTGTAGAAGATATGTTTTTTAAACCTACCTAGGCAAGTTACGATATTGTGACAAATCTGTGTTTCCACGGCAGTAATAAATATACCGTGACGTGTGTTTCGTTAATCATTGCGTCTGTGAAATGGCGCGCCTTTGTGCATCTTGGTTGATACGCTGGCCCCGTGTGTGTACGTGATTTCAAAAATTTGATTAGCACCATTTATACGTTTCGACTGTAAACTGTTTTTATGACGAAGTTAATTATTTACATCCACGTCTATTTATTTATCACAACATTCTACCTTTGTCCTAAGGGGTTTGAAACACAGTCGTGTAACGTAATTTGCCACAATCCCAGAAGAAAAATACTAAGCCCAGCCCGATAACTTTCAATAAATCTAATAAACAGTAATTAGCAGTACATAGAAATGCGAGAGGCATAAAAGTTATCGTATGCTTATTTGTGTGCATGTTCACTGCCATCTATTAAAGTTTGTATGACAAAAATAAGCAACACGAGTTGCGTGCTTGAATTCAATGTGCCTTTTTCACTGGTTGTTCCTTCGTTTTAATATTTATTCCAACTGAGGCCGTCCTTTTAGAGAAATGACACAACACATGTCAATAACAAGATGATAATTAGTACAGCCCTTTACCGCGCAGTCAAACAGTGTTAAACACAGTCGCGGCAAAATACTAATGTGCAATACATGTATTGAACTATGTTGTGGAAAACAAATATGTTAATGTAAAATAACCGTAAGCACTGTCGTCAATTCTGGCATTTTTGAAACGTCGTAAAGCTGACCTAAATAATGTTAGAGGCTTAAACTGTGAATATTCGCACGGAATGGTTTTTGGAATGTGATAGAATTCTTTGAAAAGCTGTAAACAGTAAACAACACAATTGACAGGTATAAAAGTAGAAGTAAAATTTCAATGTTTATTTTTATGTGTAGCGAAAGTAAACGAACATATGTACACACACAATGGAATGTAATAATTGATTTTGACAAATACTACATGGCAGTCACATGGCAATATTTATTTACATTTGGCAGAAGGATACGAAACGGGCCTGCAAGTAGATATTTAGCAGGGCTCCGAGAAAGTTGCTTCCAATGAGGAATGGACTATACAGTATGGTGGTTAGGTTAAGTGGATGTAGAGCAAAGATGAGAAATTAGTTCATACATGTAAATAAAATACTGAAGCTGGGTATTGTCATAGAATATGATATTTGAAACTTGTCGTCAGGTATTTGGGGCTTCAGATACACTCTAAGGTGCAATGACTCTTCTACAATGGATGCTTCATGATTATTATTGTAGTAACAGGCCAATTTACATTCAGCTGAAGAAATCTGTGCTGGTTCATACGTGATGAAATGTTCTAAAAAGTCAAACCTCTCTTGTAGCTCATTGTAACGTGCACTTCGCACTTGCAGTTCTGATCTTAGTGTATCCAGAATTACATTATATGTACCAACACGAAAATTATCTGACCTATTCTTAAAAGTTATTTCTCCAGCCCTAGTCTCATCAGGCCTCAGGGTGCGCATCCTTTTCCTTCCCTCATGAAATTTGTAAATTTCTATTCTGCTCAACGACTTCGCAAGGCATTCATAGTGGTCGAACCTTTCTGTTTCTCTCATATTTGTTACGAAGTCAGACATCGAATTGTACATTTTCACATCTTGCCCCAAATCTATGTATACTGAGTGCAGCTTGGCACTAACAGCATTAAACCTACAAAGGATTGCAGTCCAGAAGACTACCATATGCAGTTTCTAGTATATTTAATTTTTGTCTCAATGAAGATGCCTCAATCCATTTTGAGGTTTTTCTGAACTATCATTTTCTAAAGTCTGCAAGGTCTCAAATAGTCCACATCAATTACTCTCTAGTGCATAGCACGCATCATTTCGAGTAGACCAACGAGTCTTCGTCAGACTTTGTAGTGTCCGACCTCCTTCTCCTTTGCAGTTTCGAGCTAGGAGAGCCCAGCGGTATGTGGAAGATGAGAATACATGTACAGTTCTTGTAGCAGTCCAAAAAACGATACTGCTTGAGTGCAAGATTCCACAGCACATGAAACAACAAGATTATGATCAGAGTGTGAAATATCTGGAGTTGAATTGGCACTTATACCAAAGTATTTAGCTTATTTCACTTTCTTGACTATTTCATCCCTTACTTTTTTAGCCTTCAAAATAATCACTTATTCATAAATGGTCCAGGAAATATATGATGTCTGTCCCGAACCTCTGTCGCTATGTTTTCTTAGATGTTTAGCCATGAATTGATCAAACTCTACAAGAAACTCTAGCGACCCTAGAAAATTGCCATTGCTTTTACTGCCTACGTGTTCATCTGTACCACGAAATGGTAACCCTTTAATAGCCAAATACTTTACTGCTGCAATGATATGTTTCAAAACATATTTCCAGTAGTTGCATTCGTGCTCAATCTGTGCAAAGAGCCTGTTACCAATTCATGCTGTTGTATTTCCTCTCAGTTTAATTGTTGCAGTGCTTTTTTTTTTATGCTGAGGTGAATTCTCATGGTCTTGTACGCTTTTGGTAGCATTTTTCCAGTCATTAAACCCTGAAGTAAACACACAATTTTCCCCAACAAATAGCAAGCGAGTCGCACAAAAAACACATCCCTTTGATAGCGAGTATACTAGCCAATGCCTAACTTGTCCCTCGCCATTATGCAGTTTCCAAGAAAAAAATGCCTTGAAACATGCCTTTCTTTATCAGGGTACTTGCATTTTGAAGTACTGAAGTGTACATATAAGTTTTGTTCGATTCCATAAACAGCCACATAGTCTCGTAGCTCCTCATTAATTTCCCATTGGGCTGGATCTGTACTGGATGCGAAAACAAGCTTCTTAGGATTGCTAGTTGCATCTGGTTCCATCAGATTCGTACAGGTCCCTTCAACATGTATAAGTAGATGGATATTGCCACTTTTCAGTGAATTATTAGTATTTGATGTTGAAATTCACTGTTCTCGAGCAGAAAATAAATTTTCTGGGAATGACGAAACACATGCATCGGTAGCCTCTAAGTCATCACTACCAAAGGAAGGATGATTTATAGAAGCACTGCCGCTGTTGGTAGCATTATCACTTGCAGCCATGGCGTCTGCGACATCTTCTTCCTGTCGGTTATCACTGTTACATGCAAAATAAATCTTAGGGATCTGCTTTAAAAGAGCACCACTCCTTTCTTCTTTAACTTTTTATAATTTCTTTTATTGCGCACCACTGAGTCATGCTCCTTGGGTACTCATTTTGTTCACGATTCACAGGCAGCTAAATTCGCAACACATAAACACGCGGATGTACATGCACCTATTTTACACTTATAACTCGGACATGTTCATAGTTTGACCGAACATAAATAAACAACATTGGTACGAAACGCGAGTATGATGTGGTCTGGTGAGCCCGCGCCGCACCGCCTGCATCACATCAGCACAACTGGTGCCAACTATACCAGTTCAAAAACAGAGAACAATGGTATTGATTCATACTGCCCTTATCGCCGTGGTAAATCCTCTCACCGCGACGGCGATCAAGGTTCAAATTCCATCCGTCAACCCCACTGCGGCAAAAATGGGCGGGATGGGAGTTTTGTGAAATTAAATACAAAGGCTATTTTATCAAGCGAATTCCCGTGAGAACATGTATGTTGAAAATGGAAATAACATGTTTCAAATATGCGCTGTGTGATACTTATTATCTAGAAAGTATCGAGTAAGCGAAAATTATCAACACAGCGCGTTCGCACCTGTGTGTTTCATTTACGGTGATAACGAAGTAACACAGCTTTCTTCAGCATCAATGATAACAATTTAAGGCAGACATGTCTTTCTCCATACCGCCCCTTGGAAAAGTGCCGCTCTAGGCCCGAGCCTAATCGGCTTAATGGGAAATCCGGCACTGGCGACACTTGCGCCCTTTGCGGCCAATACCAGAACTAATATGGCGATGGATCACATTCAACTGATGTTGGAGACAAATGAGAAACGAAAAATAAAACAAGATGGCAGTCGAACGAAGGTGAGACAAATAACAGTCTAATGAGAGAGGAAGACAGACAAAGGAAGGAAGAAAAGAAGAAAGAGAGAAATGAAAGGGAGAATGAAAGAAAGAATGCAAGAGAGAAAAAACGGGAGTACTCAAAGAAAACCCTCGGAATGCAAGAGCATGCAAAACAGCATGAGAAAAATAACATTAAATGATAGAGCATGAAAAATAATATACTGGCTACCAAAATGGTGGCATACTGGCTACAAAGATAGCGACATTTTGACTACAAGGATGTTGGTCTACTGGCTACAAGGTTGTTGGTCTACTGGCTACCAACAGGGCGGAATCCAAGATGACGGACGCATGATCTGATTGACAGAACGGGAAGTCGGTAATCCAATACGGCAGCCTAGCCACCGAGCCACAGCCGGAAGACGGAATGTGCCCGAACATAACAAACCTGTCTACTTCTACGGTATATTAATTGGTGTATCTCTTATGGTTTTGTCAGCGTAAGCCATGTAGGCGCCCGAAAAGTGGCTTTTCCCATTTGATTAGAAAACATCGACATTTCTATACTATATTTACATAAAATATTAATGTTTTTTATAGTTAAGCTTCCTCAAGAAATTTTATAAATGATGGTCTAAAACGCATCAAAATCCATAAATTTATTTAGAAGCCTAAGCCTAATACACAGACACACGCGGCCAGACGACATTGTTTTATACTATGTATAGATGTAAACAGTTATTAAAACTGAACGATATGAAAACGTATCATTGACGTACCTTTTATACTTCCTTCTGAATATGATTATGAATTGCGGCTTAGTTGGAGAATTTAATTATCTGCAGGCCATAAAAAAGTGCAAGGAAACACAATATCTTATAAACGGTATTTTCCATTTTTTGACATCTTATTTTTCACACAGTAAAATTTTCAGCCTAACGAAACCGATACAGTATTCCTTAAATAGCCCACGTACAAGATACGGAATCACATTATACAACCACCTGCTTTGATTGCCTAAGAAACATGCACAAAAGCTTTCAGAGTAAAAAGCAATAAATAAGTTAGCGAAAAACCGCAACCTCGCCGTTGCAATGTACTAAACAGCGATATTTTCAAATAATACAGCAGCGTGAGTTGAAAAATTTGGGAATATGTGTAAATATTTGAAAATATAGACGAATCTGGTTCGTTCTACTGCATTACATGCACGCAGCACGCAGAATTTTGTCGTAATCTGTTTAGTTGTCTGAGAGTTTTGGTTGATAATGTTTGTCAAAACAGCAGAAAACATATAGTATCTTGAAAAATGCATTATTTTCTTGGCTTATATTGTAATATAACTTTGTACGATATTGTTTGAATGATATCAAAGGTATAATAGATAAAATAATTACATTTCTTTGTTGATAAGTTTGAGTCATTTAGTGAGTAATATTTGCTTACTAGTGAATATTTGAGGTACCTCAAGCAAGATGGAGAGACATCGTACATGTAACAGTAAGTTCTTGTGATTCTTCGCCACTAACGCCAGTTACATGTAACGGTTATCTTTTATCCTGCGTGTCTTTCTATCGCCAAGGGAAGATTATTTAACCAGCTACTAAACTACTCAATGACATTGATAGAAAAACTGAGCTTACAAAACTCCAAAAATGCTTAGCTTGATTGCGTTAAAGATTTTACTAACGCAAAACACACGTAAAATTTTTATTAAATAATTTAAAAAGCCGAAAAAATTTCATTATTAATTGTGGCTTCCCTGCATAGCTTTATTACAGCATATCAGGATGTCGTGGTAGGTATTACGATACATCCTATTGATAGTTCTTGTACAGAGACCAGAAATGCGCCCATGTTCCTATTCTGGAAATACTTTGATGCTGCTCCCCATTTGATTTAGTATAGTGTGAAAACTTTCACGTGCTCATTAACAAATGCATATATTTAATATATATTTTTAAACATTACAGAAAAACGTTTTAGCAACGTTATAAGTCAATTTCATATGACATTTGAAAGAAGCACTTGCACGTGTGTGAGATATACTTTGTAATGGGGCGGGGATAATCATCAATGTTAGTCAAGTCGGCCAGTGAAGTCATGAAAATATCGTGTAGAGTTTCAAACTCGGAAACAGTGTTGTTTAAAACCACGCTATTCTCGACTGTGCTGTATCTATAACTGCGCTCCGCAAGCGACACACATTCACTTCACACAATTATCTCTTTCCTTAAGTGGCGAGACGAACGAGTTAGTAAGAAACCTTGTCTGCATTTATAAAATGTTTAAAGTAGGTTGGTATTTTTCAGTACCAATGGTAATACTCTTCTGTACTGGCCGAAATGGTAAGAGAGTTTCTGTATCATTACAAAAAAAAATTCCCAGTTCTTTATACGGGATTGTTCGAGTTATGCTGGAGTGGTGTTACTGGAGCTGTTCCCAGGTCGCATTGCTGGATCTCAAAATGTGTTTGAAATAACGGGTTTTTTAAGAAATTTTTCAAACTGTCCTGAATAAGTTTTAAGAACATTATCTGTTACGCTGGCGTGAAGGGGAATTGAATGACATCGTCGCCTGAACACGCCCTCTCACATTAATAGAAACTAGGATAGAGCTTGCTGCAATCGTGACATTCCTACAGTAAACGGGAACCATAACTACCAACTGGAGAATGAGTGCAGACTGTACCATGCAACGCCGATATTAGAACAATACTGAGTGGCAGCCGAGATGAATACTTCTCGAGCTGTGGTGGCCATCGTAACCGCCATATACAACAGTCTCAGCTACTATGAGAGATAGGACAAAGACAGTTATATAATATGGTCCTAACTAGGTAGCTAGTTAGGACCATTCACTCAATGTATTCTGTATTGTAATGTTCTGTTATTACAATAATAACCCGGCTTCATTCTAGACAATCTTGCAGTCAATCAACCCTCAGTGCTCTACCATCTCATAGCTGCCATGAATCGCAACCACTTACCCCTAGTCCTTATTCTACACTTATGGCCAAAAGGCGTCTTGTTACAATACGTACCCCGCATGAGGAAGGGATGGTTTATTCAATGTATCACTCATGCTATAAATATTATTCTGGGGCTTTACAACGTCATGAAAGTCGGCTTTTTCAGACTTCTATATCCTAAAATAAACTATCCAGGCACGAGGTTAATTGCGATAGGAGACTGTTGTGAACCTTGCTACATATATTTCACCTATTAAATGATAGCGTCGAGGTTTAAAGTCCGACAAATAAATGGAACGCGACTAAAACGCTGTACGCCAGTTGAAAGACATAGTTGTGATTGGGTACTTGATGTACGTCGTAGATACGCACAAATCACATCCCCGCTTGTAAGACGCGATGGCAACATAACTTTATCTCAGCAGTTCAGTTGTGTGGCGACTGAGCTCAGTTACATTCACTATACTATATAATGTTCACAATTAAATGAGAGCTTTTGAAATCAACCTTTGAGACAGTTCACTACCCGTAGTTGCATGTTTTTTAACTGGCACCCTGACAGTACAGCCCCAGTAAAGTTGACACCGACGAAGGTTAGAAGTTACATGTTGTAAAGTTGAAATAAAATTGTTGGGTAAATATGTGTGAAATTTGGAATGATTTATTTTCTCTCTGTAAGACTTAGGATATTTATAAAAATTATGATTTCATGATAAATTTTAGAGCTTAATTTGAACGGCACGTAAACAAATTGATAGGGCCCATTATAATGTTAATTTTACATACCTATGGCGGAGGGATACACAATGTGCATACAAGCATACCTCAAGAAGCGCTTTCAAAAGTGCTCAGATTACCGTGAAAAGCGTATAGTAACTGACTGTTTAATTTGGCTGCAATCAAAGACCAGTGTAACATTTACTGGTAAACTGTACATGACTGATATTTTCATGGGTAGTTGTTAGCTTGGTTCGGTAATTAACACGGTATAAATTCTGCTTCCATTTTATCTGGCAACATGACATAAACTGGTTTTCGGTTAAAACTGACAAATAAGAATTGTAATTTTAAGTGTGGGGTCATAAAACAGGTTAGAAGAATTATGTTAATAATATTTTTCATAAATTCTCGTTGGTGTTTATCCTAAATTTATATCAATTCATGATGATATACCTACACAAACATGCTAGATTACGCGAGTCTTTCTGTTGATATCGCAAATAATATTACGATTCTTATTACGCCTATATCGAGACTGTGCCATGCATTAGCAAAACCTACGAAGCACATTTTAATTACGTTTATTTGTACACAATATTCAGTTTTTTATTATAAAGTATACTTTTTTTTTGGTGAATCCGCTTAGTTCTTAAAAAATAATAAAGGGGGGCACTGTCTACAGTCAGATGCCAAGTAAATAACATTTGAAAATATCTTATAAGATGCAGAATAAATAAACAAGAAAAAACAGTCTTTCGCTAAAAATTATTTCTCAGATTGAGTAGTACCGTACAGGTATAATGACACACCAGTCGTCTAAATCTTGGAATATGTGGTTGGAAGAAACGTACAGGTATAATGACACACCAGTCGTCTAAATCTTGGAATATGTGGTTGGAAGAAACGTACAGATATAATGGCACACCAGTCGTCTAAATCTTGGAATATGTGGTTGGAAGAAACGTACAGGTATAATGACACACCAGTCGTCTAAATAATGGAATATGTGGTTGGAAGAAACGTACAGGTATAATGACACACCAGTCGTCTAAATCTTGGAATATGTGGTTGGAAGAAACGTACAGGTATAATGACACACCAGTCGTCTAAATCTTGGAATATGTGGTTGGAAGCGAATCTAGTTCCGTCTAGTCGAGTTCCATTCGCTTTTTCCAAGGATTAAATTAAGCACCAGTTCATATTGTTTTTCAACCACGAATAATTTTTTTAATGACTCTTCACCTTCAACTCTCGACACTCGACTCTTGACTCCCGACTCTCCTCGACTATAGACGCACGTTTCTCGTCGACTCTCTAGTCTCTTCGACTCTCGAATTTTCACTCTCGAATTTCTACTACTCTCGAAGCTCGACTCTCGAATCTCCTAGAACAAAACTCTACCTAAAAACACAACTTAAAAGGCTGACGCACTCATGGCTCAGTCGGAGATAGAACTGGGAGCGCCCCACAGCAATAGCCAGTAAGTTCAGCTTCAGACGAAAGGCATCGTGGCTGAACGAAGTCTTTGAGCACGTGCATATGGATATATCAAGCTGCCCAATGTTAGCGTGGGGCCGCGGTGGCGCGGTATTTAGAGCCTTTGTTTCACAAGGAATATCGAGTTCGATTGCCAGATATTTGCACGAGGGAATCGTGCCTGACGATGCCACTAGTCAGGATTACGGCGCTGCTGCAAACTCACCTCTCTTCACTATCATCAAATCTCAATACAACTTTGTTAAGAGACGCACCAACCTCTCCACTCCGATTGTTCCATTTCCATTACGTCCATACACGTTGTTATTTGGTAGCCGGCATCGCATCGAATACGGATTACGATTTTTGAGCTTGGCGTCATTTGTACGGCAGGATAATGTGTCTCTCTTACGTCTGGAATGTTCGCAATTTTTCACTGAAATTCAAATTTATGGTTTACTCTACGTTTTTGATTTTGACATTTTCAATGTTTACTATTTGTCGTGTCTGTTTATTCTATGATTATTGCAATTATGACTACTCTTGCTAGTAGCTAACACCATGATATTACGCATTTTAAAGAAAGTTTAGAAAATATTACCCAAGCGTTGTCCGTCAGTAGGCAAACGCTACTTTCCGCCGAGGGACCTTGATAAGTGTACAAGGGCGAATCAGAATGTAACTAAGACAGACGACCAATCGATGAGCGCATGAGATGGCGGGTGCCTCACGAAGGTGGCTCGTGCATTGCTCCCGCGCCTGTATAAACTGCGTGTGATTCTGTTCAGGTCACAGCTCCTATACGCGTCTTCCACTTATGATTATGCTAACAGCCAGCCAGCAGACCACATGGCACAGGTCAGCTGTGACGCACTCTACAATCTCTCCAGCCACGCAGTGGAGCGACACGCAACTGTCTACTGTAGTGTTTTCAACTGTAGGTACTCGTAGCACCAGGTAGTTGATCGTGCCTGCTGCACTCACTACCCAAGCAACCTGACAGGTGCACTCACTACCCTAGCAAACTGACTGCTGCACTCACTACCCTAGCAAACCTGAATACTGCACTCACCATCCTAGCAACCTACCTGATGCACTCACTACCCTAGCAACATGCCTGCTGCACTCACTACCCTAGCAACCTGACTTCTTGAACTCACTACCCTAGCAACCTGCCTACTGCACTCACTACCCTAGCAACCTGCCTGCTGCACTCACTACCCTAGCAACCTCACTACAGCACTCAACACCCTAGCTACATGCCTGCTGCAATCACTATCCTAGCAACCTGCCTGCTGCACTCACTACCCTAGCAACCTGCCTGCTGCACTCACTTCCTTAGCAAACTGACTACTGCACTCACTACCCTAGCAATGTGCCTGCTGCACTCACTACCCTAGCAACCTGCCTGCTGCACTCATTGCCCTAGCAACCTGACTACTGCACCCACTACCCTAGATACCTGCCTGCTGCACTCACTAGCATAGAAACCTGCCTTCTGCACTCACTGCCCTTGAAAACTGACTAATGCACTCACTTACATAGCAACCTGCCTATTGCACTCACTGCCCTAGCATCCTGACTAATACACTCACTGCCCTAGCAACCTGCCTGCTGCACTCATTACCCTAGCAACTTTCTTGCTGCACTAACTACCGTAGCAGCCTGACTACTGCACTCACTACCCTAGCACCCTACCTGTTGCACTCACTACCCTAGCAACCTGACTAATGCACTATCTACCGTAGCAACTTGAGTAATGCACTAACTGCCCTAGCAACCTGATTAATGCACTCACTACCCTAGCAACCCGCCTGCTGCACTCACTACTCTAGCAACCTAACTAATGCACTCACTACCCTAGCAACCTGAATAATGGACTCACTACCCTAGCTACCTGACTTCTTGAACTAACTACCCTTGCAACCTGCCTGCTGCAATCACTACCCTAGTAACATGACTAATGCACAAATTGCCCTAGCAAACTACCTGCTGCACTCACTTCCCTAGCAACCTGACTACTGCACTCACTACCGAAGCAACCTCCCTGCTGCACTCACAATCCTAGCAACCGGACTACTGCACTCACTACCCTAACAACCTGCCTGTTGCACTCACTACCCTAGCAACCTGCCTGCTGCACTCGCTGCCCTAGCAACCTGACTACTTCACTCACTACCGTAGCAACTTGCCCCCTGCAATCACTAACCTAGCCACCGGCCTGCTGCACTCGCAACCCAACAACCTGCCTGCTGCACTCACTACCCTAGCAACCTGACTAATGCACTCACTACTCTAGCAACGTGCCTTTTGCACTCACTACCCTAGCAACCTGACTACTGCACTCACTAAACTAGCAACCTGACTAATGAACTCACTGCCCTAGCAACCTGACTAATGCACTCAATACCCTAGCGACCAGCCTGCAGCACTCACTTCTCAAGCAACCTGACTAATGCACTCACTACCCTACCAACCTGCCTGCTGCACTCACTACCATAGCAACATGCCTGCTGCACTCACTACCCTAGCAACCTCACTACTGCACTCAATACCCTAGCAACCTTCCTGCTGCACTCGCTACCCTAGCAACCTACCTGCTGCACTCACTTCCCTAGCAACCTGACTACTGCACTCACTACAATAGCGACTAGCCTGCTGCACTCATTGCCCTAGCAACCTCTCTTCTGCACTCACTACCCTAGCAACATGACTAATGCATTCACTACCCTAACAACCTCACTACTGCACTCACTTCCATAGCAACATGCCTGCTGCACTCACTGTCCTAGCAACCTGACTACTGCACTCACAACCCAAGCAACCTGACTGCTGCACTAACTACCCTAGCTAACTGACTACTGCACTCACTACCCTAGCAACCTGCCAGCTGCACTCACTACCCTAGCAACCTGACTTCTGCAATCACTACCCTAGCAACCTGCCTGCTGCACTCACTACCCTAGCACCCTGCCTGCTGCACTCACTACCCTAGCACCCTGACAACTGCTCTCACTACCCTAGCAACTTGCCTGCTGCACTCACTACCTTAGCAACCTGATTACTGCACTCACTACCCTAGCAACCTGCCTTCTGCACCCACTGTCCTAGCAACCTGACAACTGCTCTCACTACCCTAGCAACCTGCCTGCATAACTCACTGCCCTAGCAACCTGACTAATGCACTCACTACCCTAACAAACTTACTACTGCACTCACTAGCCAAGCAAACTTGCTTGCTGCACCTACAACCCTAGCTAACTGACTTCTTGAAGTCACTACCCTAGCAACCTACCTGCTGCACTCACTACCTTAGCAACCTGACTAATGCACTCACTTCCTTAGCAAACTGACTAATGCACTCACTACCCTAGCAATGTGCCTGCTACACTCACTACCCTAGCAACCTGCCTGCTGCACTCATTGCCCTAGCCACCTGACTACTGCACCCACTACTATGGGAACACGCTTCCTGCACTCACTACCCTAGCAACGTGACTAATGCACTCACTACCCTAGTAACCTGCATGCTGCACTCTCTACCCTAGGAAAATGCATTCTGCACTCACTACCTTAGCAACCTGCCAGCCGCACTCACTACCCAAGATACATGCCTGCTGCACTCAGTACCCTAGCAAACTCACTACTGCACGCACAACCATTGTAACATGCCTGCTGCTCTCACTATCAAAGCAACCTCACTACTGCACTCACTACCCTAGCAAAATGCCTGTTGCACTCACTACCCTAGCAACCTGCCAGCTGCTCTCACTACCCAAGCAACCTGCCTGCTGCAATCACTACCCTAGCAAAATGCCTTCTGCACTCACTACCATAGCAACCAGCCTGCTGAACTCTCTTCCCTAGCAACCTGACGACTGCACTCATTACCCTAGCAACTTGACTACTGCACTCACAACCGTAGTAACCTGCCTGATGCACTCACTACCCTAGCAACATGCCTTCTGCACTCACTACCCTAGCAACCTGCCTTCTTGAACTCACTACCCTAGCAACCTGACTACTGCTCTCACTACCCTAACAACCTTACTACTGCACTCACTACCTTAGCAACCTTGCCTGCTGCACTCACAACCCTTGCTACCTGACTTCTTGAAGTCACTAAATTAGCAACCTACCTGCTGCACTCACTACCCTAGCAACCTGACTAATGCACACATTGCCCTAGCAACCTGCCTGCAGCACTCACAACCCTAGCTTCCTGACTACTGCACTCACTACAATAGCGACTAGCTTGCTGCACTCATTGCCCTTGCAACCTCTCTTCTGCACTCACTACCCTAGCCACCTGACTAATGCATTCACTACATTAACAACCTCACTACTGCACTCACTACCATTAGCAACATGCCTGCTGGACTCACTATCATAGCAACATGCCTGCTGCACTCACTACCCTAGCAACCTCACTACTGCTCTCAATACCTTAGCAACCTGCCTGCTGCACTCACTGACCTAGCAACCTGACTACTGCACCCACTACCCGAGATACCTGCCTGCAGCACTCACTTCCATAGAAACCTGCCTTCTGCACTCACTACCCTAGCAACATGACTAATGCAATCACTTACATAGCAACACACTGCCATATGCACTCACTGCCCTACAACTTGAATATAATGCCACTCACTGCCCTAGCAAACCTGCCTGCTGCACTCATACCCTAGCAACTTCTTCTGCACTAACTACGTAGCAGCCTGACTACTGCACTCACTACCCTAGCAACCTGACTCACTGCACCCACTACCCTAGCAACCTGCTATGCACTCACTAAATAGCAACCAGACCTGCTGCGACTCACTACCCTAGCAACCTGCCTTCTGCACTCACTACCCATAGCAACCCGCCCTGCTGCACTAACTGCCCTAGCAACCTGATTACTGCACTCACTTACCCTAGCACCTGACTGCTGAATCACTACCCTAGCAACCTGACTACTGCACTACTACCTTAGCAAACCTGACTACTGCAACTTACTACCTTAGCAACCTGGACTAATGCACTACTCACTACCCTAGAAACCTGACTAATGCACTCACTACCCTAGCAACCTTCCTGCTACACTCTCACTACTACCTAGCAACCTGACTTCTTGAACTCCATACTCTAGCGTCCTGCCTGCTGCACACACTACCCTAGCAACCATGACTAATGCACACACATTGCCCTAGCAACCTAACTGCAACATCTCTCTCCCTAGCAACATGACTACTATACTCACTACCGATGCCAATATGCCTGCTACACTCACTACCTAGCAACCTGAGTACTGCACTCACTACCCTAGCAACCTCACTACTGCTCTGACTACCATAGCAACATGCCTGCTGCACTTTTTACCTAGCAACCTCACTACTGCAATCACTACCCTAGAAACATCCCTGCTGCATCACAACCCTAGCAACCTGCCAGCTGCACTCACTACCTAGCAACCTGCCTGCTGCAATTTACCACAGTAGCAACCTGCCTACTGCACTCACTGCCATAGCAACGAGCCAGCTGCACTCACTGTCCTAGTAAACCTGACTACTGCACTCACTACCCTAGCAACATGAATATCTGCACTCACCACCCTAGCAACCTGCCAGATGCACTCACTACCCTAGCAACATGCCCGCTGCACTCACTACCCTAGCAACCTGACTTCTTGAACTCACTACCCTAGCAACCTGCCTGCTGCACTCATTACCCTGGCAAACCTGTCTGCTGCACTCACTGCCCTGCAATCTGCCTCTTGCACTCACTACCCTAGCAACCTGACTAATGCACTCACTACCCTAGCAAACGGTCTGCTGCACTCACTACCCTAGAACCTGACTAATGCACTGACTGCCATAGCAACCTGTCTAATGCACTTACTGCCCTAGCAACCTGCCTGCTGCACTCACTACCCTAGCAACCTGCCTGCTTCACTCACTGCCCTTGCAACCTTACTACTGCACTCACTATCCTAGCAACCTGCCTGCTGCACTCACTGCCATAGCAACCTGACTAATGCACTCTCTACCCTAGCAACCTGAATAATGCACTCACTGCCCTAGCATCCTGACTAATGCACTCACTACCCTAGAAACCTGCCTGCTGCACTCACTGCCCTAGCACGTGACTTCTGAACTCACTACATTAGCAACCTGCCTGCTGCACCCACTTCCCTAGCAACCTGCCTGCTGTACTCACTACCCTAGCAACCTGACTAATGCACTGACTGCCCTAGGAACCTGACTAATGCACTCACTACTCTAGCAACATGCCTGTTGCACTCACTACCCTAGCAACCTGAGTTCTTGAACTCACTACCCTAGCAACCTGCCTGCTACACTCACTACCCTTGCAACCTGCCTGCTGCACTCACTACCTTAGCAACCTGACTACTGCACCCACTTCACTAGATACCTGCCTGTCGCACTCACTACCCTAGCAACCTACCTTCTGCACTCACTACCCTAGCAACCTGACAAATGCACTCACTACCCTAGCAACATGTCTGCTTCACTCACTGCCCTAGCAACCTGACTACTGCACTCACTGCCCTAGCAACCGGCCTGCTGCATTCACTACAATAGCAACTTTCCTGCTGCACTAACTACCGTAGCAGCCTGACTACTGCACTCACTACCCTAGCAACCTGCCTGCTGAACTCACTGCCCTAACAACCTGCCTGCGGCACTCACTGCCATAGCAACCTGACTACTGCACTAACTACCCTAGCCACCCGCCTGCAGCACTCACTACCCTAGCAACCTGACTAATGCACTGATTGCCATAGCAACCTGACTAATGCACACACTGCCCGAGCAACCTGCCTGTTGCACTCACTACCCTAGCAACCTGTCTGCTTCACTCACTGCCCTAGCAACCTGATTACTGCACTCACTACCCTGGGTAACCTGCCTGCTGCACTCACTACGCAAACAACCTCACTACTGCACTCACTACCCTAGCAAAATGCCTGGTGCACTCACTACCCTGGCTACCTGTCTGCTGCACTCACTGCCCTAGCAATCTGCCTGATGCACACACTACCCTAGCAACCTTACTAATTCAATCACTGCCCTAGCAACCTGCCTGCTGCACTCACAACCCTAGCAAACGGGATAATGCAATCACTACCCTAGCAACCAGACTGTTTTACTCACTACCCTAGCAAACCTGCAAGCTGCATTCACTACTCTAGTAACCTGCCTGCTGCACTCATTACCCTAGCAACCACACTACTGCACTCGCCACCCAAGCCACCTGCCTGCTGCACCCAATATCCAAGCAACCTACCTGCTACACTCACTACCCTAGCAACCTGCCTGTTGAACTCACTACCTTAGCAACCTGACTACTGCACCCACTACCCTAGATACCTGCCTGCCGCACTCACTACCCTAGCAACATACCTTCTGCACTCACTACCCTAGCAACCTGACTAATGCACTCATTACCATAGCAACCTGCATTATGCACTCACTGCCCTAGCAACCTGACAACTGCACTCACTGCCCTAGCAACCTGCCTGCTGCATTCAACACCCTAGCAATTTCCTGCTGCACTAACTACCGTAGCAGCCTGACTACTGAACTCACTACCTTAGCAACCTGCCTGCTGCACTCACTACCCTAGCAACCTGACAATTGGACTCACTACCCTAACAACCTGTATGCTGCACTCACTACACTAGCAACCTGCCTGCTGCACTAACTGCCCTAGGAACCTGATTACTGCATTCACTACCCTGGGCAACCTGCCTGCTGCACTCACTACCCTAGCAACCTGACTAATGCACTCTCTACCCTAGCAACCTGAATAATGCACTCACTGCCCTACAACCTGACTACTGCACTCACTGCTCTAGCAACCTGCCTGCTGAACTCACTGTCCTAACAACCTGCCTGCGGCACTCACTGCCATAGCAACCTGACTACTGCACTAACTACCCTAGCCACCCGCCAGCAGCACTCACTACCCTAGCAACCTGACTAATGCACTGATTGCCATAGCAACCTGACTAATGCACACACTGCCCTACCAACCTGCCTGTTGCAATAACTTCCCTAGCAACCTCCCTGCTGCACTAACTGCCCTAGATTACTTATTACTTCCGACTACCCTAGCAACCTGCCCGCTGCAATCACTAACCTAGCAACCTCACTATTGCAATCACTACCCTATCAACCTGCCTGCGGCACTCACTGCCATAGCAACCTGACTACTGCACTAACTACCCTAGCAACCCGCCTGCAGCACTCACTACCCTAGCAACCTGAGTAATGCACTGACTGCCATAGCAACACGGTTAATGCACTCACTGCCCTAGCAACCTGCCTGCTGCACTCACTACCCTAGCAACCTGCCTGCTGCACCCACTTCCCTAGCAACCTGACTAATGCACTCACTACCCTAGCAACCGGCCTGCTGCACTCATTGCCCTTGCAACCTGACTTCTGCAATTACTACCCTTGCAACCTGCCAGCTAAACTCACTGCCCTAGTAACCTGACTAATGCACTCTTTGCCTTACAACCTGACTACTACAATCACTGCCCTAGCAACCTGCCTGCTGAACTCACTGCCCTAACAACCTGCCTGCGGCACTCACTGCCATAGCAACCTGACTACTATACTTACTACCTTAGCAACCTGACTAATGCAATCACTGCCCTAGAAACCTGACTAATGCACTGATTGCCATAGCAACCTGACTAATGCACACACTGCCCGAGCAACCTGCCTGTTGCACTCACTACTCTAGCAACCTGACTACTGCACGCACTACCATAGCAACATGCCTGCTGAATTCACTACGCAAACAACCTCACTACTGCACTCACTACCCTAGCAAAATGCCTGGTGCACTCACTACCCTGGCTACCTGTCTGCTGCACTCACTGCCCTAGCAATCTGCCTGATGCACACACTACCCTAGCAACCTTACTAATTCAATCACTGCCCTAGCAACCTGGCTGCTGCACTCACAACCCTAGCAAACGGGATAATGCACTCACTACCCTAGCAACCAGACTGTTTTACTCACTACCCTAGCAAACCTGCAAGCTGCATTCACTACTCTAGTAACCTGCCTGCTGCACTCATTACCCTAGCAACCTCACTACTGCACTCGCCACCCAAGCAACCTGCCTGCTGCACCCAATATCCAAGCAACCTACCTGCTACACTCACTACCCTAGCAACCTGCCTGTTGAACTCACTACCTTAGCAACCTGACTACTGCACCCACTACCCTAGATACCTGCCTGCCGCACTCACTACCCTAGCAACCTACCTTCTGCACTCACTACCCTAGCAACCTGACTAATGCACTCTCTACCCTAGCAACCTGAATAATGCACTCACTTCCCTAGCATCCTGACTAATGCACTCACTACACTAGCATCCTGCCTGCTGCACTCACTACTCTAGCAACCTGACTAATGCACTCACAACCATAGCTACCTGCCTGCTTCACTCACTAACCTAGCTACCTGACTTTTTGAACTAACTACCCTTGCAACCTGCCTGCTGCACTCACTACCCTAGCAACCCCACTTATGCACAAATTGCCCTAGCAACTTTGAGCTACACTCACTTCCCTAGCAATCTGACTACTGCACTCACTACCGAAGCAACCTGCCTGCTGCACTCACTACCCTAGCAACCGGACTACTGAACTCACAACCCTACCAACCTGACTGTTGCAATAACTTCCCTAGCAACCTCCCTGTTGCACTAACTGCCCTAGATTACTTATTACTTCTGACTACCCTAGCAAACTGCCCGCTGCAATCACTAACCTAGCAACCTCACTATTGCAATCACTACATTATCAACCTGCCTGCTGCACTCACAGCGCTAGCAACCTGACTAATGCACTCACTACTCTAGCAACCTGCCTTTGCACTCACTACCCTAGCAACCTGACTACTATACTTACTACCTTAGCAACCTGACTAATGCAATCACTGCCCTAGAAACCTGACTAATGCACTCACTACCCTAGCAACCTTACTGCTGCACTCACTACTCTAGCAACCTGACTTCTTGAACTCACTACTCTAGCATCCTACCTGCTGCACACTTTACCCTAGCAACCAGACTAATGCACACATTGCCCTAGCATCCTACCTGCTGCACTCTCTTCCCTAGCAACCTGACTACTGTACTCACTACCGATGCAACATGCCTGCTACACTCACTACCCTAGCAACCTCACTACTGCAATCACTACCCTAGAAATATCCCTGCTGCACTCACAACCCTAGCAACCTGCCAGCTGCGCTCACTACCCTAGCAACCTGCCTGCGGCAATTTACCACCGTAGCAACCTGCCTACTGCACTCACTACCCTAGCAACATGGTTGCTGCACTCACTAACCTAACAACCTGACTTCTTGAACTCACTACCCTTGCAACCTGCCTGCTGCACTCACTACCCTGACAACCTGTCTGCTGCACTCACTGCCCTAGCAATCTGCCTCCTGCACTCACTACCCTAGCAACCTGACTAATGCACTCACTGCCCTACAACCTGACTACTGCACTCACTGCTCTAGCAACCTGCCTGCTGAACTCACAGCCCTAACAACCTACCTGCGGCACTCACTGCCATAGCAACCTGACTACTGCAATAACTACCCTAGCAACCAGCCTGCAGCACTCACTACCCTAGCAACCTGACTAATGCACTGACTGCCATAGCAACCCGGCTAATGCATTCACTACCCTAGCAACCTGCTTGCTGCACTCACTACCCTAGCAACCTGCCTGCTGCACTCACTGCCCTAGCAACGTGACTAATGCAATCACTACCCCAGCAACCTGCCTTCTGCACTCACTATACTAGCAACCTGCCTGCTGCACTCACTGCCCTAGCAACGTGACTTCTGAACACACTACCCTAGCAACCTGCCTGCTGCACCCACTTCCCTAGCAACCTGCCTGCTGCACTCACTGCCCTAGCAAACCGACTAATGCACTGACTGCCCTAGGAACCTGACTAATGCACTCACTGCCCTAGCAACCTGCCTGCTGAACTCATTACCTTAGCAACCTGCCTGCTGCACTCACTGCCCTAGCAACCTGACTACTGCACTCACTGCCCTAGCAACCTGATTACTGCACTCACTACCCTAGCAACCTGCCTGCTGCACTCACTGCTCTAGCAACCTGACTACTGCACTCACTACCATAGCAACCTGCCTGCTGCACTCACTGCCCTAGCAACCTGATTACTGCACTCACAACACTAGCAACCTGCCTGATGCGCTTACTACCATAGCAACATGCCTGCTGCACTCACTACACTAAGAACCTGACTTCTTGAACACACTACCCTAGCATCCTGCCTGCTTCAATCACTACCCTGGCAACCTTTCTGCTGCACTCACTACCCTAGAAACCTGACTGTTTTACTCACTACCCTAGCAAACCTGCAAGCTGCATTCACTACCCTAGTAAGCTGCCTGCTACACTCACTACCCTAGCAACCTCCCAACTGTACTCGCCACCCTAGCAACCTGCCTGCTGCACCCACTATCCAAGCAACCTGCCTACTACACTCACTACCCTAGCAACCTGCCTGCTGCACTCACTACCTTAGCAACCTGACTACTGCACTTACTACCCTAGCAATGTGCCTGCTGCGCTCACAACCCTAGCAACCTGCCTGCTGCACTTAGTGCCCTAGCAACCTGACTACTGCACCCACTACCCTAGATACCTGCCTGCTGCACTCACTACCCTAGCAACCTGCCTTCTGCACTAAATACCCTAGCAACCTGACTAATGTACTCATTACCATAGCAACCTGCCTGCTGCACAAACTACCGTAGCAGCCTGACTACTGCTCTCACTACCCTAGAAACCTGCCTGCTGCACTCACTACCCTAGCAACCTGACAATTGGACTCACTACAATAACAACCTGCCTGCTGCACTCACTACCCAAGCAACCTCACTACTGCACTCACTACCCTAGCAAAATGCCTGGTGCACTCACTACCCTGGCTACCTGTCTGCTGCACTCACTGCCCTAGCAATCTGCCTGATGCACGCACTACCCTAGAAACCTTACTAATTCGATCACTGCCCTAGCAACCTGCCTGCTGCACTCACAACCCTAGCAAACGGGATAATGCACTCACTACCCTAGCAACCAGACTGTTTTACTCACTACCCTAGCAAACCTGCAAGATGCATTCACTACCCTAGTAACCTGCCTGCTGCACTCACTACCCTAGCAACCTCACTACTGCACTCGCCACCCAAGCAACCTGCCTGCTGCACCCAATATCCAAGCAACCTGCCTGCTACACTCACTACCCTAGCAACCTGCCTGCTGCACTCACTACCTTAGCAACCTGACTACTGCACTTACTACCCTAGCAATGTGCCTGCTGCACTCACTACCCTAGCAACCTGCCTGCTGCACTTACTGCCCTAGCAACCTGACTAATGCACCCACTACCCTAGATACCTGCCTGCCGCACTCACTACCCTAGCAACCTACATTCTGCACTCACTACTCTAGCAACCTGACTAATGCACTCATTACCATAGCAACCTGCCTGCTGCACTCACTGCCCTAGCAAACTGACTACTGCACTCACTGCCCTAGCATCCTGCCTGCTGCACTCACTACCCTAGCAACATTCCTGCTGCTCTAACTACCGTAGCAGCCTGACTAATGCACTCTCTACCCTATCAACCTGAATAATGCACTCACTACCCTAGCAACATGACTAATGCACTCACTACACTAGCAACCTGCCTGCTGCACTCACTAACCTAGCTACCTGACTTTTTGAACTAACTACCCTTGCAACCTGCCTGCTGCACTCACTACCCTAGCAACCTGACTAATGCAGAAATTGCCCTAGCAACTTTGTGCTGGACTCACTTCCCTAGCAACCTGTCTACTGCACTCACTACCGAAACAACCTGCCTGCTGCACTCACTACCCTAGCAACCAGACTAATGCACACATTGCCCTAGCAACCTACCTGCTGCACTCTCTTCCCTAGCAACCTGAGTACTGTACTCACTACCGATGCAAAATGCCTGCTACACCCACTACCATAGCAACCTGACTAATGCACTCACTACCCTAGCAACCTCACTACTGCTCTCACTACCATAGCAACATGCCTGCTGCACTCATTACCTTAGCAACCTGCCTGCTGCACTCACTGCCCTAGCAACCTGACTACTGCACTCACTACCCTAGCAACCTGCCTGTTGAACTCACTGACCCAGCAACCTGATTACTGCACTCACTACCGTAGCAACCTGCCTGCTGCACTCACTGACCTAGCAACCTGCCTGCTGCACTCACTACCCTAGCAACCTGACTAATGCACTCACTACCATAGCAACCTGCCTGCTGCACTCACTGCCCTAGTAACCTGATTACTGCACTCACAACACTAGCAACCTGCCTGATGCACTTACTACCCTAGCAACATGCCTACTGCACTCACTACACTAGCAACCTGACTTCTTGAACTCACTACCCTAGCAACCTGCCTGCTGCACCCACATCCCTAGCAACCTGCCTGCTGCACTCACTTCCCTAGCAACCAGACTAATGTACTGACTGCCCTAGGAACCTGACTAATGCACTCACTGCACTAGCAACCTGCCTGCTGCACTCATTACCTTAGCAACCTGCCTGCTGCACTCACTGCCCTAGCAACCTGATTACTGCACTCACTATCCTAGCAACCTGCCTGCTGCACTCACTGACCTAGCAACCTGCCTGCTGCACTCACTTCCCTAGCAACCTACCTGCTGTACTCACTGCCCTAGCAACCTGATTACTGCACTCACTACCTTAGCAACCTGACTACTGCACTCACTACCCTAGCAAATGTGCCTGCTGCACTCACTACACCTAGCAACTTCCCTGGTGCACTAACTACCGTAGCAGCCTGACTACTGCACTCACTACCCTAGCAACCTTCCTGCTGCACTCACTACCCTGGCAACCTGTCTGCTGCACTCACTACCCTAGCAACCTGACTACTGCACTCACTACCCTAGCAACCTCACTACTGCTCTCACTACCATAGCAACATGCCTGCTGCACTCATTACCTTAGCAACCTTCCTGCTGCACTCACTACCCTGGCAACCTGTCTGCTGCACTCACTACCCTAGCAACCTGACTACTGCACTCACTACCCTAGCAACCTCACTACTGCTCTCACTACCATAGCAACATGCCTGCTGCACTCATTACCCTAGCAACCTCACTACTGCAATCACTACCCTAGAAACATCCCTGCTGCACTCACAACCCTAGCAACCTGCCAGCTGCACTCACTTCCCTAGCAACCTGCCTGCTGCAATTTACCACCCTAGCAACCTGCCTACTGCACTCACTGCCATAGCAACGAGCCAGCTGCACTCACTGTCCTAGCATCCTGACTAGTGCAATCACTACCCTAGCAACCTGACTAATGCACTCACTACCCTAGCAACCGGCCTGCTGCACTCACTGCCCTTGCAACCTGACTTCTGCACTTATTACACTTGCAACCTGCCAGTTGCACTCACTGCCCTAGTAACCTGACTTATGCACTCACTGCCCTACAACCTGACTACTGCACTCACTGCCCTAGCAACCTGCCTGCTGAACTCACTGCCCTAACAACCTGCCTGCTTCACTCACGCCATAGCAACGTGACTACTGCACTAACTACCCTAGCAACCCGCCTGCAGAACTCACTACCCTAGCAACCTGACTAATGCACTGACTGCCATAGCAACCTGGCTAATGCACTCACTGCCCTAGCAACCTGCCTGCTGCACTCACTACCCTAGCAACCTGCCTGCTTCACTCATTGCCCTAGCAACCTTACTACTGCACTCACTACCCTAGCAACCTGCCTGCTGCACTCACTGCCCTAGCAACGTGATTTCTGAACTCACTACCCTAGCAACCTGCCTGCTGCACCCACTTCCCTAGCAACCTGCCTGCTGCTCTCACTACGCTAGCTACCTGACTAATGCACTGACTGCCCTAGGAACCTGACTAATGCACTCACTGCCCTAGCAACCTGCCTGCTGAACTCAGTACCTTAGCAACCTGCCTGCTGAACTCACTGCCCTAGCAACCTGACTACTGCACTCACTTCAATAGCAACGTGCCTGCTGCACCCACTGCCCTAGCAACCTGATAACTGCACTCACTACCCTAGCAACCTGCCTGCTGCACTCACTGCTCTAGCAACCTGACTACTGCACTCACTGCCCTAGCATCCTGACTAACGCACTCACTGCCCTAGCAACCTGACTAACGCACTCACTGCCCTAAGTAATAAAATATTTTGAAATTATTTTCTTAACAGTAATACAAAACTATATTTCTAATTTACAAATTCAGTGATAATTGCCACATTTCATTAATTTTGCTCTTTGAAGGATGAGAACTAATGTGAAGAATTGAAAATTATTTTATATTGACAGGAAAAACCACCTGAAATTAATTATTGTTCATTAATTATTATGTTATATTTTGTTTCCTTCTGGCAGAAAGTTTGTAGTAATTAGAGAGATTACTCTTAACTATATATTACCTTCAAAGCATAAATATCTCCTAAACTGTGATTAATAATATATATCAACATTGCAAGTTTTTAGGAAGCAAAAACCGCATCATTATAGTAAACTACGTACTTGAGGCCGCTTATTCGTTACGTTTGAACAAACTACTTCTGTGTTCGAATTTCGGATAACCCATATATGAGTACTATGTCCTTTCAAGTGCAAACTTCCTCATCCCTCCACTCAACACTCGGTTAACACGCTAGGTACCAATTTTATCTGCACCCCTTGCCAGCTTATTTGATTGTAAATACTTTATTAACACGCACTTGAATATTAAAACCATAAATAAATATAAAAATCGCAATGGTACATAATCACAAATAGACTAGACAGATGCGGATTGAGAAATTCATAAATGCGGATTACCGCCATGCAATAAATTAATGTATGCCAAATGACTCTAAATTTTCAAGTTTACTTAGCTATCTATATACAGTAAGAAATAAACTTATATGTATATACACACACGCACATTTGTGGTAATTGTACATCTTGTGTGTAATTTGAAAACACATCTACAATACGTGTAGTTTTTCACAAATGTTCTAAATAATTCATAACGTACTACAAGTATTTAGTGAACATTCGTGAACGTATGGCTTAGTAAATATACTGTTGGTGTAAATCTACACATGTTGAAATATGTGTAAAAACACACCCACTCCCTGTATTGAAATATTTAAAATTTAATTGTCTATATTTATTGCTATCTGGTCGTCGTATTAACACGCAATCTCTCTGTAGTTGTACATCTTCCAATGTGTAATTTTGCAGTGACTCTTTGTGAAAATTTTCATTACATTCTGGGTGTATCTATGCGCACATTTTTAGACATAAACATGTTCTGTAATTTCACTTTTTTCTGTGTAATTTGCTGAAACAAGTAAAGTGTAAATAATGTTACAGTAATGTTTCTACGAGTACAAATATATGACTTCAAGTATTTTTTTAACACATGCGACGTAGCGGTAGGAAGTAGAACTACTTCGGAATCATTTTCTGTGTTCAAAAGGAATATTCAATTCCAACTGATGCGATTGCTGGATATTGCACAAAACTACGTATTCTGTATCTGAAGTCAATTGATTTCTTATTTTGGAGATAACATTTATTGCTCTGTTATTCTACCAAGTTATAAAATAGAGTAAATAACGTAAAAATTGTATAAATATACACATAAAAAATTTTATTTGAATTAACACGACATTGTTGTAAAAGAACATATGCTGACGGCGAATTTGCTAAGTAAACCAGTGAAAAATGTACACAAACAATGCATTTATAATTACAGTGAATCTGGAACTGTACTTATTTGTAAATGAAGAAGACAAACCCAGTGAATAAATTACAATAGCGGTGTCTGTGTATGTAAACTTTTCGGTAGAGAAATAGAACCGAATATTGGATTTTAATTTCTGCTACATGCCAGTTGCCTTTTAACACTATTCTATATATAATTAGTTTTACAAGGAAAATGTATTTTTATTATTTGTAGGACAAATTTACTTGGACGTAGAGTAAAAAATATTTGACATATGTAAGTGTAAAATAACACGGACATCAATGAAAACACTGCTGCCACATGTTTTAGGGTAAAATTAGAAAATTTCTTTTTACAGTGTACCCAGAGTGGGATGAATAGCGATGGAAGTAAAGCCATGTAAAATGAACATTCTCTTGTAGTACAATCCTGGTATACATTCGATTAGGTGAACCTTGTTTATAGTTTCCTGCCACAGGGATGACTGTTTGTCTCATTTCCCTGTTTAATTATGTTCTGACCATTAATTCCATCTGTTTGGTTCAGAGTGTGTCGAACAAACTGTAACGGAAAGCAATACGAATGCATACGTTGTGAAGTGTTTTGTTTTGTTACATAATTCCCCGAAATTTGCAGGTGTTTGTGTCGGTTTAGCATGAAGGTGACTCCATAGAAGTCAACTGGCACAAAGCGAGGTGTCAATAAGACACGTGCAGTTATATCAATGTTATGACTAGGCCGCGGATGGATACTGAAGAAGAAATAAAGCCTTACCAGCTTAGGAGAAGTGAGTAAGAGTGCGCATTCAAGCTGCACAATTAATACTCTCAGTGCTCCAACATCGCAATGGTTTACCGCCAATGGCACTGTCAAAACCAAAGTAGATAGTACTTGAGATGACAACGCTGCTCATGAAGTAAATAAGTGCTTAGAGGTGTTTGGGCACTTCTTCTAATCTAGTTGTCGAGTACATTGAAGTCATTTAAATATATAAAACGAAGAACTGACTGGTATATCAACGCCCAGATTCAACCATTCGTCCTAGACAAATGACATATGGAGAAAACATTCATTATGTATTGTAGGTTTCCATCTAAGGGTAGATTTTTGAAAATCCAACCCTTAGAGCGGTGAAATTGGGCTTTAAATGTTATAAGGAAAATAAACTAGAGTTATTTGAAGCCGGCACACTCTGTAATGTCACTAGACGGCACATCAAAGATATCGTAAGCGTTTTATTTGTTGTGCTGCGTTTTCCATACATTCCAAGTAACTCCCGTTTGAATACGAGTCTGTGGTTTCCTCTCAAAGCATCATTCCCGATGATGATAAATAAGTATTAGAGTTATCCAAATTCGGAAAGTTTGACTTACTGCAGGACTATTTCCCCCACGGTCAGGTTTACATGTCATGCTCGCGTGTAATATCATGCCTCAGCTCGGTTGCTTACATGTCATGCTCGCGTGTAATATCATGCCTCAGCTCGGTTGTTTACATGTCATGCTCGCGTGTAATATCATGCCTCAGCTCGGTTGTTTACATGTCATGCTCGCGTGTAATATCATGCCTCAGCTCGGTTGCTTACATGTCATGCTCGCGTGTAATATCATGCCTCAGCTCGGTTGCTTACATGTCATGCTCGCGTGTAATATCATGCCTCAGCTCGGTTGTTTACATGTCATGCTCGCGTGTAATATCATGCCTCAGCTCGGTTGCTTACATGTCATGCTCGCGTGTAATATCATGCCTCAGCTCGGTTGTTTACATGCCATGCTCGCGTGTAATATCATGCCTCAGCTCGGATGTTTACATGCCATGCTCGCGTGTAATATCATGCCTCAGCTCGGTTGTTTACATGCCATGCTCGCGTGTAATATCATGCCTCAGCTCGGTTGTTTACATGCCATGCTCGCGTGTAATATCATGCCTCAGTTCGGTTGTTTACATGCCATGCTCGCGTGTAATATCATGCCTCAGCTCGGTTGTTTACATGTCATGCTCGCGTGTAATATCATGCCTCAGCTCGGTTGTTTACATGCCATGCTCGCGTGTAATATCATGCCTCAGCTCAGTTGTTTACATGCCATGCTCGCGTGTAATATCATACCTCAGTTTGGTTGTTTACATGCCATGCTCGCGTGTAATATCATGCCTCAGCTCGGTTGCTTACATGTCATGCTCGCGTGTAATATCATGCCTCAGCTCGGTTGTTTACATGTCATGCTCGCGTGTAATATCATGCCTCAGCTCAGTTGTTTACATGCCATGCTCGCGTGTAATATCATACCTCAGTTTGGTTGTTTACATGTCATGCTCGCGTGTAATGTAGTGCCTCAGCTTGGTTGTATTTGTACCACCCTCTTAAATGGTAAAGAACACTGTTTACAAAGAAGTCTTGTAATAACATTATTTATGCGTTGACACGGCTGATTATTAATAACAACTTCAAACTTAACCCAAACAATGCGCTTATTTTTGGACTTGCATTTCATTCCACTTAATATTTTAACACTTGTCTTATATTTTTAAGAAATACTTACTATTAAAAACAATATTGTTTCAAAAGCACGCATTCCTCGCGGACAAAGCCACAGGAGTAAGCATACACAAGTTGTCTCAAAACGCGCGCATAAAAATCACACCACGTTAACTCTAAGCGGAAATGGAGACAAAAATGTTGGTGGCAATTTGTCGTATGATGAGATCTTTCGTGTACAATATAGCAACACGGTACGGAGTTAATCCCCTCTTGCGCTCCACTGATATCGTTCTGCCACTGTCCTGGCCTTCATATGGGCGCGGGTTCGAATTCCGCCCAGTACTAACATATGTCAAACCGTGTAGTTCACATAACGTGTTGGTCATTGTACAAATGAGGAGACCAATTGCGTTCAATATTCGCGTGGTGTGGTTCTTATGTGTGCGTTCTGTGATACGCTGTATATAAATTGGAAGTTCGAATGTATACGAGGACGTTTATGGGTGCTGAGCAGCGGCGAAGTTCAAGTTGGTGTCTGGAAGAGGAGATGAGTGTAGGTAAATATTGTGTGGGTTGTTCTGGCAGACACGAGGTAGGGCGGGCGCTGACCTACAAGCACAGAGTGGACGCGGAAAGTGCGAAAGACGAGGATAGAGAATGGCGAGGTGCTAACACGATGTGTCACTTCCACTTGTTTAGTCGATGAACCGGGAAGTATGCTCGTCGGTCAATGGTGCGGGCCGTACCTCTAACGAAGAGGCCAGCCAGTCACACGTCAGCCCACAGACCCAGGATCCACACACCTACGACAACACCACATTCACTTCCTTGCGCGTGCACACAAGGCTCCACCTCACATGACCTCAATAACTGCCAGCAACCTCCTACTCCTCCTTACAGCCATGCCCCTCCCCCTCTCCGACTAATTCCCCTTAATGGCCTTGGCTACGAAAAAAATGTTTCAAACATCAGTAGTTACGCTTTACTCGCAGAAAATATCGGGCTCATATTTTTGGTATACTTTTGGAAGTTATAAATATAATTCCAAACAATTATTGTTTAATTGAACTTGTGAAAGTCTCTATTATTATACAGGGAAAAACTTCCTTTTTTAACACAATCAGTCCATAGAGAAAACAAAAGTTAAGGAACTCGCTAAACAGTCTCCCCACCACCCCCTTTTTTTCCCGATATTTCCTGTAAATCACTTTTTTTTTTGTGTTATGGCTTATGTAAAGTTGTCCGTGTTGAGAGCGAGATGTCTTTTGAATCCTTACTACTATATAAATGCGAAAGTGTGTTTGTTTGTTTGTCCTTCTTTCACGTCAAAATGGAGAAACGGATAAACGTGAATTTTTGTACAGAGATAGTTGGAGATCCAGAGATTGACAATGACTACTTTTTATGCCGGGAAAATCTCTCAAACGGTTCCCAAAAAATATTATTAGGGATCTACATAAGTACTGATATAATTTTTTTATTATTACAGTATAAAAACAAATTGTTAAAATAAATTCCGTCATTTCACCTTTATTTTTTTTCTATGAGCTGTCTTCCAATCCTTCCCAAGAGCCGCAGTGGCTTAGTGGGTAGAGAACCCAATAGAGGAGCCACAGTATCTCAGTGGGTAGAAAACAAACTAGGAAAAAAGGGGGGGGGGAAGCCGCAGTAGCTCAGTGAGTAGAGAACCTAATAGTGGGACCGCAGTAGATCAGTGAATAGAGAACCTAATAGTGGGGCCACAGTAGATCAGTGGGTAGAGAACCCAATAATGGGGCCGCAGTAGATCAGTGGGTAGAGAACCCAATAGTGGGGCCGCAGTAGATCAGTGGGAAGAGAACCCAATAGTGGGGTCGCAGTAGATCAGTGTGTAGAGAACCTAATAGTGGGGCCGCAGTAGATCAGTGTGAAGAGAACCTAATAGTGGGGACGCAGTAGATCAGTGTGAAGAGAACCTAATAGTGGGGCCGCAGTATATCAGTGTGTAGAGAACCTATTAGTGGGGCCACATTAGATCAGTGGGTAGAGAACCCAATAGTGGGGCCACATTAGATCAGTGGGTAGAGAAAATAGTGGGGACGCAGTAGATCAGTGTATAGAGAACATAATAGTGGGGCCGCAGTAGATCAGTGTGGAGAGAACCTAATAGTGGGACCGCAGTATATCAGTGGGTAGAGAACCTAATAGTGGGGCCGCAGTAGATCAGTGGGTAGAGAACCGAATAGTGGGGACGCTGTAGATAAGTTGGTAGAGAACCCAATAGTGGGGCCACATTAGATCAGTGGGTAGAGAAAATAGTGGGGACGCAGTAGATCAGTGTGTAGATAACCTAATAGTGGGGCCGCAGTATATCAGTGAGTAGAGAACCTAATAGTGGGGCCGAAGTAGATCAGTGGGTAGAGAACCCAATAGTGGGGCCGCAGTAGATCAGTGGATAGAATACCCAATAGTGAGGCCACAGTAGATCATTGGGTAGAGAACCCAATAATGGGGCCGCAGTAGATCAGTGGGTAGAGAACCCAATAGTGGGGCCGCAGTAGATCAGTGGGTAGAGAAAATAGTGGGGACGCAGTAGATCAGTGTGTAGAGAACCTAATAGTGGGGCCGCAGTATATCAGTGTGTAGAGAACCTATTAGTGGGGCCGCAGTAGATCAGTGGGTAGAGAACCCAATAGTGGGGCCACATTAGATCAGTGGGTAGAGAAAATAGTGGGGACGCAGTAGATCAGTGTGTAGATAACCTAATAGTGGGGCCGCAGTATATCAGTGAGTAGAGAACCTAATAGTGGGCCGAAGTAGATCAGTGGGTAGAGAACCCAATAGTGGGGCCGCAGTAGATCAGTGGGTAGAATACGCAATAGTGAGGCCACAGTAGATCATTGGGTAGAGAACCCAATAATGGGGCCACAGTAGATCAGTGGGTAGAGATCCCAATAGTGGGGCCAAATTAGATAAGTGGGTAGAGTAAATAGTGGGGACGCAGTAGATCAGTGTGTAGAGAACCTAATAGTGGGGACGCAGTAGATCAGTGAGTAGAGAACCCAATAGTGGTGCCGCAGTATATCAGTGGGTAGAGAACCCATTATTGGGGGCGCATAGCCCAGTCGCTAGGGAGCCCAATAGTGTGGCCTTTGTAGCTCAGTGGGTAAAGAACCTAATAGTGTGGCCGCAGTAGATCAGTGAGTAGAGAACCTAATAGTGGGGCCGCAGTAGAGCAGTGGGTAGAGAACCAAATAGTGGGGCCGCAGTAGATCAGTGGGTAGAGAACCCAATAGTGGGGCCGCAATATATCAGTGGGTAGAGAACCTAATAGTTGGGACGCAGTATATCAGTGAGTAGAGAACCCAATAGTGGGGCCGCAGTATATCAGTGGGCAGAGAACCCATTATTTGGGGCATATAGCCCAGTCGCGAGGGAGCCCAATAGTGGGGCCTCAGTAGCTCAGTGGGTAGAGAACCTAATAGTGGGGCCGCAGTAGATCAGTGAGTAGAGAACCTAATAGTGGGGCCGCAGTAGATCAGTGGGTAGAGAATCTAATAGTGGGGCTGTAGTAGATGAATGAGTAGAGAACCTAATAGTGGGGCCGCAGTAGATCAGTGTGTAGAGAACCTAATAGTGGGGACGCAGTAGATCAGTGTGTAGGGAACCTAATAGTGGGGCCTCAGTAGCTCAGTGGGTAGAGAACCTAATAGTGGTGCCGCAGTAGATCAGTGGGTAGAGAAGCCAATAGTGGGGTCGCAGTAGATCAGTGTGTAGAGAACCTAATAGTGGGGCCGAAGTAGATCAGTGTGTGGAGAACCTAATAGTGGGGCCGCAGTAGATCAGTGGGTAGAGAACCCAATAGCGGGACCGCGCTAGAAGCAGCTGGTAAAAGCAAGTATAATATATTTGGGAATGCTTCTAATGAAAGAGAATTATGAAAACAATGTAAATCTATTCGTTTAAGAACAATATTGCATCTGTAGTAATTGTTGCTCATGTATTTCGGAGTTTTAAAATGAAATTAATATATGTGTATATATATATACACACATTGTTTTCTTTATTCTCTTGCATTATAAGCATTACCAAATATATTATACTAGCTTTCATCAGCTGCTTCTGGCGCCGTCCCGCTTTTGGGTTATTTAGCTAATGAGATACTGCGTCCCCACTATTGGGTTCTCTACCCACTGATCTACTGGGGCCCCACAATTCGGTTCTCTATGTCTCTCTCTCTATATATATATCTTTTTTATTTATTTATATATATTTTTTTTAATTTAAAACATTTCTCTAACGATCGTGACAATGCTTTTGATGTAAAAGCCAGTTAAATATTGTCGAATTTTGTGCCTAGGTAAATTTTTATAAATGCGAAACAAATAAACTAAACCATGCTGTTCCAATATCTCTATATTAAATAAATTATGTGTACGTCCGAAGTATGTAAAACTTGTTCCTATTTCTTAAAACACTATGTGAACATTGTGTCCTTGCAACAAAAGATGAAAGTTTGTAGAAAATGTCTGGAATCATATCACAACACACTCACAATAATGAACTATGCACTAAAGAAATCTAAACGTAGACACTCAAATACTCAGTGTGTATCAAGCAACTGCTTTGGTACTTTAATTCTGAGTTGCAAACAAGGAGTGAATTTGAATTTGTAATGGGTAAAAAAATTTTTTTTATTCAATCTTCTCATTTTACTCTAGTAATTTTCGTATTTTACAATGCTATATATACTGTGATGTATTCTGCTGCACACCAGCAATATATAGAAAGCAGTTCACATAACATTGTATTTTCGAATGGTCAGAAGTCGCCAATATCGAATTACGAGGTCCTAGTTTATACAATCCCAGGTAAACAACTTATTTAAATGATTACTGTCATTCCTCGCAGAGTTGCTTAACTTCATGACAGGGCATCACAATGCCTGTGACCCATTACTTACAATTCAAAATTTAGGTTAGTGCCTGTGATTCATAAATATTATTTTTCAATATCTCGATAAACTGAGGGGAAATATTTTGTTTCGCCAATATTAAGGCATCCTATTCCTCAAAATGATATTAAATCAAGGGCATGATATTTGATCACAAAGATGGCAAAATTATTTAACCAGAATCATCTTTTTAAAATTTTTATATTTGTTGATTAAATAATTCTGGGGGTTTGAGTAAACTTAATCGACTGAAATTTCCTCGCCCAATTTTGGATATAGACCTGTATTTTACATCAAAACTGAATTTTCGGAGTCAGTATTTTAAAATCGAACTTATATAACTTACATGGATAGTTTCACATCTTATTCAAATATTACCGTATGATCAACAAAAATGGGATATACAGGTAAGATTGTAAACATACAAAATAAAATTAATAATTAAAAAGACATTTGCAAAATATTTAACATTGATGTTTGTATAAATCGTCAACAATTTACATTACAAATATTTGTAGGGAAAATGGAAAAGTGGAGTGGAGGATGAAGTAGGTCTATTTTGGTCTTTTACGCGCGACATCGCATCTTGACAGACGTACAGCCAGTACAGCTGTATACTCACATAGTTGACACTGACACACAAACAGCCAGTACAGCTGTCTACTCACATAGTTGACACTGAAACACAAACAGCCAGTTGAGCTGTCTACTCACATAGTTGACACTGGCAAACAAACAGCCAGTACAGTTGTCTACTCACATAGTTGACACTGACAGACGTACACCAAGTACAGCTGTCTACTCACATAGTTGACACTGGCACACAAACAGCCAGTATAGCTGTATACTCACATAGTTGACACTAAAACACAAACAGCCAGTATAGCTGTCTACTCACATCGTTAACACTGAAACACAAACAGCCAGTACAGTTGTCAACTCACATAGTTGACACTAACACACAAACAGCCAGAACAGTTGTCTACTCACATAGTTGACACTGAAAGACGTACAGCCAGTACAGCTGTCTACTCACATAGTTGACACTGACAAACAAACAGCCAGTATAGCTGTCTACTCACATAGTTGACACTAACACACACAGACAGTAGAGCTGTCTACTCACATAGTTGACACTGAAACACAAACAGCCAGTACAGTTGTCAACTCACATAGTTGACACTAACACACAAACAGCCAGAACAGTTGTCTACTCACATAGTTGACACTGAAAGACGTACAGCCAGTACAGCTGTATACTCACATAGTTGACACTGACAAACAAACAGCCAGTATAGCTGTCTACTCACATGGTTGACACTAACACACACAGACAGTAGAGCTGTCTACTCACATAGTTGACACTGAAACACAAACAGCCAGTACAGTTGTCAACTCACATAGTTGACACTAACACACAAACAGCCAGAACAGTTATCTACTCACATAGTTGACACTGAATGACGTACAGCCAGTACAGCTGTCTACTCACATAGTTGACACTGACAAACAAACAGCCATTACAGCTGTATACTCACATCGTTGACAATGACACACGTACGGAAAGTACAGCTGTATACTGACATAGTTGACACTGACACTCAAACAGCCAGTACAGTTGTCTACATACATAGTTGACACTAACAGACGTACCGCCAGTACAGCTGTATACTCAAATAGTTGAAACTGACACACGTACAGACAGAATATCTGTATACTCACATAATTGAGACTAACACACAACAGCCAGTAAAGTTGTCAACTCACATAGTTGACACTGACACACAAACAGCCAGTACAGCTATCTACTCACTTAGTTCACACAGACACACAAACAGCCAGTACGGCTGTCTACTCACATAGTTGACAATGACACGTAAACAGATAGTCCAGCTGTATACTCACATAGTTGACACTGACACACAAATAGCCAGTACGACTGTCTACTCACATAGTTGACACTGACACACAAAAATGTAGTACAGTTGTCTACTCACATAGTTGACACTGACACATAAACAGCCAGTACAGCTGTAAACTCACATAGTTGACACTAATACATAAACAGCCAGTACAGCTGTCTACTCACATAGTTGACACTGACACACAAACAGCCAGTTCGGCAGTCTACTCAAATAGTTGACACTGACACACAAAAGCCAGTACAGTTGTCTACTCACATAGTTGACACTGACAAACAAACAGCCAGTACAGTTGTCCACTCACATAGTTGACACTGAAACACAAACAGCCAGTAGGTTAGCCTGCTCACATAGTTGCCACTGACACACAAACAGCCAGTATAGTTGGCTACTCACATGGTTGACACTGACACACAAACAGCCAGTACAGTTTTCTACTCACGTAGTTGAACTGTCACACCAACAGCCATTACAGTTGTCTACTCACATAGTTGGACTGAAAAAACACAGCCAGTATAGCTGTCTAATCACAAAGATGACATTGAAAGACGTTTAGCCAGTAAAGCTGTCTACTCACGTAGTTGACACAGATACACAAACAGACATTATAGTTGTCTACTCACATGGTTGACACAGACACTAAAAGAGCCAGTACAGTTGTCAACTCACATAGTTGACACTGACACACAAACAGCCAGTACAGCTGTCTACTCACAATATTGTACTGACAGACGTACAGCCAGAACATTTGTCTACTCACATTGTTGACACCGACATATGAACAGCCAGTACAGCTGTCTACTCAGATAGTTGACACTGTCACACAAACAGCTAGTACCGCTGTCTACTCACGGAGTTGACACTGACACACAAAAAGGTAGTACAGTTGTCTACTCACATAGATGACACAGACACACAAACAGCCAGTACAGCTCTCTATTCATATAGTTGACATAACAGATGTACAGATATTTACAGCTGTTTTTCACATAGTTGACACTGACACATGTACAGACAGTACAACTCTCTACTCACATAGTTGATACAGACACAAACACCCAGTACAGTTGTCTTCTCATGTAGTTGAACTGACACAAAAACAGCAAGTACAGCTGTCTACTCACATAGTTGAAACTGGCAGACGTACAGCCAGTACATTTTTCTACTCACATAGTTGACATTGACAGATGTACTGCCAGAACAGCTGTATACTCATATAGATGTCACTGACACATGTTCAGCCAGTACAGCTGTCTACTCACATAGTTGACACTGACACACAAACGGCCAGTAGAGTTTTCTACTCACATAGTTGACTCTGACACACAAACATTCAGTACAGGTGTCTACTCACATAGTTGACACTGACAAACAAACAGCCCTTACAGCTGTCTAATCACATCGTTGACACTGACACACAAACAGGCAGTACAGTTGTCAACTCACATACATGACACTGACACAAAAACAGTCAGTTCAGAAGTCTAATTACTTATTTAACACTGACACACAAACAGTCAGTACAGTTGTCTACTCAAGTAGTTGACACAGACACACAAACAGCTAGTCCCGCTGTCTACTCACAGAGTTGACACTGACACACAAACAGCCAGTAAAGTTGTCTACGCACATGCTTGACACTGACACACAAACAGCCAGTACAGCTGTCTTTTTACATTGTTGACACTGAAACACAAACAGACAGTATAGCTGACATTTCATATAATTGACAATAACACACAAACATACAGTACATCTGTCTAATCACATAGTAGACACTGATACACAAACAGCAAGTACAGTTGTCTACACACAATGTTGACACTGACACACAAACAGCAAGTTAAGCTGTCTACTCACATAGTTGACAGTGCCAGTTGTACAGACAGTACATTTGTCTACTCGCATAGTTGACACTGACAGATGTACAGCCAATAAAGCTGTATACTCACATAAATGTTACTGACACATGTGCAGCAAGTACAGCTTTCTACTCACATAGTTGACACTGACATTCAACAGCCAGTACAACTGTCTAATCACATAGTTCACACTGACACACAAACAGCCAGTACATTTGTCTACTCACATAGTTGACACTGACATACAAACAGCCATTACAGTTGTATTTTCACATTGTTGACACTGAAACACAAACAACCAGTATAGCTGACAACTCACATAGTTGTCACTGATACACAAACAGCCAGTACATTTTTCTACTCACATAGTAGACACTGACACACAAACCGCAATTACACTTGTCTACTCACATAATTGACACTGACACACAAACAGCCAGTATAGTTGTCTACTCACATAGTTGACACTGACACACAAACAGCCAGTTCAGTTATCTATTCACATAGTTGACACTGACACACAAACAGCCAGTACAGTTGTCTTCTCACATACATGACACTGACGCACAAACAGTCAGTACAGCTGTCTAATTACATATTAAAAACTGTCACACAAACAGCCGGTACAGTAGTCCAATCACGTAGGTGACACTGACACACAAATAGCCAGCAGTGTTGTCTACACACATAGTTGACACTGACATACAAACAGCTAGTTCCGTTGACTAGTCACATAGATGATACTAACACAAAATCCGCCAGTACAGCGTTCTACTCATATAGTTGAATGACACACAAACAGCCAGTACGATTGTATACTCACATAGTTGACACTTTCACACAAACAGCAAATAGAGCTGTTTTCTCACATAGTTGACAGTGACACATGAACAAACATTACAGCTTACTACTAATGTAGTTGTCACTGACACACATATAGCCAGTTTAGCTGTCTACTCACATAGTTGACAGTGACTCACAAAGTGCCAGTACAGCTGTTTATTCACATAGTTGAAACTGACAATCAAACAGCCAGTACAGTTATCTACTCACATAGTTGACATTGACACATGTACAATCAGTACAGTTCACTACTGATTTAGTTGACACTGACACACAAATAACCGATACAGCTGTCTACTCACATAGTTGACACTATCACACCAACAGCCAGTAAAGTTGTCTACTCACATAGTTGACATTGACACACAAACAGCCAGTATAGCAGTCTAATCACAAAGATGACATTGAAGGCGTATAGCCAGTAAAACTGTATACTCACATAGTTGACACAGCCACACAAAGAACCATTATAGTTGTATACTCACATGGTTGACACTGACACACAAACAGCCAGTACAGTTGTCTACTCACGTAGTTGAACTGACATACAAACAGCAAGTACAGCTGTCTACTCACATAGTTGACACTGACATACGTAGTCAGTAAATTTGTCTACTCACATAGTTGACACTGTCAGATGTACAACCAGTACAGCTGTATACTCACATACTTGTCACTGACACATGACAACAGTCTGTACAGCTGTCGACTCACATAGTTGACACTGACAGATATACAGCCAGTACAGCTGTATACTCACATAGTTGGATCTGACACATGACTACAGCCTGTACAGCTGTCTACTCACATAGTTGACACTGACACACAAAAAGCTAGTACAGCTGTCTATTCACATAGTTGACACTGACACATAAATAGCCAGTATTGTTGTCTACTCACATAGTTGACACTGACACACAAACAGCCAGTACAACTGTCTTTTCACATTGTTTACACTGGCACACAAACAGCCAGTACAGCTGTCTACTCACATATTAGACACTGCCACACAAACAGCATGTACAGATGTCTTCTCACAAAGATGACACTGACACAGAAACAGCCAGTATAATTGTTTACACACATAGTTGACACTGACACACAAACAGTCAGTACAGCTGTCTAATTACATATTTAACACTGAAACACAAAAAACAGTACAATTGTCTACTCACATAGTTGACAATGACACACAAACAGCCAGCAGTTTTTTCTAATCACATAGTTGACACTGGCACAAAACGCCAGTACAGCTGTCAACTCACATAGTTGACAATAACACACAAACAGCCAGTACAGTTGATTAGTCACATAGTTGACACTAACACAAAATCCGCCAGTACAGCTGTCTACTCACATATATGACTGACACACAGACAGCCAGTACAACTGTATAATCACATAGTTGACAATTTTACACAATGAGCCAGTAGTGCTGTTTTCTCACATAGGTGACAGTGACACATGTTCTGACAGTACAGCTTACTACTTATGTAGTTGGCACTGAAACACAAACAGTCAGTACAGTTGTCTACTCACATAGATGGCACTGACAGACGTTCAGCCAGGTTATCTGTCTACTCAAATAGTTGACACTGACTCACTTACAGCCAGTACATTTGTCTACTCACATAGTTGACACAGACAAACAAACAGCCAGTACAGCTGTCTACTCACATAGTTGGCACTGACACGCAAACAGCCAGTACAGTTGTTTACTCACATAGTTGACATTAAAAAAACAGCCAGTACACCTGTTTTATCACATAGTTGACACTGACATACAAAGAGCCAGTACATTTGTCTCCTCACATACTTGACACTGACACACAAACAGGCAGATCAGTTGTCTACTCACATTGTTGACATTGACACACACTCAGCCAATACAGCTGTCAACTCACATAGTTGACACTGACACATGTTCAAACAGTACAGCTTAATACTCATTTAGTTGACACTGACACCCAAATAGCCAGTACAGCTGTCTACTCATATAGTTGAAACTGTCACACAAACAGCCACTAGAATTGTCTACTCACATATTTGACACTGACACACAAACAGCCAGTATAGCTGTCAAATCACAAAGATGACATTGAAAGACGTATATCCATTAAAGCAGTCTACTCACATAGTTGAAACTGACTCACAAACAACCATTATAGTTGGCTACTCACATGGTTGACACTGACACACAAACAACCAGTACAGTTGTCTACTCCCGTAGTTGAACTGACACACAAACAGCCAGTACAGCTGCATACTCACATAGTTGAAATTGACAGACGAACAGCAAGTACATTTGTCTACTCACATAGTTGACACTGACAAAAAACAGCGAGTACGACTGTCTTTTCACATTGTTGACAATGACACACAAACAGCCAGTATAGTTATCAACTCAAATAGTTGACACTGACACACAAACAGTCAGTACAGCTGTCTACTCACATAGATGACACTGACACACAAACATCCAGTACAGCTGTCTACTCACATAGTTGACAATGACACACAAACAGCCATTACAGTTAACTACTCCCATATTTGACACGGACACACAAACAGTAATTATAGTTGTCTACTCACATAGTTGACACTAACACAAAAAAACCGCCAGTACAGTTGTCTACTCAAATAATTGACAATGTCAAACAAACAGCCAGTACAGCTGTCTATTCACAAAGTTGACACTGACACACAAAGAGCCATTAAAATTGTCTACTCACATACTTGAAACTGACACAAACAAACAGCCAGATTAGATGTCCACTCACATAGTTGACACTGACTCACAAACAGCCAGTACAGCTGTCTACTCACATAGTTGACACTCACACACAAACAGCTAGTACAGATCTCTACCCACGTAGTAGACACTGCCACACAAACAGCAAGTATATTTGTCTGCTTACAAAGTTGACACTGTCACACAAACAATCAGTTCAGATATCTACTCACATAGTTGACACTGCCATGCAAACAGCCATTAAAATTGTCTACTCACATACTTGAAACTGACACCCAAACAGCCAGATCAGATGTCTACTCACATAGTAGACACTGGCTCAAAAACAGCCAGTACAGCTGTCTACTCACATAGTAGATACATACACACAAACAACCAGCACAGTTGTCTAGTCACATATTTGACACTGACACACAAGCAACCAGAAGAGCTGTCTTTTCACATTGTTGACACTGAAACACAAACAGCCAGAATAGATGATAACTCACATAGGTGACACTGACACACAAACAGCCAGTTTAGCTGTCAACTAACATAACAGACACTGCCACACATACAGCAAGTACAGTTGTCTTCTCACAAAGTTGTCACTGACACAAAACAGGCAGTTCAGTTGTGTATTCACATAGTTGACACAGACACAAAAAGAGCCAATACAGCTGTCTACTCACATAGATGATAATGACATACAAACAGCCAGTACATTTGTATCATCACACAATTGACACTGACACACAAACAGGCAGATCAGTTGTCTGGTACTTAGTTGACACTTTCACACAAATAGCCAGTACAGCTGTCTACTCACATAGTCGACACTGACAGACAAACAGCCAGTATAGCTGTTTACTTACAAAGTTGACAGTGTCACACTAACAGCCAGTAGAGCTGTCTTCTTAAATAGTAATCACCGACACATGTACAAACTATACAGCTTACTGCTCATGTAGTTGACATTGACACACAAATAGCAAGATCAGTTGTCTACTCACATATTTGACAATGACACACAAACAGCCAGTACATCGGTCTACTCACATAGTTGACAATGACACACAAACAGCCAGGTCAGTTGTCTACTCACATAGTTGACACTGACACACAAACAGCCTTTAAAATTGTTTACTCACATACTTGTTATTGACACACAAACAGCCATATCAGATCCCTACTCACATAGTTGACACTGACTCACAAACAGCCAGGACAGATGTCTACTCACATGGTTGATACTGACATACAAACAGCCAGTATATTTGTCTCCTCACATACTTGACACTGACACGCAAACAGCCAGACAGATGTGTACTCAAATAGTTGACACAGACTCACAAACAGCCAGTACAGCTGTCTACTCACATAGTTGACACTTACACATACAGCCAGTACAGCTGTCTACTCACATAGTTGACACTGACACAAAAACAGCCAGTACAGCTGTCTACTTACATAGCTGAAACTGACACACAAACATGCAGTATAGTTATCTACTCACATAGTTGACACTAACACACAAACAGCCATTACAGTTGTCTACTCAAATAATTGACACTGACAAACAATCAGCCAGTACAGCTGTCTACTCACAAAGTTGACACTGACACACAAACAGCCATTAAAATTGTCTACTCACATACTTGAAACTGACACAAACAAACAGCCAGATTAGATGTCGACTTACATATTTGACACTGACTCACAAACAGCCAGTACCGCTTTCTACTCACATAGTTGACACTTACACACAAACAGCTAGAACAGATCTCTAAACACGTAGTAGACACTGCCACACAAACAGCAAGTATATTTGTCTGCTTACAAAGTTGACACTGACACACAAACATTCATTTCAGTTATCTACACACATAGTTGACACTGCCATGCAAACAGCCATTAAAATTGTCTACTCACATACTTGAAACTGACACCCAAACAGCCAGATCAGATGACTAATCACATAGTAGACAAAGACACACAAACAGTCAGTACAGCTCTCTACTCACTTAGTTGACACTGACACACAATCATCTAGTACAGCTGTCTACTCACATAGTTGACAATGACACACAAACAGCCAGTACAGTTGTCTACTCCCATATTTGACACTGACACACAAACAGTAATTATAGTTGTCTACTCACATAGTTGACACTAAAACACAAACAGCCAGTACAGTTGTCAACTCAAATAATTGACACTGACAAACAAACAGCCAGTACAGCTGTCTACTCACAAAGTTGACACTGACACACAAAACAGCCATTAAAATTTTCTACTCACATACTTGAAACTGACACAAACAAACAGCCACATTAGATGTCCACTCACATAGTTGACACTGACTCACAAACAGCCAGTAGAGCTGTCTACTCACATAGTTGACACTTACACACAAACAGCTAGTACAGATCTCTGCTCACGTAGTAGACACTGCCACACAAACAGCAAGTATATTTGTCTGCTTACAAAGTTGACACTGACACACAAACCTCCAGTACATTTATTTACTCACATAGTTGACACTGCTATGCAAACAGCCATTAGAGTTGTCTACTCACTTAGTTGACACAGACAAACAAAAAGCCAGTACAGCTGTCTACTCACATAGATGATACTGACATACAAACAGCCAGTACATTTGCTTCCTCACATACTTGACACTGACACACAAACAGGCAGATCAGTTGTCTGGTACTTAGTTGACACTTTCACACAAATAGCCAGTACAGCTGTCTACTCACATAGTCGACACTGACAGACAAACAGCCAGTATAGCTGTTTACTTACAAAGTTGACAGTGTCACACAAACAGCCAGTAGAGCTGTCTTCTCAAATAGTAAACACTGACACATGTACAAACTATACAGCTTACTGCTCATGTAGTTGACACTGACACAAAAATAGCAAGATCAGTTCGTTACTCACATATTTGACACTGACACACTAACAGCCTGTACAGTTGTCTACTCACATAGTTGACACTAAAACACAAACAGCCAGTATAGTTGACAACTCACATAGTTGACACTGACACACAAACATCCAGTAGAACTGTGTACTCACATAGTGTACACTGCCACACAAACAGCCAGTACAGTTGTCTACATACATAGTTTACACAGACACACAAACAGCCAGTACAGCTGTATAATCACATAGTTGACAGTGACACACAAACAGCCAGTAAAGCTGTTTACTCACATAGTTGACACTTACAGACGTACAGTAAGTATTGCTGTCTACTCACATATTTCACAATAGCACATTTACAGCCATTACAGCTGTCTACTCACATATTTGACACTGACTCACAAACAGCCAGTACAGTTGGCTACTCAAATAGTTGACACTGACAAACAAGCAACCAGTACAGATGTCTTTTCACATTGTTGACACTAAACCACAAACAGCCAGTAGAGTTGATAACTCACATAGCTGACACTGACACACAATCAGCCAGAACATATGTCAACTCACATTATAGAATTGCCACACATACAGAAAGTACAGTTGTCTACTCACAAAGTTGACACTGAAACACAAACAGCCTGTACAGTTGTGTAATCACATAGTTGACACAGACACACAAACATTCAGTACAGCTGTCTACTCACATAGTTGACCCTGACACACATACAGCCAGTACAGCAGTCTATTCACTTATTTGACACTGACAGACGTACAGACAGTATAGCTGTCTACTCACATATTTCACTATGGCACACATACAGCCATTACAGCTGTCTACTCACATATTTGTCATTGACACACAAACAGCCAGAACAGCTGTCTACTCACATAGTTGACACAGACACACAAGCAACCTTAAGTGCTGTCTTTTACACATTGTTAATACTGAAACACAAACAGCCAGTAGAGTTGACAATTCAAATAGTTGACACCCTTGCACACAAACAGCCTGAACAGCTGTCTACTCACATAGTAGACACTGCCACACATACAGCAAGTACAGTTGTCTACTCACAAAGTTGACACAGACACACAAACAGCCAGTACAGTTGTCTACTCACATAGTTGGCACAGACACACAAACAGTCAGTACAGCTGACTTCTCACATAGTTGACACTGACACACAAACATCCAGTACAGCTTTCTACTCACATAGTTGACAATGACACACAAAAAGCCAGTACAGTTGTCTACTCCCATATTTGACACTGACACACAAACAGTAATTATAGTTGACTACTCACATAGATGACACTAACACACAAACAGCCAGTACAGTTGTCTACTCAAATAATTTACACTGACAAACAAACAGCCAGTACAGCTGTCTACCCACAAAGTTGACACTGATACACAAACAGCCATTAAAATTGTCTACTCACATACTTGAAACTGACACACAAACAGCCAGATGAGATGTCTACTCACATAGTTGACACTGACTCACAAACAGCTAGTACAGCTGTCTACTCACATAGTTCACACTTTATACAAACAGCCAGTACAGCTGTCTACTCACATAGTACACACTGCCACACAAACAGCAAGTACATTTTTCTACTTACAAAGTTGACACTGACACACAACCCTCCAGTACAGTTATCTACTCACATAGTTGACACTGACATGCAATCAGGCAGTAGAGTTGTCTACTCACATAGTTGACACAAACACACAAAAAGCCAGTACAGCTGTCTACTCACATAGTTGACAATGACACACACAGCCAGTACAGTTGTCTACTCTTATATTTGACACTGACACACAAACAGTAATTATAGATGTCTTTTCACATAGTTGACACTAACACACAAACAGCCAGTACAGCTGTCTACTCACATAATTGACACTGACAAACAAACAGCTAGTACAGCTGTCTACTCACAAAGTTGACACTGACACACAAACAGCCTTTAAAATTGTTTACTCACATACTTGTAACTGACACACAAACAGCCAGATCAGATGTCTACTCACATAGTTGACACTGACTCACAAAAAGCCAGGACAGCTGTCCACTCACATGGTTGATACTGACATACAAACAGCCAGTACATTTGTCTCCTCACATACTTGACACTGACACACAAACAGCCAGATCAGATGTGTACTCACATAGTTGACACAGACTCACAAACAGCCAGTACAGCTGTCTACTCACATAGTTGACACTTACACACAAACATCCAGTACAGCTGTCTACTCACATATTTGACACTGACTCACAAACAGCCAGTACAGTTGGCTACTCACATAGTTGACAGTGACAAACAAGCAACCAGTACACCTGTCTTTTCACATTGTTGACACTAAACCACAAACAGCCAGTATAGTTGATAACTCACATAACTGACACTGAGACACAATCAGCCAGTACATCTGTCTACTCACATTATAGAAACTGCCAAACATACAGTAAGTACAGTAGTCTACTCACAAAGATGACACTGACACACAAACAGCCAGTAGAGTTGTCTAATCACATAGTTGACACAGACACACAAACAGCCAGTACAGCTGTCTACTCACTCAGTTGACATGACACACATACAGCCAGTACAGCTGTATATTCACATATTTGACACTGACAAACGTACAGACAGTATAGCTGTCTACTCACATATTTGACACTGACACACAAACAGCCAGAACAGTTCTCTACTCACATAGTTGACACAGACACAGAAGCAACCTTAAGTGCTGTCTTTTACACATTGTTAACACTGAAACACAAACTGCCAGTATAGTTGACAATTCACATAGTTGACACCCTTGCACACAAACAGCCTGAACAGCTGTCTACTTAGATAGTAGACAATGCCACACATACAGCAAGTACAGTTGTCTACTCACAAAGTTGACACTGGCACACAAACAGCCAATACAGTTGTCTACTCACATAGTTGACACATACACACAAACAGTCTGAACAGCTGTCTTCTCACACAGTTGACACTGACACACAAACATCCAGTACAGCTGTCTACTCACATAGTTGACATTGACACACAAACAGCCAGTAAAGTTGTCTACTCCCATATTTGACACTGACACACAAACAGTAATTATAGATGTCTTTTCACATTGTTGACACTAACACACAAACAGCCAGATCAGATGTCTACTCACATAGTTGACACTGACTCACAAAAAGCCAGGACAGCTGTCCACTCACATGGTTGATACTTACATACAAACAGCCAGTACATTTGTCTCCTCACATACTTGACACTGACACACAAACAGCCAGATCAGATGTGTACTCACATAGTTGACACAGACTCACAAACAGCCCGTACAGCTGTCTACTCACATAGTTGACACTTACACACAAACAGCCAGTACAGCTGTCTACTCACATAGTTGACACTGACACATAAATAGCCAGTACAGCTGTCTACTCACATAGCTGAAACTGACACACAAACAGGCAGAATAGTTATCTACTACACTGTTGACACTGCCACACAAACAGCCAGTAAAGTTGTCTACAAACATAGTTTACACAGTCACACAAACAGTCAGTAAAGCTGTATACTCACATAGTTGACACTGACACACAAACAGCCAGTAAAGCTGTCTCCTCACATAGTTGACACTTACAAACGTACAGCCAGTATTGCTGTCTACTCACATATTTCACAATGGCACATTTACAGCCATTACAGCTGTCTACTCACATACTTGACACTGACACACAAACAGCCAGTACAGTTGTCTACTAACATAGTTGACACTGACACAAAAGCAACCAGTACAGTGGTAATTTCACATTGTTGACACTGATACACAAACAGCCAGTATATATGATAACTCACATAGCTGACACTTACATCCAAACAGCCAGTATAGCTGTCTACTAACATAATATACACTGCCACACACAGCAAGTACAGTTGTCTTCTCACAAAGTTGACACTGACCCACAAACAGCCAGTAAAGTTGTGTACTCACATAGTTGACACAGACACAAAAAGAGACAGTACAGCTGTCTACTCACATTGTTGATACTGACATACAAACTGCCAGTACATTTGGCACCTCACATATTTGACTCTGACACACAAATCGGCAGATCAGTTGTCTGCTTACATAGTTGACACAGACACACAAATAGCCAGTACAGCTGTCTACTCACATAGTTGACATTGACAGACAAACCGCCAGTATAGCTGTCTACTCACATAGTTGACAGAGTCACACAACCAGCTAGTAGAGCTGTCTTCTCACATAGTAGACACTGACAAATGTTCAAACAGTACAGCTTACTATTCATGTAGTTGACACTGACACATAAATAGCAAGATCAGTTGACAACTCACATATTTGACAGTGACACCCAAACAGCCAGTATATCTGTCTACTCACATAGTGGACACTGCCACACAAACAGCCAGTACAGTTGTCTACATACATAGTTGACACACACACACAAACAGCCAGTACAGCTGTATACTCACATAGTGGAACTGCCACACAAACAGCCAGTACAGTTGTCTACATACATAGTTGACACAGACACACAAACAGCCTGTACAGCTGTCAACTAACTTAGTTGTCACTGACACACAAACAGCCAGTAAAGCTGTCTACTCATATAGTTGACACTTACAGACGTACTGCCAGTATTGCTGTCTACTCACATAATTCACAATAGCACACATACAGCCATTACAACTGTCTACTCACATAGTTGACACTGACACACAAACAGCCGGTACAGTGGTCTACATACATAGTTGACACAGACACACAAACTGCCAGTACAGCTGTCAACTAACTTAGTTGACACTGCCACACAAACAGCCAGTAAAGCTGTTCACTCACATAGTTGACACTTACAGTCGTACAGCCAGTATATCTGTTTACTCACATATTTCATAATAGCACACATACAGCCATTACAGCTGTCTAGTCACATATTTGACACTGACAAACAAACAGCCAGTACAGTTATCTACTCACATAGTTGACACAGACACACAAACAGTCAGTACAGCTTTCTACTCACATAGTTGACACTGACACACAAACAGTAATTGTAGTTGTCTACTCACATAGTTGACACTAACACACAAACAGCCAGTATAGTTGACGATTCACATAGTTTACACTGACCCACAATCAGCCAGAACAGCTGTCTACTCACTTAGTAGACACTTCCATACATACAGCAAGTACAGTTGTATACTCACAAAATTGACACTGACACACAAAGAGCCAGTACAGTTGTCTACTCACATAGTTGACACAGACACACAAACAGTCAGTACAGCTCTCTACTCACATAGTTGACTCTGACACACAAACAGCCAGTACAGCTGTCTACTCACATAGTAGACACTTCCACACATACAGCAAGTACAGTTGAATACTCACAAAATTGACACTGACACACAAAGAGCCAGTACAGTTGTCTACTCACATAGTTGACACAGACACACAAACAGTCAGTTCAGCTCTCTACTCACATAGTTGACTCTGACACACAAACAGCCAGTACAGCTGTCTACTCACATAGTTGACAATGACACACAAACAGCCAGCACAGTTGTCTACTCTCATAGTTGACACAGACACACAAACAGTCAGTACAGCTGTCTACTCACATTGTTGACACTGACAAATAAACAGCCAGTACATCTGTCTCCTCACATAGTTGACAATGACACACAAACAACCATTAAAATTGTCTACTTACATACTTGAAACTGACACACAAACAGCCAGATCAGATGTCTACTCACATAGTTGACACTGAATCAAAAACAGCTAGTACAGCTGTCTACCACATAGTTGACACCTACACACAAACAGCCAGTACAGCTCTCTACTCACGTAGTAGACATTGCCACACAAACAGCAAGTCCATTTGTCTGCTTACAAAGTTGACACAGACACACAAACATTCAGTTCAGTTATCTACTCACATAGTTGACACTGCCATGCAAACAGCCATTAGAGTTGTCTACTCACATAATTGACACAGACAAACAAACAGCCAGTACATCTGTCTACTCACATAGATGATACAGACATACAAACAGACAGTACATTTGTCTCCTCACATACTTGACACTGACACACAAACAGGCAGATCAGTTTTCTGGTACTTAGTTGACACTTACACACAAATAGCTAGTACAGCTGTCTACACACATAGTTGACACTGACAGACAAACAGCCAGTATAGCTGATTACTTACAAAGTTGACAGTGTCACACAAACAGCCAGTAGAGCTGTCTTCTCAAATAGTAAACACTGACACATGTACAAACTATACAGCTTACTGCTCATGTAGTTGACACTGACAGACAAATATCAAGATCAGTTGTCTACTCATATATTTGACACTGACACAATCAGCCAGTACAGCTGTCTACTCACATAGTTGACACTGACACACAAACAGCCAGTATAGCTGTTTACTAACATAATAGTCACTGCCACACATACAGCAAGTACAGTTGTCTTCTCACAAAGTTGACACAGACACACAAACAGCCAGTACAGGTGTATACTCACATAGTTGACACTGACACACAAACAGCCAGTAAAGCTGTTTACTCACATAGTTGACACTTACAGACGTACAGCCAGTATTGCTGTCTACTCACATATTTCACAATGGCACATTTACAGCCATTACAGCTGTCTACTCAAATACTTGACACTGACACACAAAAATACAGTTCTGTTGTCTACTCACATAGTTAACACTGACACAAAAGCAACCAGTATAGCTGTCTTTTCACATTGTTGACACTGAAACACAAACAGCCATTATAGATGATAACTCACATAGCTGACACTGAAAACAAAAACAGCCACTATAGCTGTCTACTAACATAATAGTCACTGCCACACATACAGCAAGTACAGTTGTCGTCTCACAAAGTTGACACTGACAAACAAACAGCCTGTAAAGTTGTGTACTCACATAGTTGACATTGACAGACAAACAGCCAGTATAGCTGTCTACTCACATAGTTGACAGTGTCACACAAACAAACAGTAGAGCTGTCTTCTCACATAGTAGACACTGACACATGTACAAACAGTACAGCTTACTATTAATGTAGTTGACACTGACACATAAATAGCAAGATCAGTTGTCTACTCACATATTTGACACTGACACACAAACAGATAGTACAGCTGTCTACTCACATAGTTGAAACTGACACACAAACAGCCAGTACAGTTGTCTACTCACATAGTTGACACTAAAACACAAACAGCCAGTATAGTTGACAACTCACATATTTGACACTGACACCCAAACACACGGTATATCTGTCTACTCACATAGTGCACACTGCCACTCAAACAGCCAGTACAGTTGTCTACATACATAGTTGACACAGACACACAAACAGCCAGTACAGCTGTATACTCAAATAGTGGACACTGCCACACAAACAGCCAGTACAGTTGTCTACATACATAATTGACACAGACACACAAACAGCCAGTACAGCTGTCAACTAACTTAGTTGACACTGACACACAAACAGCCAGTAAAGCTGTTTACTCACATAGTTTGCACTTACAGACGTACAGCTAGTATTGCTGTCTAATCACATATTTCACAATGGCTCACATACAGCCATTACAGCTGTCTACTCATATATTTGACACTGACACACAAACAGCCAGTACAGTTGGCTACTCACATAGTTGACACTGACAAACAAGCAACCAGTACAGCTGTATTTTCACATTGTTGACACTAAACCACAAACAGCCAGTATAGTTGATAACACACATAGCTGACACTGACACACAAACAGTCAGTACATCTGTCTACTCACATTATAGAAACTGCCACACATACATTAAGTACAGTTGTCTGCTCACATAGTTGACACTGACACACAAACAGCCAGTACAGTTGTATACTCACATAGTTGACACAGACACACAAACAGCCAGTACAGCTGTCTACTCACATAGTTGACACTGACACACATACAGCCAGTACAGCTGCCTATTCACATATTTTACACTGACAGACGTACAGACAGTTTAGCTGTCTACACACATATTTCACAATGGCACAAATACAGCCATTACAGCTGTCCACTCACATATTTGACACTGACACACAAACAGCCAGAGCAGTTGTCTACTCACATAGTTGACAAAGACACACAAGCAACCTGAAGAGCTGTCTTTTCACATTGTTAACACTGAAATACAAACAGCCAGTATAGTTGACAATTCACATAGTTGACACCCTTGCACACAAACAGCCTGAACAGTTGTCTACTCACATGGTAGACACTGCCACACATACAGCAAGTACAGTTGTCTACTCACAAAGTTTACACTGGCACACAAACAGCCAGTACAGTTGTCTACTCACATAGTTGACACAGACACACAAACAGTCAGTACAGCTATCTACTCACATAGTTGACACTGACACACAAACATCCAGTACAGCTGTCTAATCACATAGTTGACACTGACACACAAACAGCCAGTACAGCTGTCTACTCACATATTTGACACTGACAGACGTACAGACATCGTACAGACAGTACAGCTGTCATCTCACATATTTCACAATGGCACACATACAGCCATTACAGCTCTCTACTCACATATTTGAAACTGACACACAAATAGCCAATACAGTCGTCTGCTCACATAGTTGACACTGACACACACGCAACCAGAAGTGCTGTCTTTTCACATTGTTGACAGAGAAACACAAAAAGCCAGTATAGTTGACAATTCACATTTTTGACACTGACACACAAACAGCCAGTACATTTGTCTACTCACATAGTTGACACTGACACACAAGCAATTAGTAAATCTGGCTTGTCATATTGTTGACACTGACACATAATCTGCCAGTACTGTTATCTACTCACATAGTTGATACAGACACACAAACAGCCAGTACAACTGTCTACTCACATAGTTGACACTGACACACAAAGAGCCAGTACAGCTGTCTACTCACATATTTTACAATGACACAAAAACAGCCAGTACAGTTGTTTACTCCCATATTTGACACTGACACACAAACAGTAATTATAGTTGTCTACTTACATAGTTGACACTGAAACACAAACAGCCAGTATAGTTGATAACTCACAAATTTGACACTGACACCCAAACAGCTAGTATATCTGTCTACTCACATAGTGGACACTGCCACACAAACAGCCAGTACAATGTCTAAATACATAGTTGACACAGACACACAAACAGCCAGTACAGCTGTATACTCACATAGTGGACACTGCCACACTAACAGCCAGTACAGTTGTCTACATACATAGTTGACACAGACACACAAACAGCCATTACAGCTGTCAACTAACTTAGTTGACACTGACACACAAACAGCCAGTAAAGCTGTTTACTCTCATAGTTGACACTTTCAGACGTACAGCCATTATTGCTGTCTACTCACATATTTCACAATGGCACACATACAGCCATTACAGCTGTCTAATCACATATTTGACACTGACACACAAACAGCCTGAACAGACACACAAGAAACCTTAAGTGCTGTCTTTTACACATTGTTAACACTGAAACACAAACAGCCAGTATAGTTGACAATTCACATAGTTGACACCCTTCCACACAAACAGCCTGAACAGCTGTCTACTCACATAGTAGACACTGCCACACATACAGCAAGTACAGTTGTCTACTCACAAAGTTGACACTGGCACACAAACAGCCACTACAGTTGTCTACTCCCATAGTTAACACAGACACACAAACAGTCAGTACAGCTGTCTACTCACATAGTTGACACTGACACACAAACATCCAGTACAGCTGTCTACTCACCTAGTTGACAATGACACACAAACAGCCAGTAGAGTTGTCTACTCCCATTTTTGACACTGACACACAAACAGTAATTATAGTTGTCTACTCACATAGTTGACACTAACACACAAACAGCCAGTACAGTTGTCTACACAAATAATTGACACTGACAAACAAACAGCCAGTACAGCTGTATACTCACAAAGTTGACACTGACACACAAACAGCAATTAAAATTGTCTACTCACATACTTGAAACTGACACACAAACAGCCAGATTAGATGTCAACTCACATAGTTGACACTGACTCTCAAACAGCCAGTAGAACTGTCTACTCACATTGTTGACACTGACTGACAAACAGCCAGTAAAGCTGTCTACTCACACAGTTGACAATGTCACACAAACAGCCAGTAGAGCTGTCTTCTCACCTAGTAAACACTGACACATGTACAAACAGTACAGCTTACTACTCATGTAGTTGGCACTGACACACAAAGAGCAAGTTCAGTTGTCTGCTCACATATTTGACACTGACACACAATCAGCCAATACAGCTGTCTACTAACATAATTGACACTGACACACAATCAGCCAGTACAGTTGTCTACTCACATAGTTGACACTGAAACAAAAACAGCCAGTATAGTTGACAGTTCACATAGTTTACACTGACACACAAACAGCCAGTAGAGCTGTCTTCTCACATAGTGGACACTGCCACACAAACAGCCATTACAGTTGTCTACATACATAGTTGACACAGACACACAAACAGCCAGTACAGCTGTCCACTCACATAGTTGACACTGACACACAAACAGCCAGTAAAGCTGTCTACTCACTTAATAGATCCTGCTACACATACAACAAGTACAGTTGTCTACTCACAAAGTTTACACTCACACAAACAGCCAGTACAGTTGTCTACTCACATAGTTGACACAGACACACAAACAGCTAGTACAGCTGTCTACTCACATAGTTGACACTGACACACAAACAGCCAGTACAGCTGTCTACTCACATAGTTGACACTGACACACAAACAGCCAGTAAAGCTGTCTACTCACTTAATAGATCCTGCTACACATACAACAAGTACAGTTGTCTACTCACAAAGTTTACACTCACACAAACAGCCAGGACAATTGTCTACTCACAAAGTGGACACTGACACACAACAACCTTTAAAATTGTTTACTCACATACTTGTAACTGACACACAAACAGCCAGATCAGATGTCTACTCACATAGTTGACACTGACTCACAAAAAGCCAGGACAGCTGTCCACTCACATGGTTGATACTGACATACAAACAGCCAGTACATTTGTCCTCTCACATACTTGACACTGACACACAAACAGCCAGATCAGAATTGTACTCACATAGTTGACACAGACTCACAAACAGCCAGTACAGCTGTCTACTCACATAGTTGACACTTACACACAAAAAGCCAGTACAGCTGTCTACTCACATATTTGACACTGACTCACAAACAGCCAGTACAGTTGGCTACTCACATAGTTGACACTGACAAACAAGCAACCAGTACACCTGTCTTTTCACATTGTTGACACTAAACCACAAACAGCCAGTATAGTTGATAACTCACATAACTGACACTGACACACAAACATACAGTACATCTGTCTACTCACATTATAGAAACTGCCACACATACAGTAAGTACAGTAGTCTTCTCACAAAGTTGACACTGACACACAAACAGCCAGTACAGTTGTCTAATCACATAGTTGACACAGACACACAAACAGCCAGTACAGCTGTCTTCTCACACAGTGACATGACACACAACTACAGCCAGTACAGCTGTATATTCACATATTTGACACTGACTGACGTACAGACAGTATAGCTGTCAACTCACATATTTCACAATGCCACACATACAGCCATTACAGCTGTCTACTCACATATTTGACACTGACACACAAACAGCCAGAACAGTTGTCTACTCACATAGTTGACACAGACACAGAAGCAACCTTAAGTGCTGTCTTTTACACATTGTTAACACTGAAACACAAACAGCCAGTCTAGTTAACAATTCACATAGTTTACACCCTTGCACACAAACAGCCTGAACAGCTGTTCTCTTACATAGTAGACACTGCCACACATACAGCAAGTACAGTTGTCTACTCACAAAGTTGACACTGGCACACAAACAGCCAATACAGTTGTCTACTCACATAGTTGACACAGACACACAAACAGTCAGAACAGCTGTCTTCTCACATAGTTGACACTGACACACAAACATCCAGTACAGCTGTCTACTCACATAGTTGACATTGACACACAAACAGCCAGTTCAGTTGTCTACTCCCATATTTGACACTGACACACAAACAGTAATTATAGATGTCTTTTCACATTGTTGACAATAACACACAAACAGCCAGTACAGTTGTCTACTCACATAATTGACACTGGCAAACAAACAGCCAGTACAGCTGTCTACTCACAAAGTTGACACTGACACACAAACAGCTTTTAAAATTGTTTACTCACATACTTGTTACTGACACACAAACAGCCAGATCAGATGTCTACTCACATAGTTGACACTTACAGACGTACAGCCAGTATTGCTGTCTACTCACATAGATGATACTGACACAAAAGCAACCAGTACAGCTGTCTTTTCACATTGTTGACACTTAAACACAAACAGCCAGTATAGATGATAACTCACATAGCTGACACTGACACACAAACAGCCAGTATAGCTGTCTACTCACATAGTTGACGCTGACACACAAAAAGCCAGTAAAGTTGTACACTCACATACATACACTGACACACAAACAGCTAGATCAATTGTCTACTCACATAGTTGACACTGACCACACAAACAGCCATTACAGCTGTCTACTCACATATTTGACACTGACAGACGTACAGACAGTATAGCTGTCTACTCACATATTTCACAATGGCACACATACAGCCATTACAGCTGTCTACTCACATATTTGACACTGACAGACGTACAGACAGTATAGCTGTCTACTCATATATTTCACAATGGCACACATATAGCCATTACAGCTGTCTACTCATATATTTGACACTGACACACAAACAGCCAGTACAGTTGGGCTACTCACATAGTTGACACTGACAAACAAGCAACCAGTACAGCTGTATTTTCACATTGTTGACACTAAACCACAAACAGCCAGTATAGTTGATAACACACATAGCTGACACTGACACACAAACAGCCAGTACATCTGTTTACTCACATTATAGAAACTGCCACACATACAGTAAGTACAGTTGTCTGCTCACATAGTTGACACTGAAACACAAACAGCCAGTACAGGTGTCTACTCACATAGTTGACACAGACCCACAAACAGGCAGTACAGCTGTCTACTCACATAGTTGACACTGACACACATACAGACAGTACAGCTGCCTATTCACATATTTTACACTGACAGACGTACAGACAGTTCAGCTGTCTACACACATATTTCACAATGGCACAAATACAGCCATTACAGCTGTCTACTCACATATTTGACACTGACACACTAACAGCCAGAGCAGTTGTCTACTCACATAGTTGACACAGACACACAAACAGCCAGTACAGTTGTCTACTCACATAGTTGACAATGACACACAAACAGCCAGTACAGTTGTCTACTCACAAAGTTGGCACTGACTCACAAACAGCCAGTACAGTTGTCTACTCAAATAAATGACACTGACAAACAAACAGCCAGTACAGCTGTCTACTCACAAAGTTGACCCTGACACACAAACAGCCATTAAAATTGTCTACTCACATACTTGAAACTGACACACAAACAGCCAGATCAGATGTTTACTCACATAGTTGACACTGACTCACAAACAGCTAGTACAGCTGTCTACTCACATAGTTTACACTTACATACAAACAGCCAGTACAGAAGTCTACTCACGTAGTAGACACTGCCACACAAACAGCAAATACATTTGTCTACTTACAAAGTTGACACAGATACACAAACATCCAGTACAGGTATCTACACACATAGTTGACACTGACCTGCAATCAGGCAGTAGAGTTGTCTACTCACATAGTTGACACAGACAAACATACAGCCAGTACAGCTGTCTACTCACATAGTTGATACTGACATACAAACAACCGGTACATTTGTCTCCTCACATACTTGACACTGACACACAAACAGGCAGATAAGTTGTCTGATCACATAGTTGACAATGACACACAAACAGCCAGTACAGTTGTCTACTCACAAAGTTGGCACTGACTCACAAACAGCCAGTACAGCTGTCTACTCACATAGTTGACACTGACACACAAAAAGCCAGTACAGCTGTCTAATCACATATTTGACACTGACAGACGTACAGACAGTTTAGCTGTCTACTCACATATTTCACAATGGCACACATACAGCCATTACAGCTGTCTACTCACATATATGACACTGACACACAAACAGCCAGTACAGTTGTCTACTCACAAAGTTGACACTGACACACAAATAGCCAGTATAATTGTCTACTCCCATATTTGACACTGACACACAAAGAGTAATTATAGTTGTCTACTCTCATAGTTGACCCTAACACACAAACAGCCAGTACAGTTGTCTACTCAAATAATTGACACTGATAAAAAAACAGCCAGTACAGCTGTCTACTCACAAAGTTGAAATTGACACACAAACAACCATTAAAATTGTCTACTCACATACTTAAAACTGACACACAAACAGACAGATCAGATGTCTGCTCACATAGTTAACACTTACTCACAAACAGCTAGTACAGCTGTCTACTCACATAGTTCACACATACACACAAACAGCCAGTAGAGCTGTCTACTCACGTAGTAGCCACTGCGACACAAACAGCAAGTACATTTGTCTACTTACAATGTTGACACTGACACACAAACATCCAGTAGAGTTATCTACTCACATAGTTGACACTGACAAGCAAACAGCCAGTAGAATTGTCTACTAACATAGTTGACACATACAAACAAACAGCCAGTACAGCTGTCTAATCACATAGTTGATACTGACAGACAAACAGCCAGTACATTTGTCTCCTCACAAACTTGACACTGACACACAAACAGGCAGATCAGTTGTCCTCTCACATAGTTGACGCTGATACACAAATAGCCAGTACAGCTGTCTACTCACATAGTTGACACTGACAGACAAACAGCCAGTATAGCTCTCTATTCACATAGTTGACAGTGACACACAAACAGCCAGTAGAGCTGTCTTCTCACATAGTAAACACTGACACATGTACAAACAGTACAGCTTACAACTCATGTAGTTGACACTGACACACAAATATCAAGATCAGTTGTCTACTCACGTATTTGACACTGACACACAAACAGCCTGTACAGCTGACTACTCACATAGTTGACACTGACACACAAATAGCCAGTACAGTTGTCTACTCACATAGTTGACACTGAAACACAAACAGCCAGTATAGTTGACAACTCACATATTTGACACTGACACACAAACATCAAGTAGAGCTGTCTATTCATATAGTGGACAATGCCATACAAACAGCCATTAAAATTTTCTACTCACATAGTTAACACAGACACACAAATAGTCAATACAGCTGTCTTCTCACATAGTTGACACTGACACACAAACAGCTAGTTCAGCTGTCTACTCACATAGTTGACACTTACACACAAACAGCCAGTACAGCTCTCTACTCTTGTAGAAGACACTGCCACACAAACAGCAAGTACATTTGTCTTCTTACAGTGTTGACACTGGCACACAAACATCCAGTAGAGTTATCTACTCACATAGTTGACACTGATATGAAGAAAACAGCTAGTAGAGTTGTCTACTCACACAGTTGACACAGACAAACAAACAGCCATTACAGCTGTCTACTCACATAGTTGATACTGACATACAAACCGCCAGTACATTTGTCTTCTCACATACTTGACACTGACACACAAACAGGCAGATCAGTTGTCTGCGCACATAGTTGACACTGACACAAGATTGCCAGTACAGCTGTCTACTCACATAGTTGACACTGAAAGACAAACAGCCAGTATAGCTGTCTACTCACATAGTTGACAGTGACTCACAAACAGACAGTAGAGCTGTCTTCTCACATAGTAAACACTGACACATTTACAAACAGTACAGCTTACAACTCATGTAGTTGACACTGACACACAAATAGCAAGATCAGTTTTCTACTCACATATTTGACACTGGCACACAAACAGCCAGTACATCTGTCTACTCACATAGTTGACACTGACACACAAACAGCCAGTAGAGTTGTCTACTCACATAGTTGACACTGAAGCACAAACAGCCAGTATAGTTGACAACTCACATAGTTGACACTGACACACAAACCGCCAGTAGAGCTGTCTACTCATATAGAGGACACTGCCACACAAACAGCCAGTACAGCTGTATACTCACATAGTTGACACTGACACACAAACAGCCAGTAAAGCTGTCTACTCATATAGTTGACACTTTCAGACGTACAGCCAGTATTGCTGTCTACTCACATATTTCACAATGGCACCCATACAGCCATTACAGCTGTCTACTCACATATTTGACACTGACACACAAACAGCCAGTACAGTTGTCTACTCACATAGTTGACACTGACACACAAGCAACCAGAAGAGCTGTCTTTTCACATTGTTCACACTGAAACACAAACAGCCAGTATAGTTGACAATTCACATAGTTGACACTGACACACAAACAGCCAGAACAGTTGTCTACTCACATAGTAGACACTGCCACACATACAGCAAGTACAGTTGTCTTCTTACAATGATGACACTGACACACAAACAGCCAGTACAGTTGTCTACTCACATAGTTGAGACAGACACACAAACAGTCAGTTCAGTTGTCTACTAAAATAGTTGACACTTACACACAAAGAGCCAGTACAGCTGTCTACTCACATAGTCGACACTGACAAACGTTCAGCCAGTAAAGCTGTCTACTCATTTAGTCGACACTGACAATAGTACAGCCAGTAAAGCTGTCTACTCATATAGTCGACACTGACAAACGTACAGTCAGTAAAGCTGTCTACTCATGTAGTCGACACTGACAAACGTACAGCCAGTAAAGCTGTCTACTCATGTAGTCGACACTGACAAACGTACAGCCAGCACAGCTTTCTACTCATATAGTCGACACTGACAAACATATTTTTGAATGACTTTAATAAATAGATTTAATATTCATTTAAAATTTTTTACTGGAGGTGCATAAAGCATTAAATCTCATGGTACTTATTTACATAAATTTTTCTAACCTTACATCCTATCAATGTCGCTTAGGACTGTAGCTACTATTAGAAAACAGACCATTTTTGTACACGAGAGTGGCTACTGCTAAACTCGCCGCCTACTCTAGAATCTATTTCCTTAAAGTACAATTCACATAATTTAGGCAGTTGTAAAAATGTAGTAAGTTCTTTATGTATCCTTCTGCCAGAGCTGTTCTTTCGATGAGGAAAACAGAGTCTGTAAACAAATGCTAAAATCATTGTAGGTTTCTATTTAACTTGTGTTATTTTTTATAATGGTCAAGTTATGTTGCTGTGTCTCTTTTTTTATTGCAAATTTGTAAAATTGGGGAGGAACTTTAGTTTAAATTCTTTAGTGAGACCGTATTGATTTTGGAGCTTCGTACGAGACGACCTCATTTTGAATAACATAATTTTTTGTTGGAGCAGTAAAAAATTTTGCTCCAATGGAATTAACAACATGGAATGTTTTATTTATCTCACCGAAAGAACGAAATGTGATAAATATGTTCCTGTTGTTACCGATGTGAGTAATAAACACCAATTAAAAGTAAGTGTTTTTAGGGAAATTAAGCTTACTTTCTGTTGTTTTTCTGTATAATAAACATGTTATGTAAACACAACACAACAAAGAGTTGAACTGATGTTTTTGTAGGTCATGTAAATTTTGCAAAATTCTAATAACTGTTTTGAAATACATTATTTACAAAAAACATTGGCTTACTGTTTAAAATTCCTATTTACAAATTCTGAACGCAGTTCTATGGCAATTCGGTTAGCCCCTACTACGAAATTATTTATCTGCAGAATCATTAACTGAATACGACACTTTACGCATTTCCCGAAACTATTAAACATAATTTCATTACACAAATAAATGTTTGCCCTTCACGTCAGAACAAAATGTGGCAGACCAAGACTTACAAGTTCCGGCAATAATCTCCGTCATTGTTTCGAAACACGTTTTAAATGCTAATTCGTAAAAAAAAAATTGTATATGAATAATTTAAAAAAAGTAATTTAAACTAAAAATGTTATATGTAGGATTAAAGTATTTAATTCGAACTTTTATTTCTAAGTATTATTTTCTTCCGTAGTCATCATCAACATTGCCAACAAAACAGCATACATCCCGCAGCAACTCATCAGCTGATAAAATACTTCGCAGACAAAGCGTATTTACTGTTTGAGTACTGCGTAGGTAAATCCAAATGTATTTCAGTTTTATAAACTCCAGGATACTACACTTGCCCTCTTCTACGAACTTGGTCGCCATTCAAGTTCTCTGCTATCAGTACATTCCGTCCTAGCTTCAAGTTCACGATCAAGAACTGTTCGTCCAGTAAGGTGCCAAGCACTACAATATAAGACACGTCTGAAATATTATTTAAAAACATCGTAGTATGCGGTATCGACATACACTGATATACGTTGAACAAAAGACAATGTGTACAGAACAAGTACAGTATATAAAATTACATTGTCATCACAACTTAATATGTTATAGTCAACAAGTTCTCAAATTCGTCTATACTATAGATTAGCTCACTCAACAGAATGCCTTTATTAAATTTCTTCCCAAGTTATTTAAGTTTAAGGATGTTATTGAATCTGGTATTTCTCTGTATATCTGTATTCATTTGAAGTCAGTACTTTTCTCGTACAAATTTGTTCGGTGATAATATACTCTAAACTTATTTCTGTTCCTTGTGGAATAGTGAATGAAATCTGAAATTTTAAGATGTTTGATTTTTTTTTTTTAGTGAACAAATTTAGGAAGTGATAAAATGTAGATTGAGTTGAAACATGAATTTTAAAATGTTTAAATGAGAGTCTTCAAATTGTATAATCCGTCTCATGTAAAATTATCTTCCTTTGCAGCATCCGTCCATGTCCTAAAGCCAAGCCAATCAGCACGCACTGCTTCTAGTTGAGACAAGCCAACATAGGACACTGTTCCAACGATACTTACATACCACTCAAAGGCAACAAGAATATGGCACTTACGTAGTAAACATTTTTGTTTCACAAGTGTGAGAATACTTTGACCTGCATTCTAGAAATATATTGCCGCCACGTTATCTTGTAATCATAGTATCGCCCTTTGTGAAAGTAGACTTATAGTAACAATTCTCGTTCTTAACAGTAATGCGTGATTTTGAAACAGAAGAGATAATGGGGGTCTAACAACGAGGTCTTGGGAGCCTATGAAGATGAAATGAGGTGAGTGTGGAGCAGCGCCGGAATACAAGAGCGGGGGAAACGGGAGATCGCCGACAAAACCCGCCGGACCAGCAGCATCATCCGGCACGATTCGTACATGCCTAAATGTGGGAGCGACCCCGAAGGGGAAAAAACCAGGTACACTAGGTGGGAGGAAGAAGCATCACCAGGTGGAAGGAGAGTAGCTTCACGAGGCGGGAGGAAGTAGCATCAACGAGTGCGAGGAAGAAGCTTCACCAGGTGGGAGGAAGAAGCTTCACAAGTGGGAGGAAGTAGCTTCACGAGGTGGGAGGAAATGGCTTCATCAGAAGGGAGGAGATTAGATTCACCAGCTAGGAGGAGAGTTGCTCCACCAAGTTGGAAGAAGAAGCTACACCAGGTGGGAGGAAGAAGCTTCACCAGGCGGAAGGAAATAGATTCACCTGGTGGGAGGAGAGTTGCTCTACCAAGTGGAAGTAATTAGCTTCACGATGTGGGAGGAAGTAGCTTCAGCAGGTGGCAGGAGAGTAACTTCACCAGGTGGGAGGAGAGTAGCTTAACGAAGTGGGAGGAAGAACCTCCACCAGTTGGAAGGTGAGTAGCTTCACCAGGTAGGAGGAAGTAGCTTCACCAGGTGGGATGAAGTAGCTTCTCGATTTGGGAAGAAGTAGCTTCACAAGTGGGAGGAAGTAGCTTCACCAGGTTGGAGAAAGTATCTTTTCGAGGTGGGAGGAAGTAGCTTCACAAGGTGGGATGAAGTAGCTTCACCAGGTTGGAGAAAGTATCTTTTCGAGGTGGGAGGAAGTAGCTTCACAAGGTGGGATGAAGTAGCTTCACCAGGTTGGAGGAAGTATCTTTTCGAGGTGGGTGGAAGTAGCTTCACAAGGTAGGAGGAAGTAGCTTCACCAGGCTGGAGGAAGTATCTTTTCGAGGTGGGAGGAAGTAGCTTCACAAGGTAGGAGGAAGTAGCTTCACCAGGTGGGATGAAGTAGCTTCTCGATTTGGGAAGAAGTAGCTTCACAAGTGGGAGGAAGTAGCTTCACCAGGTTGGAGAATGTATCTTTTCGAGGTGGGAGGAAGTAGCTTCACAAGGTGGGATGAAGTAGCTTCACCAGGTTGGAGGAAGTATCTTTTCGAGGTGGGAGGAAGTAGCTTCACCAGGTAGGAGGAAGTAGCTTCACCAGGTGGGATGAAGTAGCTTCTCGATTTGGGAAGAAGTAGCTTCACAAGTGGGAGGAAGTAGCTTCACCAGGTTGGAGAAAGTATCTTTTCGAGGTGGGAGGAAGTAGCTTCACAAGGTGGGATGAAGTAGCTTCACCAGGTTGGAGAAAGTATCTTTTCGAGGTGGGAGGAAGTAGCTTCACAAGGTGGGATGAAGTAGCTTCACCAGGCTGGAGGAAGTATCTTTTCGAGGTGGGAGGAAGTAGCTTCACATGGTAGGAGGAAGTAGCTTCACCAGGTGGGATGAAGTAGCTTCTCGATTTGGGAAGAAGTAGCTTCACAAGTGGGAGGAAGTAGCTTCACCAGGTTGGAGAAAGTATCTTTTCGAGGTGGAGGAAGTAGCTTCACAAGGTGGGATGAAGTAGCTTCACCAGGTTGGAGGAAGTATCTTTTCGAGGTGGGTGGAAGTAGCTTCACAATGTAGGAGGAAGTAGCTTCACCAGGCTGGAGGAAGTATCTTTTCGAGGTGGGAGGAAGTAGCTTCACCAGGTTGGAGGAAGTATCTTTTCGAGGTGGGTGGAAGTAGCTTCACAAGGTAGGAGGAAGTAGCTTCACCAGGCTGGAGGAAGTATCTTTTCGAGGTGGGAGGAAGTAGCTTCACAAGGTAGGAGGAAGTAGCTTCACCAGGTGGGATGAAGTAGCTTCTCGATTTGGGAAGAAGTAGCTTCACAAGTGGGAGGAAGTAGCTTCACCAGGCTGGAGGAAGTATCTTTTCGAGGTGGGAGGAAGTAGCTTCACAAGATGTTATGAAGTAGCTTCACCAGGTTGGAGGAAGTATCTTTTCGAGGTGGGTGGAAGTAGCTTCACAAGGTAGGAGGAAGTAGCTTCACCAGGCTGGAGGAAGTATCTTTTCGAGGTGGGAGGAAGTAGCTTCACAAGGTAGGAGGAAGTAGCTTCACCAGGTGGGATGAAGTAGCTTCTCGATTTGGGAAGAAGTAGCTTCACAAGTGGGAGGAAGTAGCTTCACCAGGTTGGAGGAAGTATCTTTTCGAGGTGGGAGGAAGAAGCTTCACAAGTGGGAGGAAGTAGCTTCACGAGGTGGAAGGAGAGTTGCTCCACCAAGTGGGAGGATGTAGCTTCACGAGGTGGGAGGAAGTAGCTTCACCAAGTGGGAGGAATTAGCTTCTTGTGGTGGGAGGAAGTGGCTTCACCAGGAGGGAGGAGAGTTGATTCACAAGGTAGGAGGAGAGTTGCCCCACCAAGTGGGAGGAAGTATTTTCACCAGGTAGGAGGAGAATTTCCTCACTATGTGGGAGGAAGTAGTTTCACGATGTGGGAGGAAGTAGCTTCACCAGGTGGGAGGAGAGTAGCTTCACCAGGTGGGATTAGAGTAGCTTAACGAAGTGGGAGGACGTATCTCCACCAGGGGGGAGGTGAGAAGCTTCACCAGGTGGGATGATAGTAGCTTCACCTTGTGGTAGGATGTAGCTTCACCAGGTGGGATGAAGTAGCTTCCCAAGGTGGGAGGAAGTATCTTCACCATGTGCGAGGAAGTAGCTTCACTAGGTGGGAGGAGAGTAAATGCACCAGGTGGGAGGAGAGTAGCTTCACCAAGTGGGAGGAAGTAGCTTCACCAGTTGGGAGGAGTGTTGCTTCACCAGATGGGAGGTAAGTTGCTCCACCAAGTGGGAGGAAGTAGCTTCACCAGGTGGGAAGATGTAGCTTCACCAGGTGTGAGGAGAGCAGCTTCTCCGGGTGAAGTTAGAGTAGCTTCATCAGGTGGAAGTAAGTAGCTTTACCAGTTGGGAGGGGAGTAACTTCACCAGGCGGGAGGAGAGTATCTTCACTATTACACCACTAATGGGTGAACGGGAGTACCTGGAGAAAACCCTCTGTCCGACAGCAATGTCAGCCATGTTTACGAAACCCGGAGAAACCTCTGACCATTACACGACCTCACATCAAAATTTAATGTGAACCACGCTGAGCCACGCCAAGTATAAGTAATGAGAAAAATATGATACACGACGACTAAACGACTTTCGCAAACACTAAACACTAAATAACAAAACAATAGTGTGAGGTTAATCATATAGAGTATGTTCGTGAGGCTACGTAACATGTTGTCGTAGTTTGGCAGAAGGTACGGCGTCTGTTGAGACGGGGCAAGTTGCTCAGACAAGCATGAGCTGTGAAGGACTTGGTTATCAGCTGTAGTAGGAAGTGTCCTTCGCCTGTACTGGGATTCGAACCCAGGCTCTACCGAATGCGAGTCCTAAGTTTTACAACTGTGCAATCTCGCTCGGTGGGAGTGGGAACTCACTTAACAATTTACTCTATCTCTCCATTACATTTCCCTGTTCAGTACGAGACTTAAAAGTTGAACAATGGAAGTGTTTTCACTGTCGAGCTATGCTGTACCATTTGAACTTCGTCAGAAACACGTGAAGTCGCGGATGGCAGCGCGTGTCTTGTGCAGTTGTTGTAGCGAGGCGTGTGACGTCACTTGCCTGCTGAGAACCACTGCGTTTCTGTGCTAACTACGTGTGTCAACTGCTTAGAGAATCTGGAGCAACGTAGTTAGCGCCTCAAGTTCATGTCCGACTGTTGTGTGCACCACTCTCTCAGAATAACAACCAACTGCCACATACACGCTTCATACACAAACTCCCAGCTATTTCATGTTGTATCAACGCCACTCTACTACAGATAGGCTATCGTTTTGCTTCCGAAAATAAATGTACAACATTGTCGACAAAATAGTTCTAATTTATTGTGAACATTAAAGTGTTAATTGATTTTCCACTGATTGTCTTTCAAAGTAATATTGGGACTCTTGAATGTGTACCGTACACGTTATAAGAATAGGGATCTACAATAGTTTATTTTTTTTCATCGAACAAAATGGTATGAAGACCAAAAAATATCTACCAACCCTGATGGAATGTTAAATATCTACCAACCCTGATGGAATGTTAAATATCTACCAACCCTGATGGAATGTTAAATATCTACCAACCCTGATGGAATGTTAAATATCTACCAACCCTGATGGAATGTTAAATATCTACCAACCCTGATGGAATGTTAAATATCTACCAACCCTGATGGAATGTTAAATATCTACCAACCCTGATGGAATGTTAAATATCTACCAACCCTGATGGAATGTTAAATATCTACCAACCCTGATGGAATGTTAAATCTCGTGTGAAACACGAAAAAGTTTTGCGAACCTGTGTTTTAAATTAGCTTATTTCAAATGTTTTCAGGTGACACGTTTTAAATACAGAAGGTTCCACCAGTAACATTCAAGTATTAATATTATCTTTATTTTATTTGTTTAATAACTACTTTGAATACAGTATTAATTGTAAAGTTTAAATCAATTTTTTAATTACGGAGTGTTTTTTTACAGTAAATGTTTGTAGTTTAACGTTATGTTCAGCAATTCATATATTCATTTGGATTATAACTTATTTATTAAGTTTAAACATTGTTCGCATTCCTTCCAAGTGCGTCCTATGGCAACTAACTCATGAATGAAAGATCAAACGTTCCAGTCACAGGCAAAATTAAATTGCTAATGGAATCTGATTAGGTATTATGGTTATAACAAAATATGGCTACTTTCGGATGAACTCTGTTTTTAAACCTTGTTGAATTCCAGTACTTTTCACTACGTAGCTATGTTTCGGCATCATACAAAAAATGTATCCAAAGTGCATTAAATGATACACGAGTTTGTATGTTGTTTATAAAATTATCCAAACTGATTTCATATGTTCTTGTATTTTACTGCACACATATTTCTAATGAATGTTTGTTAGTATAGATGACTAGTGTGTGTTGAGCATGGAGAAACTCAGTCGGGAGTCATTACCTACTCGAGACCAATTAACAAGTTCTCCTCTTAATATATTATAAGTAAAGTAAATTACAGTATTATTTTCATTGTCATATCATACAATAATAGTCCGAGCAAAATAACACATATATTTGTTACTATAGTTTTATAAGAATACTGCAACTTCAACTATTACCACAAAATACTAAACCTGTGCCGTACATCAGAAAAGGAATATTAATAAATATATGTTAAAATTTCATTTTCTCTTAGTTTTTTGAGTCAACAACAAGGCCATATTATGGTAAGGCCTTATCGAGGGCGTGTAGCGTACTTGAATGAATATTATTATTAACAAGTTCATGTGAGGGCGACAGGTTTCCTTCGTCAAGTGAAAATAATGCAAATCTAAAAATAAACCCGGCTACATCTAGACGCAGTAAGAACATACTGTATCAAAATAACAGACACTTTAAAATAACTTCAAACATAATTAGCTTCTAGTATGCTATTTTATTATGACAAAATAACAGACACTTTAAACTAACTTCAAACATAATTAGCTTCTAGTATGCTATTTTATTATGACAAAATAACAGACATTTTAAACTAACTTCAAACATAATTAGCTTCTAGTATACTATTTTATTATGACAAAATAACAGACACTTTAAACTAACTTCAAACATAATTAGCTTCTAGTATGCTATTTTATTATGACAAAATTTACGGTATAATATACCTATTCCTGCGCAGACTAGTCATACGTTGCTTAGCTGGGTGGGTTTATGCACATGGTGAAGTTTTCTAACCCTGTAAGTACAAATAATTTTTTATGACTTAATGCCTCATTAAGACCTATACAACACTTATCGTTCAAATGTTTGTTTATGTCTCATTTCCATGTAGAACTGAGACAATTCAAAGGATTTTCTCTCTCCAAAGTGTAGTTCTGGTTGTTTACTGCTGCAGATAACTGTGGATAGGCTGTAACTTAATTGTTGTTATTTAAGCACTCTCCCTTAATCACGCTTTATTTGAAGAAAAACATCAACGCCTTAATTCGAAACACACGGTTGGCATATTGTAAGTTGTTTTCAGTATTTGTCTATTGGACTTAATTTGTATGTACACAAATACACCAGTATGAAATTATTTTGAGGGAGTGTTTAAAACTGTTCTCTTGTGTGTTAATAATAATTTTAGAATATAATAAACAGCCATCGTGCTAGTCTGGGATTGTATATCATCGTACGTGTTTATATATATATATATATATATATATATATATATATATATATTCATATATATATATATATATATATATATATATATATATATATATATATATATATATTCATATATATATATATATATATATATATATATATATATATATATATATATATATGAAAAAATCGGGAGTAAGTGAAAAATAACACACATTCCTTAACCCATGGGCACAGCTATAGATCTCACACCCCCCCCCCCCCAACCCTTTTCCGCACTAAGCAACAACCAGGTCTTTACAAGTGCTGTTTGTACGACTATTAACTGCGGTCCGCCTGTGGGCTGTCGTTTGCTTAGGAAATTATATAATTATATTTCAACAATTGATTTACTGCGTGAAGTATTTCGTATGATCTGCTTTAAAATTACAATTCAACACCAATGTGTAGTAAACTTCGAGTTCACTCTTCGCCCATTTCGTAAGATTTTTTAACAGCTCTAAACGTTTCCTTACGAAACACTACATAGTATCTGCTATAGGCTGTTCACGGTAAAGTGAGTACTTTTGAGGTCCTATTAACTTTTTTATTTCAGCTATTTTTTTAACATTTACCTACTTTTTAAAATAAATATTGCCATGTAAGTAATAACAAGTGTGTGCTGATACCACCACACTCGGAAGTTAACATCCAAGGCTGAAATCAAATATATTTACTGCCTATTATTCCAAATTGGAGGGTTTTCAAAAGTGATCTCTTAGTGTGTACAGCTTTTATAATGCCGTACAAACACTTAGTATAGGAAAATGTGTATACGGAGAGTGAGTAGCTAGGTGGGGTATATATAGTGAGCGCGGTAGTGAGAGTGTGGAGGACAGAATGTTTATTCACTTCCCGGGTCGGTAAACACAGCCAGCCACCTACTTGAGTGCCTCGTGTCTGTTGTGTCGCAACAAAACACGTGCTGTGTGACCCCCCCCCCCCCCCCCAACCCTTTTAGAATTCCAATGGCCTGCTGGAGGCAGCTGTTCGACTCCCGGTAACCCGTTGTCGACGCAGCTTCATGCACTCTCTACACCGCCACCTGTTTCGTATAACATGAATGTTTTACGTAGAGGTGATCGAAACAATGGAACTGTGTCATCGCCATTGTGTCATTGTCCGCACCTACAAACCATCAGTATGTTCCAAACTTGACGATACGATACGTCTGTGCGTTATACATTAGTTTCTTGGTCTACTGGCTGTATATAGACGAGGCAGTTTGTGTCCTCCGGGCTGTGTGCCACGGCCGTTGTTTACCATGAGGTATGAAGCAAATTATGTCAATGTTCTCAGTTTTAATCAAACCTAGAATAAACTGAAGCGGACATCTTGTTTCATCCAGAAATCACAATTTACTTCGTCACGCCTGGCTCTAAAGAGTTCCAAAAATAAAAAAACTTTTTGTCGTGGTTAAATGCATAAGTTACATCATGCAGTAATTGCGGGGAAGAAACAACGTAACCTTAATTACTCGCAATACCAAATAAGTTTTGCCGTACTTTCGTCATCCTGATTTTCCGGTTCAAATTCCATTCCGAAATACAGACAGTCGTCTCCCTAAAGATCGCTTAGCTATTAAGTGTAGTAGATAAGCCTATCAGTCATAATAAAAATGACATAAATTCATACTTTACTGATCAATGCCATTAATAATGTTGAGCTACAGCTTATTTCCGTCCCCGCCTTGGTCTGATAATGGTAGAGAAGTGAAGGCCTCTTATAGCCCATAGCAAATCTACATTTATACCAGAAAATCAAATACACGTCTATGTCCAACTAGTATTGGAACCCAGGAGCCATCATAGTTCATGTTGAAGTTCCAGACAACTACGTTCAGGGAACGACGGCTTTGTGAAAATACGCACGGCCATTGCAAGTCGGGTTAATTATCTTTGATCATCTCTGTACTCGACGCAGCGGCTCACTCCAAGACACCGCTAGAACATTGGACAGTTCGTTTGTGGCGCCATAGTTGGTCCATTTGCTAACGTCACCAGCTGACAAATTCCTGCTCTGTACTCGGTCCTGTATAACCCTCTTCAGTGATGACGTGTAAGCGAGGTAGCCGAGAAAGTAATCCAGACACGACTGTATTAGACTTACCCACGAGAGTGCAAAAGTACGCACTTCCTGACTTCAAAATAGGGAACATCCAAATTCAGCACACCGTGCCTTGTCCATTTACCATTGATCCCTTCATGTGCAATAACAATTTATTTTCTTCCCGACAGGAGTGTTCACTTACACCTCGATTTAAGTTTTTAGAATTTGACTGTCTGCGAGTTTCATTTGTTTTTGTGCAGTACCGGGTGTTTACCGCGCTCGTGCAAACTTCTGAACGCCTAAAAATGAAATAAAGATATTTGTCGTGTTCGTTTGGCTTAAGTAGACATTTTAGAGTGCATTCGCCACTAAATATGAATTCTGGAAGCGACAAAGTTGCAGTACATTTTTTTTGCCCTTTGTAGTGCCCGAAGCCAGAAATTGAAATGTAACTGCTGACACCTTGGACAGAGTCAAGGATTGTCAGCAGGTTTGTGACACATGCATTGAATTTCTTGCGTCACTCATGTTTTCCCACCATTATAATCAACCGCGGACATCTCGAACTTGCTTCATTACAGTGTCATTGAAGGCCTCTGATGTTAAATGTTGGCCGGCCAAGTCTCTCCGAATAAAAGGCAATCAAAATTCAAAGTGTGGATCTCCTAGTGTAAGGATACTCATTGAAGTTAAATATTATTTCACTATCATGTATGAAGACAGGCGCATTTGTTATTTTTTGTAGGCTATAGGCAAGCAAGCGCAACGGAATTTGTTGTTGATGTTGCGACAGTTTGCATGATCATAAAATACAATTAAATTTCGTCACTCTATCGAGTGTATACGATTATTAAAGCAGACTGACACATCTCCATACATACTTTGTGATGCGCAGAAGGACTCGACGTTTGTGTCAGCGCCCCTTGTTTGCATCTTTATATTAACAATAAGTGGAATACAAAAATTCTATAACAAACATATAATTTCCATGTGTTGGTTTCAGAATGAATGGGCGTGTACTGTGTGGAGCTCCACGCTACTTTGAACTTCATAACCAAGACTTTGAACTTCATAACCAAGACTTTGAACTTCATAACCAAGACTTTGAACTTCATAGCCAAGACTTTGGTTGCAACTAATGCTGCAGCGCATCTACCACATTCGTAAGTAAGTGACAGAGTGCAGAGATTTGAGCGGCTCTTAAAATCGATGTCTTGAGAACCGATGAGGATGAAACGAGGTGAGTATAGAGCAGCGCCGGAATGAGAGGGCTGGGAAAACTGGCAATCCTCGAGAAAACGCGTCGATCAGCGGCATCGTCCGCCACGATTCCCACATGGGCAAGTGGTCTAATCACTACACCACTGTGACACCAGGCCCATTAATAAGTGAATGAACGCTAACATTCAGGTGGCACATCGTGCAGGGGTATTACATTTGCATCGAATCGATTTATTTGTTCCAGAGTGTTACCGGAAAACTCACCTTCTTATATGTACTTAATTAGAAATTTTTGGTTACTTGCAAGTTCTTTTTCCGTAAAGAGCTTCATTATTTGAATAAAAAGTTGCCAAACCAATCCTACACAAATCCCGGGATATCTCAAGAACTGTAATTATATTAAATTTAAAAGCATCTTCGACAAATCTGACGTGATGATGTATATAGTTACATTAGAAGCGTATAGTATATAGTTACATTAGAAGCATATAGTATATAGTTACATTAGAAGCATATATTATATAGTTACATTAGAAGCATATAGTATATAGTTACATTAGAAGCATATAGTATATAGTTGCATTAGAGGCTTATAGTATATAGTTACATTAGAAGCATATAGTATATAATTACATTAGAAGCATATATAATATAGTTACATTAGAAACATATAGTATATAGTTACATTAGAAGCATATAGTATATCGTTACATTAGAAGCAGGGGCGCGCGGGTTCTAATGTACGTTTGTTAAATCGGATAATAGATTTTTTAATAAATTGTTATCAAATTGATTGATCGGATTAATTCTTAATCCGATCAAAAATGTTTGTGTAAGATGTTAATCAGATAAAGTTTTATTCGTTTGATCCAATTAATTTGATTGAATTAATCTATCAAAAATTATTTAATTTTGTGTGAATTGATAATTTCAGTGCAAAAGTGTGCTGAAGGTCTTTATTATTTTTTTTCTTTTTGTTAGCAGTATGGTAGGTCCTCACTCTCGGAGCACTGACGTTATAATAAGGTGCGATGTGTTATCGAAGGGGTGTATATAAGTAATGTGTAATATTTATTGTTAATAGTATTAAGTAGGAGTTTATTCCTACAGTCTGGCGGGCGACTGAGGAAATGGCGGAGTTTCGGAAAGGCATATTTAATAAAAATATTAGGAAATAATTTTAACACACCACAATCTCACATCACGTACGAAACACTTATATAAAATTGTTGATTAAAAATTGCAGAAAAAGAATGAACTTTTTACGATATGAAAAATTATTAACACACGTAAATAATATGTGGCTCCTATCGCACTTAATGTTACAAAGGATAGGATTGTGGAAGTAAAAACTTCTTTCTATCACCGGAACCCTAACCCTCCAT